>CAUYUJ010005736.1:304254-334254 GCA_963575745.1 Prorocentrum cordatum | reverse complement strand
GTTTGTGTGTGTGTTTGTGTGTGTGGTTGTGTGTGTGGTTGTGTGGTGTGTGTTGTGTGTGTGTGTGTGTGTGTGTGTGTGTTGTGTGTGTGTGGTGTGTGTGTGGTTGTGTGTGTGTGTGTGTGTGTGTGTGTGTTGTGTGTTGTGGTGGGTTGTGTGTGTGGTGTGTGTGTGTTGTTGTGTGTGTGGTTGTGTGTGTGGTTGTGTGGTGGTGTGTGTGTGGTTGTGTGTGTGGTTGGTGTGTGGGGTGTGTGGGGTGGTGGTGTGGTTGTGTGTGTGGTTGTGTGGGTGGTTGTGTGTGTGGTTGTGTGTGTGTGTTGTGTGTGGTGTGTGTTGTGTGTGTGGTGTGTGTGTTGTGTGTGTGTGTGTGTGTGTGTGGTGTGTGTGGTGTGTGTGTGTGGTGTGTGTGTGTGTGTGTGTGTGTGTGTGTGGGTGTGTGTGTGTGTGTGTTGTGTGTGTGTGTGTGTGTGTGTGTGTGTGTGTGTGTGTGTGGTGTGTGTGTGGTGTGTGTGTGTGTGTTGTGTGTGTGGTGTGTGTGTGTGTGTGTGTGTGTGTGTGTGTGTGGTGTGTGTGTGTGTGTGTGTGTGTGTGTGTGTGTGGTTGTGTGTGTGTGTGTGTGTGTGTGTGTGTGTGTGTGTGTGTGTGTGTGTGTGTGTGTGTGTGTGTGTGTGTGTGTGTGTGTGTGTGTGTGTGTGTGTGGTGTGTGTGTGTGTGTGTGGTGTGTGTGCGAGCGAGCGAGCGTGCGTGCGTGCGTGCGTGTGCGTGCGTGCGTGCGTGCGTGCGTGCGTGCGTGCGTGCGTGCGTGCGTGCGTGCGTGCGTTCGTGTGTGTGTGTGTTTGTGTGCGCGGCTGTACGTCCACGTGCGTTCGTGCATGTGTGCATATAGTTGATGAGTGTACGGGCGAAAAGGACGGGGAAGGGTGAGGATGGTGTGAAACGCGGCCGCGACGCGAGCGGGAACAACACAACATCCCACTAAGCATGGGGTACAAGCTTTCGTCTTTCCTCGCTGACTTCTGGGGTCGGCGCTTGGAGCCCCCCCGGCGGCGGTTGCGGCGCGCCCCTGGCGCGCTCCGCGCGCCAGTGAGGGGGGTCCAGTGCAGATCCAAGACATCCACGCGGACTTCTAAAGTCTCTGCTTATGTTTTGTTTTGCTTCTTCTACATATCAATGCTGCATTGCAGAGAGGGTCTCTCGTTCGAGTGATCGAGCAGTTTGCGTTTCCTTCTCGGCGGGAGGTGGCGAAAGGGCGGCGGACGGCGGTGGAAGTAAAGCGAAGATGCCGCTCCCGCCGGCGGCAGCCGGCCGAAGGCCCGAGATGGTGTCCGAGTAGATTCAGGAGGGGAAAAAACACACAGACTCAATTAATCGGCGATTCCCAGAAAATATGGGAAAATATGGGAAGTGGGGGGAAGACAAAAACCCAGAAAATATGGGAAAATATGGGGGATATTTTTATTTGTGTGTATTTATTTGTGTGTCCCAATTCCCCTCCATAGATGGGGTCCGAGTAAGATGGGGTCGGGGGATCGCGCCGCATGACCGACTCATCGGCGATGCGGGTCGATGTGGGCCCGAGTTTCTCAACGATGGCGGCGCCGGTGCATAGCCGAGGTTGCCGATGCATACGCGATCCTCCAACTCCACCTGCTCGGACCCCATCCAGGAGGTCTCTAACTGCCCTTCACTCCCGAGCTATCCGCTCGCTGTTTCGGTGGCCACAGGTGAACCCTTCCCCTCCCCCCTACGATTTCTAAAGTGGGGGGTCACTTCGTTCGGGAGCTCCCG
This sequence comes from Prorocentrum cordatum, assembly GCA_963575745.1. Taxonomy (NCBI): domain Eukaryota; class Dinophyceae; order Prorocentrales; family Prorocentraceae; genus Prorocentrum; species Prorocentrum cordatum. Next base: position 332,466 of record CAUYUJ010005736.1, on the reverse strand, counting down.
AGCGGAGTAAAGTCCCACTCCCCCTTAGAAATCGTGGGGGAAGGGGTAGGGTTCACATGTGGCTACCTAATGCTGAAGCACCCCAGACGCTTGCGCCGCTGGACAGGGGGGGGGATGGAGGCGGGGCGCGGGGAGGGAGGGGCGGGGGGGGAGGCGGGGACACGGTTTGGGAGGCGAAGGGGCAGGATGAGGCGTGGGAGGCGAATGGGCGAAGGAGGCGGGGGTGCGAAGGCGCAGGGCTCGAGCTAAACGCTGTTTTGGCGATTTCGTGTATTGTTTTCATTGTGATTCCGTTTCGCAGCAGAGGCAGAACGAGGGCAGACCGCAGGAAAACGAACACAACACGAAAACGAAGAAACAATTTTTAAGCTCGAGCCTTGCGAAGGGAATGGCGATGTGGATGCGGACGGGCGTGGGGCATGGGGATGTGGAGGGGGATGCGATGAGGAGTGGATGGGAGGGAAGTGGCGGGGATGGGTGGCATTCTAGGGGCCCCAGGGGCATATTCGGACGCATCCCTATCGAGGATGGACGCTCCACCTCGTATATCCCAGGGGCGGGCCCAAAATTTTTGGTCCATTCGGACACCTCCCAAAGCCTGGGATAGGACTTGACACATCCCCTGTTCATCTTGCCGCCTCGGGCAACCAGCAGGTTCCACTGGAGGCAGTCTTTGTTGCCCCGTGGCGAGGACGTGCGTGACCGGGCGTCGGGCGGGCAAGGGGTGGAGACGGGAGCTGGCCACGTGGCTGATTCCTACACGGCGCAGGCGCGAGTCGTGACATGATGACCAGGAGGGGGGGGAGCGGGGCGGGGCCAGTCACGGGCATTATCGCGAATGGTAAAGGAATTACCCCGACGGCAGGACCCCGCATGCTAGTCTGTATGGCCTGTCCCTCGCCCTTTCCTCTTCGCCCTGGCGGAGGCCCTCTTGCGCCCTTTGATTTGCCTCGTTCTCCTCGTCCTCCTCTTCCTCCTCGTCCTTCTCCTCGTCCTCGTCAAATCTATTTGGGGTGATCCAGTTTTCCACTGACCCGCATCGGATCCGGCCTCGAACTCGAGCATGCAGTGCGGGCCCCATAGGCAGGGGCTCCTGCTTCAGACTTCCTCCAGATTGAACCCTGAAGTGCGGGCCCCACAGGGTGATGGCTCCCGCCTCAGACTTCCTCTACTTCCAGCCCTGAGAAGCGCAACCGTGACGACGGCTACAGGATTCAGATGGTTCCTGTCGGATTCGATCATGCATTGCGGGCCTCCTAGGGAGGAGGCTCCCGCTCGAGACTTCTTCGCCATGTACTCACGACTTGCTTCCCTGCGGTGCTCAAGTGCAATGCCTGCTAAGGATTACGCCGATGACCCGCCTCCGATTCCACCATGAAGTGCGGGCCCCATGGAGAGGGCTATCAAGTCGAGGCTTCCCCGCGATTCACTCACAGACGAGGCCACCGCTCCAGACATCCCCGCTCGAGCCTTGCTTGCCATTCGCCCACAGACGAGGTCCTCGCTTGACATCCTCACGGTTTGCCCCTTTGGGGTGCTCAAGTGTTATGCTTGGTAGATGCCGATGACCCGCTCGGATTAGTAACATGACCTCCGGGCCCGATAGCGAGGGTGCCGCCCGCTTGAGACGCCCTCGCAATTCAGTCAAAGGCGAGGAGCCCGCTTGCGACACCCTCACGAGTTGCCCCCTTGGGGGGCTCAAGGGCTATGCCTCGAGGCCGATGACCCGCTCGGATTCGTAACATGAAATGCGGGCCCCACAGGCAAATGGGGCTCCCCCCTGAGAGTTCCTTGCTATTCACTCACAGACGAAGCCCCCTAATTATGGAGACGTCCTCACGATTTGCTCACTTGGGGTGCTCAAGTGCTATGCCTGGGAGAGAATGGAGAGGACCCGCTCTGGCTGATCACCTGACCTGCGGGCCCAATAGGGAGGGGGCTCCCGCTTGAGGCATCATCGTGTGGCGATGACTGTTGATGCCGGTGCGGTGGTGATGATACTGCTGGCGGTAGGGAGTGTGAGAACATGGTGTGGTGATGATGTGTGTGAAAGCATTGCGTGCGTGTGCGATGATGATGGTGATGGTGGTGGTGATGATGTCGGCGACAGTGATTATGAGGGTGATGATGCTGGTGGTGCTGATGATGCTGAGGGTGCTGCTGCTAATTATTATGATGATGCGTGTGAATGTGTGTGGGTGTGGGTGATGATTAACGTGATGAAGATGCTGGCGAATATGATGATGACTATGATGGTGATGATGGCTTCGCTGTGTTGATGCTGCTGCTGATGTGGATGATGATGCTGCTAATGATGACGCTGATGCTGCTGACGATGACGACGATGATGATGATGATGATGATGATGATGATGCGTTTATGATGCTGATTCTGATGTTTTTTTTTCTGATGCTGATGATGATACTGAGGCTGCTGATGATGATGCTGATGATGATGACGATGATGATGATGGTGGTGGTGATGGTGATGGTGAGGAAGATATTGGGGAGGAGAGGAAATCCTGGGCGGGGTGTGTGCTGGAAGAAACAAGTACCCCACTTTGGATGTTTGAAAACACGGGCATCTGCTGTCGGTTTAACGCTCGACGCCATCGAGCCTAATCGACGAGCCACTGGTGGATGTCACAGTTGAGCAACACAACACATCGCACCAGGATTTGGGAGATCTGATCACACCGCTTGAGACCGAGGTCGGCGCCCCCACCTCAAACGATCAGATGTTTCGGAGCACCGTGCCCACGGACGGTGAGGACATGTCACTGGTCACGGCGGCCTTTCTCCATCCCTCCCTCCTCCCCCTCCCCCTTCTCATCTCCTCCTCTCTTCTGCTTGCCCGTCACCCTTTTCCTTATCCTCCCCCCTTTGCTCCTCTTCCTCCTTTCTCCTCGGGTCGCCCCGGGGCGACGGCAGACTCGATCGCCCGGCCACTCCTCCTGCGCACCCCCCTGCTGTGAAGGCCCGCCTCCGCCTTCGCTTCTGGTGTGTATGTGTGTGTGTGTGTGTCTGTGTGTGTGTGTGCGTGCGTGCGTGCGTGCGTGCGTGCGTGCGTGCGCGCGTGTGTGCGTGTGTGCGTGTGCGCGCGGCGACCCCTCTCCCCTCTCATGTTGCTTCTCTCGTCTTGTTGCGCAGTTCGCTCTGCCGCGCCCAGGCTGTTGCTACTCGACGCCTCGTGCCCCACGTCGCCGCTGACAGCATCGTGGGCACTGCACTCCCTCGGCACGGGGCTTCCCAGCCTCGGCTCGGTCCCACGCGAGGGCGGCCCCTCTTGGCGGGAGAGGCGAGCGGAGTTGTGTGTGTGGTGGGGGGGGAGGGGGCGTGGGCAGGTCGAGTAGGGGGAGGGCGACCACGAGCGAGATGGAGGAGCGAACGAACGGCGCGCAAAGCGTCCCCAGGAGGGGGGCGGGCCTGCGCGGGGGCGACCGTTGCCGCCGCAGAACCCCTTTCGCGGAGCCGCCTCTCCTCGGCCAGTGCTGCCGTAAGCCATGTGATTGTTTGGCGTCTCTCGGGTTGAACTGTGCCGCTTCGTCACCAGACGTATGCTGCCGGCTTTGCGCACGCTTCCGTACTTCGTCCTCCCATCTCTCGTGCTGCCCACCACGTCGCCGCCACCCCTGCTGCTTTGCGTGGAGCGTGGTTGCACTTGAGAACGCGCTGCGGCCGGCGGGCCGTCCAGGAGGAGGAGGAACAGAAGGAAGAGGAGGAGGAGGAGGATGTGGAGGAGGAGGCGGAGGAGAAGGAGAAGGAGGAGGAGGAGGAGGAGGAAGAGGAGGAGGAGGAGAAGGAGGAGGAGGAGGAGCACGAGGAGGAGGAGGAGGAGGAGGAGGAGCAGGAGCAGGAGGAGGATGATAATGAGTAGGAGGAGGAGGAAGAAGAGGCGGAGGAGGAGGAGGAGGAGGAGGAGGAGGATCACCCTCTCCCCCTCCCTGGCGGCTCCCCGCCGTGGTGGAGGACAGCCCTAACTTCGCCATGGTCGTCACGGGGTCCGCCGGCCACCTCCGCGCCGCCACCGTTTGTGCGCGCTGCCACGGGCGGAGGGGGGGGGGGCGCCTGGCGCGGGGCACGCTCCTCTAGGCCTCCAGCATGGAATCCGAGTAGATGGTGCCGACGTTTCCCATGCAGTGTCCCTGCATCGTCGATGCATCGCCGATGCGTCGCTGCTGCTCTGGCGATGCGTTGGCGATGCGGCGCGATCCTCCGACTCCGTCTGTCTTGCAGCGGGCGTGGGTCGGGCCGCGGCGCCCTCACGATTCGAGCTCGCTCGAGAGGTCCCCGCGGGGAGTTGGGGTCGGGGAGCCCGTGCCGTCGTGTTCTGCAGCGGCGTGAGCAATCGCACCACGTCAGGTGCCGGGGCTCAGCTCGTCCTGTTCGGGTTCCTGCTCGTCCCCTTTCTCGTCCCGTCCGCTCCCGCATCCTTTGCCCTCCGCCTGTCGACGGCGCCCCCCCCTCGCAGTCGCAGGCAGCCCGCAGAGGTGCGGGGTCTGGCAGGACCCCAGACGAGCAGCGGCACGGGCAGTTGCAGGGCGTTTGCAGAAGTCGGTCGGTGGAGTGCGAGCGGGCGCTCCAGAGATTCGTGCGGCCGGAAACTTTTGGATAGCGTAGGGGGCAGCCAGAGCAATCCAACCGTCAAGCAGAGGCGAAGCGTCCTGGCTCGCCTATAGGGCTACCAAACAATGTTCTAAGAACTTTTTGTGATTTCCACGAAATGTTCTTAGAACATTTCTGGCTGGGACCGTCGTGTTTTAACACATCGGGGTTATGTTCTAAGAACATTGTTTTTGTTTTTAGAACATATTTGGGTTCTAAGAACAGTTTGTGGTATGCCTATAGGAATGCCAGGACGGTCGGTCCCTGCTCAAAACAGAGGGCGGGACAAGCGGGGGAGGCGGGGGACAGGCAGGGAGGGCGGACCAGCAGAAGGCCGATCGCGTGGTCCAGAACGCGTGCTGGCGCTACGGGTGATGACGGCCAGAAGCTTTTGGATACGTGTCGCGGCGGCGGCCCCAGCGACAGGGTGTGTCCTGCGAGCGGATCGCGTGTCGCAACGCTCCACAGGGCGGCAGGCTCGGGAAGGCTCGGCAAGTTGACGCTGTGGGCCGGGAAGTGGATAGCGGGTCGCGCCAAAGCGTGGTGGGCCATAACCAGCGGAGTGACATCAGGAGACAAAGTGCCGTATCGTTGCCTCTGGCCGCTTACGCACAGCACTGATCATACAAGAACGAGGAGGCAACGAACGGCACGTGTGAGCGTCGTCAACAGGCTGTGATCTGGTGAAGGAGTGGGCTCAAACGAATGCCCTCGATCATCTATCCAGTGGGCCCTTCTCTCAGCAGCGCGCACTGCGCTGGGTAGTCCTCCTGCGCTGACGTAGATCGCCGCCCACCAAACCACCCTAACCCAAGCCGAAGGCCCCGATTTGCCATCCATTTCCTGTGGGGGGGGTCGGGGAACATTGAAACAACGTGTGGAACCCGTACCCCCCAAAAACAACTCGAAATTTGGGGCTTCGGGTCAGGTTGGGGTGGTCTGGTAGGTAGTCAGGTTCTTGCGGAGGGGGCCCATGTCAAGAAACACCCTGCTTGCCTCTGGGGTGCCTTTGGTTTCTTGGGTTGCGATGGTTTTGCGACGGAGAGCGCGAGGTTGGGGACGTCCTGGGGTCTCAGGGGTCCTGGGGTCTCAGGGTTGGGGTTCTTGTGGAAGGTTTCTTGTGGACTGGCCTCCACTGCACTTTTGCTCGCAAGGTCCTTGAGGGGGGCTTCCGGGTGACTGCCCCGTCGCCGCTCGTTGGGCGCCTCGTGCGCGCCTCGTCCGCTGGCTGGGCGCTCCCCCCGTCACCGCCCGTGGCGCCCCGTGTGCGACCCGTAAGCCGGGCATGTCCGTCTACGGGGGGAACGTGCACAAAATAGTCAGCAGCTCGCCTGGTGACGATTTTTCTGCTCATGTTCGGCTATGTTTGAATGTTCGTGGGCTGCTGTACATTGTTCTTCCAACATCCGCCTGTAGGAGGACATGCCCGACTTAGTGCTAACCTTGCTCTTCGGGGATTCGCCCCGCCGCCGCCCGCGGGCGTATCACGGGCGCACCTGTTGCGCTGGCTCGGTGTGTTCTGCAGGCGCACGTGCAGTCAAAACGCTGAAACCAGCACCTCTTTGCGATCGGAAAGAGGCTCGCTGTTCCGTGGGTCCTTCCTTGGCTGTTCCTCTAGCCCGCCTCGTGCACCCAGGCGCTGTTGGGGCCAAAAGGGAGCTCCGATCCTTACTCAGCATTCCTCATTTCAGCGGCCCGGCTGTAGACTGCGTCCCGTACGATTGTACCCCGTGGCTTGCACCACAGCGTGTTCAAAAGAACCACATCGATTGCGCCACATTTCCTGCGTCGTAAAGATTGCAATCGCAGCTTGCATCGCAGCGCATGCGACACATTTTGCACCACATAGGCTACATCCAGAGCGACAGAGCTCACTGTTTGGTGCCCTGGCCGGATAACGTCTTGGCACTTGAAGAACGTGTGTGAATGCATCTGGCCCGTCTTGACGGCGAGCGTGCTGGATGAACGTCTAGCCAGAGCGGCGCGGCCTTGGTAGGTATACGGCCAGCATCCGCCGCAATGATTGCCTGAGTCATGATGACAAGACCACGGTTGAGACATTGGTTGGACCTGGCGCGGCCAAGGCTCGTCTCTCTTCGACTGGGCGCAGCAAGGCACGAGAATTTGGCGCAACTGGAGGTAGGTCAAAAGCAATGAGACCTAGAGCGATGGAAGCAGGGGAGTTAATGCAACGCAGGCGCAATGCTCACAGAACTTCAACCAGAACGCATAATAGCTGGGAGCACATGCAGGATCAATGCACACGCAGTGCAAGGCAGTCTGCCACACCGAAATTCGTACAATTGCAGTGAAGCTGAAATGCAGCAGCGATGCGCAGACAATGCAAACGCAATGCAAGGACATGTAACCGACCACGGACGATAATAAAGGTGCCCCCCCTTTCCCCCCTCAATTTTTTTATTCCCGCCCACAGGGATTTATCTGTAGGGAAGGCGCGGAGGCCGAACCTGATAATCCACGGACAAGTTGCGGGGATCGAAGTTGCAATCATATCATACTGATTCGCAACAGCCGTAGAAACGCTGAGCGTGGCCATGGTGGTCTCACCACACCAGCTTCCCCAATCACGACCGTGTGGCAGTGCCGTGGGAGGAGTCTCACCAGTTCAGTTTGCCCACGTTGCGACCGTGCGGCAGGGCCATGGGATGCTTACAAACAGAGAGTAAACGTCAAAACGACGTTTGGGTAGGGATCAGCACTCGCCGAGTGCTGATCCCGACCAAAATGGCCAATAGTCCTCCTCCTCCTCCTGCTCCTCCTCCTCTTGTTCCTCCTCGTCCTCCTCCTGCTCCTCCTCCTCTTGCTTCTCCTCCTCCTTCTCCTCCTTCTCCTCCTCCTCCTCCTCCCCCTTTGCCACCGCAGCTGCCCAGGCCCAAGTTCCCCCGAGTCTCCGAGACTCCAAGCTTTCGGGCTTCTTCAAGGCGCCGAGCCTCTTCGCCCCAGGGGCAGCGATAGGGGGGGAGAGGCATGCCTATGCATCGGCGATGTATCGCCGATGCATGGCATTTTCTCTGGGGGGGACATCGCCCTGGACTTTGCGATACGTCGCCGATGCATGGGGCGCGCATCGCCGATGCATCGGCGATGTATCGCCGATTCCAGGTCGATGCCGCCCCCCCAACGCCTATCCCCTCACATCGTTGCCCCAGGCTGCGTCGCGGGCCCCACCGATAGCCCATCTGGCCGAGCGCGCAGCTGCCGCGAGTCTGCCCGTCGAGGCGCTGAAGCACGTGGCGGCGCCGAGCCCGGCCGAGCTCGAACGAGATTCCCGAGCGCATGGCCAAGCAGAACGAAACTATCGTCGAGAAATTGAGCGACATCGCCGGGAAAATCAGCGTTGCCGAGGTGAGGCGATGCGAATCGCACGCGCAAGGCACGGACGCGGCTCGTGTGACGAGCTGCTACTTCAAGGCCGAGTCGGCCTCGTGGTCGTCGAGCGCCCGGCAGGCCGTCTTGGAGATGGTCTACGAAGGCGGACGCCACAAGAGCATCGAGCGCACCCACATCTTCAACGAGAAGGACAGGGGGCGCATCGAGCTGGCCATGGCGGTGTTCTTCAATACCTACGTCGAAAAGGACGAGCGCGTGTGCGACATCTTCGAGAAGCACGGAGAGCCGCCCGAGGACCTCCTCTGGCTCATGCCGAGCCCCAAGGCCAAGCTGGAGGAGCTCGCCAAGAAGAGAGACATGGAGGTCGGCGCCGAGAAACCCGAGAAATTGACCCACGGCTCCTACACCGAGCGCATCAGGTCAGCCCCCCCAAGCACCCCCGCCGAGCCCCCCAACCGCCACGAGTTAGCCCTGCCGATCAGTGCGAGATGCCCGCCGAGAGTGCCCTATCATGATTCCGTGATTCCGCGCAGGGCCCGAGATTGCGTCAAGCGGTGCGACGAGTCCTCCACGGCCCCGGCGCCGAACGACGGGGTCGCCGAGGCCACGGCTCTAGCCGTCGCCAGGTGGTGCTGGAACATCGAGAAAACCGCGGACGTGAGCTACGAGCTGCACGAGCGCCGCTGCCAAGAAAAGCGCGCCAAGCTAGACTATTCGAAAACTTTCAAGCAGCAGAAGCACGAGGAAGTGCTGCTCGATTACCGCATCAAGATGCACGTCGAGACGCATGCGAGTCGATAACCGTATCAAGATGCATGTCGATAACCGCATCAACCGCAACTGCACGTCGTGTCGACCCAGGCCGAGTGCGACAAGCTGAACGAGCGCGATGGCGAGAGGAGCCAGGCCGACACGAAGGCCGAGTCAGACCCCGACCCGTTCATGCTCGCGGACGCCTGGGCGCACGAGCTCCCCGAGCCAAGCGCCCCATGCGTTTCGCTGCGAGGGCGCCGTTTCGAGGCGCGCGCCCGAGCCCCACCTGTTTTTCAAGCTCCAAGAGAGCGCCCGAGCACGCGCGAGTGGCGCTCCCAGCTGCGGGGTACTACTCCCCCCTCTCGCCGGGTGATCCTCGATCAATCATCAAGGAAGCAAGCGGGCTCGATCCTGCATCCTCGGATCGATGATCCGAGATCTTGAGTCAGCATATTCGGGCACCTTGGGTCCTAGAACCGAGGGTCGCCAATCTTGGACTGGGAGATCTCGGCATCAACGCCCGAGGCTCGAGGGCCGAGCCCGGCGCTTCTCTGGCCGTCCTCGAGCCCGCGCTGCCACCGAGCAGTCTCGATTTTCCACCCTCGGATCGAAGGTCCGAGATCATGGCCTTGAGCATCTGCGAGCACCTCGGATCCTAGACCCGACGATCGCCAACGCGCGCACGCGCGCAAACGCACCAACGCACACGCGCACGCACCAACGCACACACATGCACGCGCGCGCACGCGCACACGCACGCGCACATTCACGCGCGCACGCACACACGCACACACACGCGCACACGCACGCGCACACACACACACGCACTTTCACACACACACACACACACACACACACACACACACACGCACTCCAAAACACACACGCACACACACACAAGAAAACAAAGGCACACAATTGCAGCAACGACAGCAACAGCAAACCGCAAAACCGCAGCAACTGCAGGGCAGAACAGCACCATGACAAACAGCAGGGGGAACAAACAACAGCTGCACACCCGCGCGCTCGCAAACAGCAGCAACGCAAACAAGACTAACCACAGCAATAAGACACGCAAGACCAGCAGCCAGACAAACAACACGAATAACAAGCAACCGTGACCAATTTAGGCTCAAGCATTGCAGGCCAGCTGAGGACGCAGGGCGCCATGGCCGAGACGCAGCGCCCCATGGCCGAGTCGGACAGCGACGATCGTCGGCCTGCCGCCGAGCGGTCGGACGACGAGAGCGTTGGCGAGTGGGCGAAGGGCGAGGAGTGGACGAGGGGGCGGAACCCACCCCGCCGGAGGGGGGGGCGCCGGCAAACCCGAGGACAAAAGCCTCGAGGACAAGAAGCTTGACGACAAGAAGGCCACGCTCGAGGCGAAGAAGCTCGACGACAAGAAGGCCGCGCTCGGAGACAAGAAGCTTGACCACAACAAGCGCAGGCGCCTCTGCAAGCCCGCAACGACGAGGCAGCGCGATGCCGCGCAGGCCTCGGCCCCGAGTTCCGGCTCAGCCCTGGAGCGCCTCGCGAGCCGCTGGGAGTTCTGAGCGAGGTGCTTCCGGGCAGCGCGAGGGCGAGGCGCTGGGGCTCTCGGCGAGGCGGCCCCCGGCCTCGAGGGCGCCAGCCAGAAAATAGACAGGTGCCAGAGCAACAAGACAACCAACGCAAAGAACACAATCACACGCAAGCGACGCAACACGCGCAGACAACAGCAGCGGCCACACAGACAACTGCAACCGCGAACGGCACAACAACATAACCACCAACGACAGCAGAAGCAACAGCAAAGCACAGTAGCAACACCAACGCCACCAACAACAGCGCCAGCAACAGCAGCAATTGCAAGCACAACAACACCACCAACAACAGCAGAAGCAACAGCAAGCACAACAAAACCAACCGGAAATCACAACAGCAGCGAACCAAGCAAGAACAACAAGCGAACGCCAAGGAGCACCGCCGACAAGCTAACACTAACAACCTTCCGTAGCCACGTTGGCTCGAGGTTTTCTGTTTCGAGCTACTGCCGCTTTGCAGCGGGCCTCCGATGGCCGCGCCGACGAAGCAGACGAGCTCGCCGAGCCTCTGGGGCCCTCAGACCTCGCCGCCCGCGGCCCCGAGCTCGCGCGAGAAGCTGATAACTTCGCTTTGCGAGACGGCGGACTCTGCGACTTGCTTCCACAAGCAACTCGAGGCCACGAGGCTCGAGGCTGAGACGGCCGAGCAGGATTTATCTTCCTTATGTTCCTTCACCTTTTCTCTCTCTTTTCTTGTTGTTGTTATTTTCTTATTCTTCCATGTTTCGGATATTCCTTCCTTTCCTTTTTCCTTTGCTTATTTCCTTTGCTCCTGCTTGTCTTCCTTCTTCCTCTCCTTTTCCGCATTGTCCTTGTCTCTTTGTCTTCTTTCTACCCCCCCCCCCCCCCAGGGTCGAACTCGTTGATCTCTGGGTTTATTTCCCATCCCGCGGGGCCCAATCATGCCCCCCCCCCCGTCCATGCGCCCCTGAAAACGATGAAAAATAATGTGTTTTTATTTATAAAATGCAAAAACGACCCTGGGGCCACCCTCTTCTCTATTCCGGGCCCCACTTTTCTTATTCCTCTCTTCCTCTCCGTTCTCCTAGTGGTGTGATTGCAGTCAGCCCGCGCGGTGGGGGCGGGCAATCCTGCTGCGCCCGTGCATTCTTGCCACTTCGGCCCATCTCTGGGCCTTGCGAGGACCGCGCATCTTTGCCGCCCATCCTTACTACGCGAGCCGACTATAATGCGACGCGCACCCCCCCCTTTCCCCCCCCCCCCCCCCCCCGCAGGAGCGACTCGCGGCCGCTGCCGCGCGCCGAGAGCTTGCGAGCGCCGAAAGCAAGTCCCTCGCCCCGCGCGGCTTCGGCCGAGGCGTGAAGCGAGGCTTCGGCAAGGGCGGCGGGCCCGAGGGCAAGCAGGTCGATTACGCGGGCGCGCGCAAGCCCCGAGCTGCGGCCACGCTGCGACGAGACCCAACAGCGCAGGTCAAGCCTCTGATCCTCCTCGACTGGACGCACGCGCACAACGCGAAGAACTTCGCCTCCCTGCCGCCTCGAGTGAGAGCGAGCTGCAGCATAAGTGGCGCTGTAGCCGCGAGACGGTTGCCCCGTGGCACGGCCTTCGAGCTGCCCTCGAGAAGAAGGTTGCCACGGCGAGGCTTGGCAAGATCTGCCACCGAGGCTGCGGGTGCGTCCGAGTGAACGTGCACGGGCGCAATCGGGGCCAAGGCGCCAGGCTGCCCCGCGAGGTCCCTGGTCAGGTCACAGCCGAGCGCCCGCTCGAGGGCGTCACGCGCCGCGTCGAGCTCTGGTCCAAGTGGGGGCGCGAGCGCGGCCGCGAGGTCAGGGAGAATGCAATTTTGACGCGGCTGCGCAACGAGCTGGCCTCGGCGGGACAAGCAGCCCCACCTGCAGAAGATCGGCCACGAGAGCTACAACGCCGAGGTCCTCAAGAGGGTGGCCAAGCGCCTGAGCACCTTCCAGGTAGATCAGACCACCAAGAAGAACATGCAGTGGGTGGGCGAGTTCGTCCTCTCGAGGATCAACGCGAGCGGCCGCAAGGGCCGGCGCCTCTCCGCCTCGAGGGGGCAGACCCTCAGCAAGGACAAGGCCAAGCTCACCTGGGCCACGGCGGACAAGTAGTACGAGTAGTACTCGTAGTAGCAGTAGTAGTTCGTCGTAGCTAATGCTAGTAGTTGTGGTAGCCGGAACTAGCTACCCGTAGTGATAATTACGAGTACTACTCGTAGGTACAACTACTGCTACGAGTAACTGGACGAGTCTCTGGATCGAGCGCGCTTTGCGCGAGATTCGAGGCGAGGGCCGCCAAACGCATTATGCGCGGTTGCAACAACGGCAGCGACTTGACTAGCGACAACGACTTGGCCACTACTAGTTTTTCTCAGTCATACTAGTAACAACAACAACCTTTACTACTACTACTACCACTACTACTGTTACTACTATTATTACTACTACTATTATTTTTACTTGTACTACTACCACTACTACTACTACTACTACTACTACTACCACTACTACTACTACTACTACTACTACTACTGCTACTACTACTACTACTACTACTACTACTACTACTACTACTACTACTACTACTACTACTACTACTACTACTACTACTACTACTACTACTACTACTACTACTACTACTACTACTACTACTACTACTACTACTACTACTACTACTACTACTACTACTACTACTACTACTACTACTACTACTACCTAACTACTACTACTACTACTACTACTACTACTACTACTACTACTACTACTACTACTACTACTACTACTACTACTACTACTACTACTACTACTACTACTACTACTACTACTACTACTACTACTACTACTACTACTACTACTACTACTACTACTACTAACTACTACTACTACTACTACGACTACTACTACTACTACTACTACGACTACTACTACTACTACTACTACTACTACTACTACTACTACTACTACTACTACTACTACTACTACTACTACTACTACTACTACTACTACTACTACGACTACGACTACTACTACTACCTCTAGGTATTACTATTACCAGGTGCAACTACTACCAGGTACTGCTGCTACCATATACTACTACCAGACACTACCACTACTACTACTACTACTACTACTACTACTACTACTACTACTACTACGACCATGTACTACTACTAGGTACTACTACCAGGTACTACTACCAGGTGCTACTACCACGTACTCTTAGTAGTAGTAGTAGTAGTAGTCGTCGTCGCCGTCGCCGTAGTAGTAGTAGTAGTAGTAGTCGTAGTAGTAGTAGTAGCAGTAGTAGTAGTAGTATTAGTAGTAGTAGTAGTAGTAGTAGCAGCAGTAGTAGTAATACCACTACCACTACTACGAACAAGTAATTCACTACTACTACTACTACTACTACTACTACTACTACTACTACCATCACGAGGTTCGTGCACCTGGTAGCGAGGGGCGGCTCCGAAGGCCCCCGCCTCTTCTGCGAGGGCCCCGAGACCTTCGCCGAGCGCGGGGCCAGCGCGAGCGTGGTCGTCGTCGACGCCGCCGCGCTCTGGCTCAAGCTCCGGGGCGAGGAGCGCGCGTGCCTCCACGAGGCCGAGGTCTCGACGCGAGCGAAAGGGGCGCGGAAGGAAAGGATACAGTGCCCAACACCAGTTCCTGTTCATTTTGAACAGGATTCTCTGTCGGCGTCGCCGCGGCCTGCGTCCATTCGAGACAGAGGCCGCCTGCCCAACGGCGGCCGCTGCTGGTTCGGCACAACAGTTCTTGCGGGGCATTGTAACCATTCTGTCTGGGCGCATTTCGAGCGCCCAAAAGGCGCGCGCCGCGGGCGCCAAGAAACGCACCGCGAACCTCCGCAAGAAGTTTCGCGAGACGTGCAAAGAGCAGAACAAGGCAGCCTTCGAGACGGAGAAGGCCAGGTACTTGGCAGACCACCCCGACCACGAGGAGCAAATGGATCAGGCCTACTCCAGCGCAGGAGACAAGTACAGGATCACCCTGATTAGCGTCTCCGCGGTCGAGAACTGGCTCGACCCGGGCAGGGGGCCGATGTCCGCCAAGAAGCGCGGCGTGCTCCTTGCCCCCATGCGCAAGGCACTGCCGAGTCAGCGGCATGAACCTCAAGGAGGGCACCTGGCGGCGAGACGCCACCTACGAGCGCGGCGATGGCGAGGCGGAGAGCTTCCGAGCAGGCGAGCCCCTGGGAGCATTGCTCAAGGGCTGGCGCAAAGCTCTGCTCGAGTTCTCCGAGGCGGAACGCGCGAGGGAGGGCATTCGAGGCCATCGGCGCGCGGGGGCAGCCGAGAGCCTCGGCGGACGAGCTGGTGGCAAGCTGGGCCATCGGCTTCATCGAGCAGGGGCGCGGCAAGAGCCTCGCGTTCGCAGACTGTCTCTCGAGCCAGTAGACCGAGGCAGTGGCGCTGCGAGCGTGGCTCATGAATCTCATCTACGCGCCCATGGCCCCCGACGTCGCGAGTCCCCCGAAGAGCCCGACGCCCGCGAGCACGCCCAGCTCAAGGCCAAGATCCGGAAGATCAAGGCCGAGATGCACTGGGCCATGGGGCAAGACTGGCTCCCGAAGGTCAAGACCTGTCCCCAGAAGGAGCACGGGTCCCCGACACAATGAGACCCTGCGAGCGCCTCCACTGCGTCTCCGAGGCCCGCGCCCGCTTCCGCGAGCAGAACAGGGACGCGGTGCCGCTCCACGGGCTGCAAGCCAACCAGATACTCGCGGTCCGGCCGACAGAGCAAGGCGAGCTCAAGGTCGCCACGGGCATGGAGCCGTGGAGCTACTCCCGAGGCCGGCCGCGGCATCGAGAACAGGCCGGCGTAAGAGCGCCTCGAGGGCACCCAGAGCTGGCCCGAGGGCGTGCCGCGAGTGCCCGAGTTGAGCGTCGACGGCAACTGCTTCCACGCCGACGACTTGCCGAGGGACTGCGAGGAGGGCGAGAACCCCTGCCTCCAGGAGCTCACCGACGAGCAGAAGGGCGTGCTCAAACCGCCAGAGGAGCGGATCAAGGACGCCAAGTTCCCGCGCGCCCTCGAGAACAGGACCAAGCTGGCACAGACAATTAAACGCAAGAACAAGTGGGCGCCCAAGTTCGCGGGCCCGCCCCTGGGCAAGCACGCTCGCAAGTGGCAGCGCGAGAAGGGCAAGGCTGGCGGCGAGACCTCGCTCGAGCACCTCAGCAAAGGCGTGGCCAAGGCGAAGCTCGTAGGCAGGCCGCCGAAGGCGCGCGCGAGCTGCTCCAATACAAACTAGAAGAAACAAGCGGAGAAGGACGCCAAGGAGCAGGACAAGGCCAAGCAGAGAGGCGGCCTCGAGGCTTACGAGGAGCCCCCTCTGGCACGGCAACGTGGCGCGCGTCGCCGAGGAGGGGAACCATGGGGGCAGGCGCGGCAGAGTGCAGGACGTCTAGCGAGTCCTGGGCACCGAGAACGAGTGCCGCCCGCGCGTCCTCGGGGTGGAAACCGCGGCGGCGATCTTCCGAGACCAGCACCAGCGAAGCTTCGTGGGCCACAGGTACTCGTTAGCTTCCGCCTGCTTCTGCCTGGGGCGGCGGAAGCAGGCGGAAGTTGGCAGCGGAAGCAGGCGGAAGCGACGCGAAGCGCGGGAGCAGGCGGAAGCAGACGGACGCGGAAGCAGGCGGAAGCTAACGAGCGCCTGCGAATCCCGAGCGCCACAGGTCACGATCGAGCAGGGCAACAAGTTCCCCAAGCCGCAGAAGCCCGCCTGGCGCCAGAAAAGACACGCTCGCCGCGCCGCGCTCGCCAAGGAGTGCGCGATCATAAACTGCGAGCACATCGTCAAGGGCGGCGCGCTCGAGCTGGGCACGGTGCGCTGGCTGCTGGGCGAGATCGAGGAGCCAGTGTGCGCCCCGACGACGCGTTGGTGGTCGAGCCCGCGGCGGCCGTCGCCTGGGCTCGAGATGGCCAGGGCGAGGACGCACCCGCCGCCCAGCAGCCCGAGGAGCAGAAGCGCTGGGCCGAGAGGGTCGACAAGGCCCAGCGCGCGTTGGTCTGCGTGCACTCTGAGGCGCCCGCGCACTACACGTACCTCAAGGTCGGCGGTTGTTGCAATGCCCCCCCCCGCCCCAGGGTGCCTCCAACGTTTCGCCCCCGTTTGGAGCGAATCCTGGAGGCGCTCTGGGCAGGGGGCACTTGCGGCAATTCCCGCCAGGTCTCGAGCATCGACGGGGGCGGCGGCGAGGTGGACTACCGCGACGCCCTCAAGCGGCCGCCCGAGAACGCCAAGCAGGCCCAAAAGGGCCACGCGCAAATTCACGCCTACACCCCACGATTTCGGGGGGGGGAAGGCGGGGTTCACTTTGCCTGGGAGCTCCCGAGCGAAGTGTACCCCGCCCTCCTCCTCCTCTTCTTCAGAAATCGCGGATAGGGTTCGCGCGTGGCCTCCCAAGGCCGCCACGAGGATCCTCCGCAAGCTCGGCGCCATAGGCCTTGGCGAGCATCGCCCAGCACCGAGCGACAGACGGTGCCAAGGTGATGGTTGGGGTTGCGGCTTTTGGGCAAGCCGCTGGATCGAGCGCGCCCTGCGCGAGATCCGCGGCGAGGGCCGCCAAATGCCAGCACATCCCCACGCCGCGGTCGCTCGAGGGAACGAGTTCACCAGTAAACTCAAGGAGGCGAGCGACAGCAAGGTTCGATGTCCGGCGCGAGAGGGGCTTCTGGGCCAGATCGGCCAAGGACCTCTCTGCCGCTGGCACGCTCTAGGCGCCCAGCCACGAGCCTCGAGATCGCTCGAGTCAGCCTTGTGTCCTGCGCCTCTGCGGGCAAATAGCCACGAGCCTCGAGATCTCTCGAGCAATCTCTGCGTAGTGCGCCTCTGCGGGCAAGTAGCCACGAGCCTCGAGGTCGTTTGAGTCAGGCTTCTGTCGCGCGCCCTGTTTCACCTCCTCCTCCTCCTCCTCCTCCTCCTCCTCCTCCTGCTCATCCTCCATCATCGTCGTCACCATCATCAGCATAAGTTGTCTTCCCCGGGAAAATCCTTCATTATCCCCGCGGGAACCGCGCACTATATTATCCCAAGGGGGTTTATTATCGCCCGCGGTCGGTTAGTCCAATGCACTGCAACGTGCAGTAGTGCAACAACGGTGCGCCCCCAACGCATGTAGAAAGCCTTCCTGCGGGTGCCGCCGACCCTGAAGACGAGGAGGAGGAGCAGGAGGAAGAGGAGGAGGAAGAGCAGGAGGACCCTACTGGGGCCTCGTGAGAGCTTTTTTGGGCCGAGGGCTGTAGATATCGGGTTCGGCCCTCCGCCTGGGCACCTTCGAGGAGCCGTCTTGGTTTTCTTCGGGAGGGGGGACGAGGAGGAGGAGGAGGAGGACCGACAGTGGTAAAGCATGTGTGATGCTAGACTGTGAGCAACTTGTGTTTGGAGATCTGCGAGTGGCTGCGCTGTAGTTTACGATGCTTCGCTTGCGCTATGCTATGCCATGCGATGGTACATCGTAACATGCTGTGCTAGTCTGCTCAGTGTTGAGGCACGAAGTCTATGACATGCTACATTGGGCGAGTGTTCAGGCGAAGTGGTGTTTTCTTCGTTCAGAGCCAGGGTCCGAGTGTCAAGGGGCTGCCCGCGCAAGGGATACGCCCACCAGCCCTTTGCGAAACACTAGAAGAACCCTTCAGGCACAGCTGATGAGGGGAAGGCGAAGGTGTTCTAGACAGTTTACTTGTTGCGCGGTCCTTTCCCTGTCAAAGCGGGAAAACTTGCCGCCCTTCCAGTGTCTGCGCAAGCGCGCGGCACCAGTTGACCAGGTGCGTGTGATCTCGAAGGATCAGTTTAAGCATCGGCCACAGGAAGGCGACTCCTCATCTTCAGCCTCATTCTGGATGTTTGGTGCACACAGGGCACTTTTCGCCGGGATTTGCTGTTTTATGCCAGGCCTTCCTTGGGCCGTCCGTCTCTTCGACGCCACCCGAAGTCCTGCAAGGCACCCGCACCCCTGGCGCTCTTGCTTAAGCGTAAGAGTGACATCTCTGATGGCCAGACAATGTGTCACCCCTTGACCAGTCGAGGCGGATAAGATGCCACCAGTCTCCCCTCGATTGGCCATCCATGAGCAGTGCGAGCTTGCATTCCTCATCCGATGCTTCCTCGTGCCACAGATCCCCCATAACTTGAAGGCATGTTGGGTACAGTGCCTCCGCAGGGGCGTTTTGTTTCGTCGGATGGATCGTCTGTATTACTTGGCTTTGGCGTATATGATATTCTTCAGCTGTCTTTGACCTTGAACCTTGCGTGGCCCCTTGCCCCAAGGCTCTGCCATCATGAGCAACCATTTGGCTCAAGGGCTCACGGGGAGTCGGAGTGGCCGCGCAGGAGCAGCTGCGTGCTTCTGCTCTCTTTTGGAATCAGCTACCACATGCTGTCTGCAATGCGGACGGCGCTGGCACCCCTCAGCGGCGCGGCCCCGCCCGTGCCTGTCCCCGCGGCGCAGGCCCCGAGCGCCGACGACCCCGAGGACGGCGAGGTGGCAGACGTCGCAGAGGGCGACGTGGAGATGGAGGCCCCCGGTGCATCCTCAAACGCCGGCGGCGGCGAGTGCGAGGAGCGCATGGAGGCTGCGGCCGCCCCCGCGGACGGCCTGGCAGCACCGGGAGCTGTGGCGGGCAACGCGGAGGGGGAGGGCGCTGTTGAGGCCGAGGGCGACGCCGAGATGGCGGCGGCGGCGCCCTGCGGCGGCGCGGCCGCCCGCGGCGGCGGCGTGGAGGCGGTGGGCGCCGTCGAGGCCGTTGGGGCCGTCGAGGCCGAGGGCGGCGCCGTCGGGGCCCAGGGCGACGCCGAGATGGCGGCGGCGGCGCCCTGCGGCGGCGCGGCCGCCCGCGGCGGCGGCGCGGCGGATGGCGGCCCTCCAGAGGCTGGCGCCGCCGAGTGCGTCGAGTGGGCAGGCCCTGCAGCGGACGACGTCCGGATGGAGGCCCAGCGACCGCCCGAGCGGACGAGCCTCCTCCTCCTCCTCCTCCTCCGCCTCCTCCTCCTCCTCTTCCTCCTCCTCCTCCTCCTCCGGATGGAGGCCCCAGCGATCCCGAGAGCCAACGCCGCGGAGGGCGGGGCAGCGGGCGTCGCCGAGGCGGGCAGCGTGGCGCAGGCCGACGCGGCGCTCCACAGCGGCGCCCGAGGTGACGAGGCAGCCGACGGTGCGGCCAATGGCGGCGTTGCGGAGGCTCGCGCCGCAGGGCACGGCGAGGTGGCACGCCCCGCAGGGGGCGGCGTCCAGAGGGAGGCTCCGGACGCCTCGACGGCTGCAGACAGCCGCGCGGCGGCGATGGGTGCAGAGTGCAGCCCCGCCGTTGAGGGGGGCGAGTTGGCAGAGCTCAACGGTGGTCACACGGAGGCTCCGCCGTCCACCGCGGCCTCCACCACGGTGCCAGCTGCCACCGAGGGCCCCGCCGAGGCCGTCGCCGCGGGCTCTCAGGCGACCCCCGACGCCGCTCCCCCGAGCGTCACGCGCTGGCCCCAGAGCGGACCTCTTGCCTCGCCGCACGTGGTGACCCTGATGGCCACGGTGTCGGAGGACCCTCATGCGTTCGAGGAGTGGCTGCTGCTGCTCAAGCTGGTCGAGCAGCACGGCGCCCCCCAGCTGTTGGAGGTGTGTTACGGGAACTTTCTCCGGGAGTTCCCGCTGTGCTGGGGCTATTGGACGAGGCTGTACGAGCTCACAGTGCGGTTGCGCGGCAGCGCGGCCGCCCTCGAGGTGTACGAGCGTGCCGTCGACGCCGCAACGCCCTGCGTCGACCTGTGGGCAGGCTACACTGACGCCGCGTGCAAGGAGTACGCCAACGGGGGCGGCGTGTCGGAGGAGGACGTGCGGACGCTGCTCCACCGCGCGATCAAGGCCGTGGGTCTCGACTGGCGGGCGGGTCAGATCTGGGAGCGTTGCCTCGACTTCGAGGAAGCATGCGGCAACTGGGTGGCTGTGGGTGAAGTCTACCGCCGCGCGCTCGGAGTCCCCATGGACGGCTTGGCTGCAGTCCACGTCCGACTGCGTGCGCTGCTGCTCGGCGCCGCACGCCCACCGCTTGCGGAGCTGTGCTCCCCCGCGGAGGTGGCAGAGCTCGAGGCGGCCGCCTCCGACGAGGGCGACGGGCCGAGCGGCCGCGACCCCGCTCCCCAGCTGCTGGCCATTGCCGAGGGCGGCGGCGAGGGCGAGGCCGACCAGCCCCTTGCGGCTCAGGCCCCCGACGGCGAGGCGACGGCGCCCGCCCCTGCCGCCTGCGGCGAGGGCGAGGCCGACCAGCCCATGGCGGACGAGACCCCCGCCGACGGCGCGGCGACGGCGCCCGCCCCGGCCGGCGGCGGCGAGGGCGAGGCCGACCGGCCCCTGGCGGACGCGGCCGATCGGTCTGCCGCCGAGCCCCGGCGCGGGACGGGCGGCGCCGCGGAGGCGCAGGCGGCCCCGGAGGAGGCGCAGGCGGCCTCCGAGGGGGAGGAGGGGCTCGGCGGCGAATCCTGGGAGCCTTTGCGTACCCTCGCAAATTCCCCGTCTTCAGCGTCGAGTAGCGTCCAGTCGCGTCTGGGAGTCGAGGAGACAGCGCCGATCCAGCGTCGGCTGGCGTCGATCAGCGTCGATCTGGCGTCGATGTAGCGCCGATCTGGCGCCGACCAGCGTCGATTCGAGCCGACAAGATGGTACAGGAGGCTCCCACGAGTTGCCGCAGAAGGAGGGCGAGCTCGAGGACGGCGAGCTCCCCGAGGACGGCGAGCTCCCCGAGGAGGCCGAGGCCCTGGCCGCGCCGAAGGTGCAGGGCGGCGAGGTGCGGAGGGCCCCTTCGCCCCCGCAGGCGCGGCGCGCCCAGGCGGCCGCGCCGCCGCTCAAGCGCACGAGGTTCTCGGTGCCCCCGCGCGTGAAGTGGCTGCTGGACGCCCGCGAGGCGCAGTACAAGAGGATCGGAAAGGGGGCCCTCCTCGTCCTCCTTCTCCTCCTCGTCCTCCTCCTCCCCTTCTTCTTCCTCCTCCTCCTCCTCCTCTTCCTCCTCCGCTGCTGTACACCAAGATAGCGCAAACATGGGTGAAGGCGCGTGGATCAGCGACGGGTGCCGTTTCCGTATGGAGTCGGCGTGCTCAGTCGCCGAGCCGGGTGGCATCGGCTTCATGTGTCGGGGAGTATTTTCTCCGATCCGTGGATCTGGCGCGGGATCCGTAGTCCATGTTAGCGCGTGCCCGAATGCACCGCGTCGTCTGGTCCGCCACGACGCCACCCGCTTTGGCGAGAGGGCTCGGTGTGCAGACGCTCCGGCGCCCTTTGGCTTGGGAGGCCCGTGCGTCTGTTCTCTGCACGACCGTAGTAAGTGGTACGGGAAGAGCAGGGGGTAGTTCCTGTCCATCTTGATCCAGATCTGCTGTTGGTACCGCCACAGGCGCTACCCGATTGAGGCAGAGGGCCGCCTGCCTAACAGCGGCCGCTGCCGGTGTTGTACCACATGTGGTTGTTAGGCATCGTGCCATTCTTTCCGTACCCATTCCGGGCGCCCACAGGTACTGTTAAGTCGGGCATGTCCCCCTACAGAAGGAATATTCGAGAATAGTCAAGAAGTGGTATGGTGACAATGATTCGTGCTTTTGTGACTATGTTTGATGGCCTCTTGCAGAGTCCGCCTGTAGGAGGACATGCCCGACCTAAATGTACATCGGGCTCCTCGGCCGATCGGGCGGCGTGGCGTGTGCGCTTCGAGGCGCTCCCGGAGAGGACGTCGAACGAGGGGCAGCAGGCCCGTGAGTTCGAGTTGCGCCTGCAGCGCCCCTACTTCCACCACAAGGCCCGGCTCGGACCACAAGGGTTATGATGTTCCAACCTACGTTAGCCTTGATCACCAGAAAGAATTGTGAGCACCAAGGCATTGCGGAAACTTGTGTTCTGTCACGTGTCGGGCCTTGGGAGGCGACACTTGTTCATTACTGTTTCGATACTTTTTCTGGGTGCTCGATTTTATTCCTGGGATGTGGTCCGTAAGTACGATGGGAACAGCATAACACAAGGGGTGGCACTGGGAACGGGGAGGGTGATGCGACATCTCCCGCGTGCAGCTGCTTTCGGCTCCGCTGTCGGGCGCTTACCTCGAGACACTGGCGCCTCTGGCGCCTGGAGGCGCCGAAGAGGCCCGCTGCGTGAGCTGATCAGCTAATCTCTCCTGCGCTAGCTTCCCCCCCGCGTTCGTACGCCCCGAGAGGGGGGAAGGGGATCGACTACAGAATCGACTTACCCCCAAAATGGACTGTCAATCGAATCTACGAACAAACAGGTAGAATGCCCCGTAGATCTACGGAGCATTCTGTGCATTTTTCGCAGATGCGACGGAAAAAGGATTCTGGGGTAAATCAGCTCTGTAGTCGATCCCCCACTCGGTAGAGGTGCTCAGCCCGGGGGAGCTGGACACGTGGCGCCAGTACCTCGAGTTCGAGGAGTCCCGCTTCCCCCGCGACGAGCTCCGGCGGCAAAAGCTGTACGAGCGCTGCCTCGTGGCCACCAACAATTACCTCGAGTTCTGGCTGCGCTATGGCTCCGCTCTGGAGATTGGCGGGGCGGGAGGAGGGGGACGTAGGCGGAGGGTGGGAAGGGGGGGGGGAGGAGGAGGAGGAGGAGGAGGAGGAGGAGGAGGAGGAGGAGGAGGAGGAGGAGGAGGAGGAGGAGGAGGAGGAGGGGAGGAGGAGAGAGGAGAGAAAGAGAAAGAGAAAGAGAAAGAGAAAGAGAAAGAGGAGGAGGAGGAGGAGGAGGAGCGAGAGGAGGAGGAGCAAGAGGAGGAGGAGCAAGAGGAGGAAGAGAAGGAGGAGGAGCAGGAGGAGGAATAATAATAATACGAAGAATAATAGGAAGAAGACGACGAAGAAAGCCAATAATAATATTAAGAATAAGAAGACGAATAACAAGAATAATAATAATAATAATGGCACGAAGCATAATAATAATAAGAATAAGAATGCTAATAACAAGAAGAGTAAGAATCAGAAAACTACTAATTAGAATAATAATAATAAGAAGAAGAAGAAGAAGAAGAAGAGGAGGCGGAGGGGGAGGAGGAGGAGGAGGAGGAGTCAAAGGATAATGGGAGCGGGGCGGGCCCTTCTCAAGAGGCTCGGGAGGCTTCTGGCCTTCTGATAACCAAGAGCGCCCTCGGGGGCACAAAGTTTGATTCGCGCTTCGCGGTTCGTCTCCGATTCCTCCTCATCTCCCTCTTCTCCCCTGGGGGGCGGCGCGAGAGCGCGAAGTCATTCGCGCTTCTTCGCGCTCTGCGCAGCGCGAAGCGCGAAGTTAGGCGCCCTGGGAGAAGCGTTCTCAGCCTTGACCGAGACCGCCGAGGGCTGCTGTGGAGGCCAGGGAGGGCTTCCGAGGAGCCCCGCCGCCTTCCGAGAAGCCCTGCCTCCCCTTCCCGAGAGGGCCCACCTCCTCTCGCTTCCCCCCTCTGCACGCCGCCGAGGAGAATGGAGGAAGAAAGAACGTCATGGGCTGGGCTGGAATGGGCGGTGACCTCAATGGGGGGTAAAGAAAACAGTGCCCCAGAGGGCCCCTTTTGGACCCTTTTCCTGTTTTCACCCCCCATTCAGGGCACCCCCCCCAGTACAGTGGAGGCCCATGCCAAGACACGCCCTGTTTGCCTCCAGGGTGCCCTGGGCTTCTTGAGTTTCGATGGGTTTGCGATGCAAGGGGTGACGCTTCCGCGCCAACAATCCATGGGCGTCCTGGGGTCTCAGGGCTGGGTTTCTTGTGGAAGGTTTCTTGTGGATCGGCTCCCACTGTAAACATAATACTTTTGGCGCTCCGCGCGAATTTCTTAAGTCCGCGCTGGGCCCCCGCCCCTGGCGGCGCGCTCCGCGCGCCAGGGAGGGGGGTCCAGCGCAGATCCAAAAAATCCGCGAGGAGCACCAAAAGTTTATGCTTGTGCCGTCTGTCCTTCTTCTAGGAGAAGGACGGCAACCTCGCGGGCTTCTGTGACGTGCTCGCGGGCGCCATCTCCTCGGGGCGCCTGGGCTACCGCCCAGACGCCGTGGTGGCACTCGCGAAGGCCGAGGAGCAGTGCGGGCAGCTTGACGCAGCCCGGCGCACGCTGGACGGGGCCCTTGAGGGCTTCGCTCGCGGCAGCACGGAGGTCATCATCCAGCGGGTCGCCCTCGAGATGCGGTCTTCATTGATCAGAAGAGGAAGAGGTACACATACCTCTACCCTTTCCCCGTTGTCCTGATTTTTGGGCCTCCTCGGAGGCCCTCGTTGCCACCGCTGGATTCGCCTCGAAATTCTGGTCAGAACGCACCTCGGGAGAGGTCCGGGGAGTAGCGGTATCGGTCCCGTTTGGTTTCCCCAGTTGAAGAAGAGAAGACAGCATCAATTTTCGAAGCTCCGCGCGGTTTTCTCGGATCTGCGCCAGGCCTCCTTCTGTCGGCGCCCCTGGCGCGTTCCGCGCGCCACGGCGCCAAGGCTGGGAGCTCCGCGCAGACCCAAGAAATCCACGCGGACCTCCAAGAGTTTATGCTCATGCAGATGTTTCTTCCTCCAGCTACGGGGGCCTTAGGCTCAGGAGAGAGCGCATCGACCCTCACTCGCCCAGTGACTGCCGATGGGGCCCCGACAGCCCCCCCCTCGCCCAGGATCGGGGGCCTCTCGCCAAGATAGCCGAGATGCCCTCGGTCATGCATCTCGCCGATTCCCGGCCGATGTGTCCCCCACCCCCCCTCTGAGCTGCTGTGTGCCCCCTGGCGTTGCCTCTGAGGTCCGGGCGCCCTCACGAGTGCAGGCTGCTGTACGAGCGCCACCTGCGCGAGGCCAACAGCACCGCGGCGCGCACGGTCCTCGCGCGCCGCCTGGCGCGGCTCCTGGAGGACGTGCTGCACGAGCCGGCTCAGGCCCTCGAGGTGCTGCTCGGCGCCTGGACCTCTGGCTGCTGCGACCTGCCCATGCTCGCGGAGCTCGCGCCGCTCGCCCTGCGGGTGATAACGGGCCCATTTGTCACCACCACCACTACCACAGATAGGATAGGGAGGAGGTGGAGGAGGAGGAGGAGGAGGAGGAGGGGGAGGAGGAGGGGGAGGAGGAGGAGGAGGAGGAGGCGGAGGAGGTGGAAGAGGAGAGGGAGGAGGAAGAGGTGGATGATGATGATGATGATGATGATGATGATGATGATGATGATGATGATGATGCTGATGCTGATGCTGATGCTGATGCTGATGCTGATGATGCTGATGCTGATGCTGATGATGATGATGATGATGATGATGATGATGATGATGATGCTGATGATGATGATGAGGAGGAGGAGGAGATGGAGGCGGATGATGATGATGATGATGATGATGATGATGATGATGATGATGATGATGATGATGATGATGACCATGCTGATGATGATGATGATGATGATGCTGATATTGATGATGATGATGATGATGATGGTGGTGGTGGTGATGATGGTGATGGTGATGGTGATGGTCATGATGATGATGATGATGATGATGATGTTGATGTTGATGTTGATGTTGATGATGATGCTGATGATGATGATGATGCTGATGTTGATGCTGATGCTGAAGCTCATGAGGATGAGGATGATGCTGACGATGATGATGATGATGATGATGATGATGATGATGATGATGATGATGATGCTGGTGATGATGATGAGGATGATGGTGGTGGTCGTGATGATGATGATTGTGATGGTGGTGATGATGGTGCTGCTGCTGCTGCTGATGAGGAGGAGGAGGAGGAGGAGGAGGAGGAGGAGGAGGGCGGAGAAGGGCGGAGGAGAAGGGGAAGAGGAGGCGGAGAGGAGGAGGGAGGAGGGGAGAAGGAGGGGGGGGAGGAGGTGAGGAGGAGGAGGAGGAGGGAGGAGGAGGAGGAGAGGAGGAAGAGGAGGAGGAGGAGACGGAGGACGAGACGAAGGGCGAGGAGGAAGGAGGAGGATTCGGAGGATGCCGATGAGAGGAGAGGAGAGAGGAAGGAGGAGGACGGAGTAGAGGGGGATAGGAGGATGCCGAGGAGGAAGGAGGAAGGAGGAGGAAGGAGGAGGAGGGGAGGTTGATGAGGAGGAGGAGGAGGAAGGAGGAGGAAGGAGGAGGGAAGGAGGGCGGAGGAGGAGGAGGAGGAGGAGAGGAGGAGGCGGAAGAGGAGGGATGAGGAGGAGGCTGGGGGAGGAGGAGGAGGAGGGAGGAGGGAAGGAGGAGGGAGGAGGGAGGGAGTAGAAAAGAGGAGAAGGGAGGAGGAGGAGGAGGAGGAGTGAGTACTGAGGAGCGTATGAGTTAGTGTGAGACAGGAGTATGAGTGAAGACTGTGAGTGGTAGTTCTGGAGGAGGCGGATGATGTATGATCAGTCGTAAGGGCTGAGTCGTGAGGAAGATGCTGAGATTCATGCCTGATTCGGCAGATGTATTAGGATAAGATGCTTTCTGTGGTGGACTGAGGATAGTATTCAGGCATTTGGCGCATCAATATGAGATGTGGCAGGAGGAGGAGGAGGAGGAGAAGGAGGAGCCGTAGCCATCTTGGCTCAAGCCATTTTGGCTCAAGGGGCTTGTTTTTTTCTCAACCTCTCTCAAAAGGGTTCAGCCGGTTTCCGTTTTGGTCAGGGCCACCCAGAGCCCACGCTTCCAGGCCTCAGTTGCTTGTCCTCGTTTCTCTTTGTCGTGTGCGCGGCGGGGCATGGCAGGGAAAGGGTCTCATGATGGGAAGACGGCGATTGGTGTCGTATGCCCGTCCTGCGGCTGCAACAAGAACCCCGCCCACTTCAAATCCTGCTACCACTGTAAAGGTGCTCTTCCTCGGCTTTCTGGCTTTATTCCACCTCCTCCACCTGTCTGGGTTCGTGAACCTTGGGTTTTCTCTGGAGTTGGAGCTCGGAAGGGCAAGGGCCAAGGGAAAGGATGACAAGGAGCAGGGGGAAAACACCGTGGAGGAGCAGGAGGTTCTCCCCGTCCAGGTCACGGGAGTACTGGTGGAGGAGGGGCGGGGGGTCCTGGAGGCGGAAACGCACGTCCGCAGTCCGACAGTGGCCCTAAGCACCAGCACATTGACCCTGTTGACGAACTGCACCGCGTCGCGTAGATGGCTACCAATGGTCGTCTCAAGGATCTGTTGCCAGAATCTGCCAAGAACGCTCTCCCCACCGCATCTGAGGAGGCCCGCCAATCCCGTCAGCAAGATGTACCCCCGTCAAAGGTCTTCTTCAAAGCAGAGCAGGCACAGACGCAGTGCGAGAAGAAGGTTGCTCGTCTGCGTGGCCAGCCCCAGAGCCTCCAGTCCAATATTGAGGAGCTGGTCAACCAGAATGCTGATGTGGACCAGGCCATATATGATGAATCTGCTGCTCTGGAGAAATTGAAGACAGCTGCAGCCGAAGCCGCGTCGGCCGTTCCTCCCAGTATGGGGTCTCTCGGTCTGCATACGGGCGAGTTCAGGAGTGTGATCGCAGGTGTCGCAGCTGTTGAGGTTCGTGAGAGCTTGCAGGCGCATTACGAGTCTCTCCCTGGCCAGTTCGAGTCCTTTTTTCCCCAAGAGTTTTCCGCGTCCGCCCCCGTCCTCTTCTCAGGGGCCTGCCATGGAGGCTGATGAAACGGATTTGGCCGAGGCGTGTGAGAGCGCGTCGGGCATCGACGCGGCGCAGAAGAGGGAGCTGTTGGACGCCTTACGGAACGCCGCCAGGAAGCCTCGTTTTCGGAACCCAGGTCCAGGAGGTCGACCTACAGGCACTCCCGTCTTCCACCACCCTCAGCCGAGCTGGGAGGACGTCGGGGGGACCGAGGAGCAGGCGCCTGATCTTTAGCAAGGGGGCGCCATGGACAGAGCTTTCGTTGCCGTCGCGGAGCACGTCGGCAACTCCGCCCCCCGAGGGTTCAGGTTCGACGACAGACCTGATCGCTGCAGACCCCCTGAGCCCTAGGAGAGACCCAGGGCCTCAATCACGGGGGCGTCTCAGGGGTCAGGTCGGAAGTTT
>CAUYUJ010005736.1:281932-304154 GCA_963575745.1 Prorocentrum cordatum | reverse complement strand
GGCGCTTTCGGAGGAGTTGCCGGAGTACGGGTATGCCCAGAATGTGCCGAAACAGGAGCTGCCATTATGTTTCCAGGGACCAGGGGCGGTGAAATGTCGGCAGCGGGTGCGGGGGACGGGACGTTCGAGCATCTCGGGAGAAGTTCAGGAGGACGTTCGTTATTTGGGACCTAGAATTAATCTGCAGCAAACGGCATTTATAGAAGTTCGTCGTCGGATCCAGGCCACAGCGGAGGCCTACTATTCGCTCGGCCAGGTATGGAGTTTATCAGTACCGTTCCGCTGGAAGCGGGCTCTTTTTTTCAGTTTTGTTCAGAATGCCGCGCTGACGGGCCTGGAGCCAATGCTGTTGACCGCCAAACATTATCGAGAATTGGACGCACTTATAGCTAGATATGGGAGGAGGGCGATGCAGGGGAAGGCGGTGATCAGCAAGGAGGAGGGGAAGATGAGGACGCTCACAAACAAACAGGTCATGCAGCATTGGCGTCTAGCAAGTTCTGCCACATAACTTCTTGTTCGCAGGTTGGGCTGGTATCGCAGCTGGGCCCTTCGCCCAGAGTCTCACACGCAGGAGTTGTGCTTGCTTTTCGGCGCGATGCCACTTGATCCAGGAGGTACAGCGCTCTCTGGTAATCAAGTTTTACTGTCTCAGGCGTCCCCATGGCTCGTTCGGCTACAGGAAGACTTTCAACATGCCGCCGAGCGGATGGACGAGGGACAGATCTGCGCGCACATTGCACGATTCCCTGGAAAACTCATCAGTAAGGAAACGGTGTCGGCTCTTGCTCGACTAGATTTCACGGAGATCCGATCCAGGGAGTTGTCGGTCACGTTTCCCCCGGCCGATGGAGAGGCTCCGCTCGACAGGGACCCCGAGGCTGAGGACCCCCTTGAATTCCCTGAACATCTTTGGAAGTGCGACTGGGAGGAGGAGGAGGGGCACATATGCGAACGGGGCTTCCAAACTAAACGAGACCTGCTAAACCATATGCGTCGAGTTCATCAAGTACATAACTTATGTTCGTCAATTACACCAACAAACACCTGTATTGTATGCCGTCGAGTCTTTGGGTCGCAGGGCAATGCATACAAACATCTACAACGGGCTGTCTTGGCGGGGAGGTGTCCTGCTCGCGGTACTTCGACGCTTCGACAGGTCCAAGTCCCAGGAAGCTTCGATTGTAAGATATGTGTGTACAAGGCTGGTGGGCTCGATGATCTCTGTAGCCATTTGGCTGAGTGTCATCTCCCACGGACGGTTGAAGCTAACCTCCCTCCCGAGCAAAGAGTTGCCGACGATGCCAGTGGAGGGGGAGGAGAAGCTGGACGTTCCAGAGTGGATGCTGGCCCCATCATCAGAAGGGGGACCCGCCAAGCACCGTCGAACCGCAGGCAGAAAGGGCGACCTCGGCAAGCTCGCGGGCTCCACGCTGTCTCAGCTCATCATGATTCTCGCCAAACTGGTATTATCGGACAGTCGGCAGCTGGCCGAGTTGACGGCCACAGTGCACAGAACGTTCGACCTCGACGCAGGCACGGGCTTGGCATCAGCAATGGAAGAAGCAGGACAGGGGTACAACGACGTATCAAAAAGCCTCAAAGAAAATTCGGCAAAAGGCGATCAGGTCAACTGGAAAGCAAGGGGGCCACCATTCGTGCAGATATTTACGGCATATATGCTATGGGCGGCGCAGCAAGCGGACAAGAGGGACGCCCCAGTGTGGGCGAAGGAGTTCAAGCTCTTGTGGACGGACAAGATCAGCAGGATGAAGATGGCCGAAGTTGGGGAAGTGGTACTACATTGGCAGTGGAAGAGGAACAGGGGCAAGCAGTCCGAGGGCGAGAACAACATGGGGAGGATCATTTTCGCGATCGACACCTCCCGCCCCTTCGGCCTGGCCCTGGCAGACTACGTCGAGAAGATTATCGCGGGGCTCGGCGCGGAGAGGAAGATCGGACCAGCCCCCCGCGGGCCGCTCGAGAGGGATGCAAGCAAGTTGCTGGCAGAACTGAAGGAGTCGTCGTGAGAAGTAGGAGTGAGCAGCGGAGAACCGAGCAGAGTGTGAGTTTAGATAGGCCTTCTCAGCCTAGTAGCAGTGGCAACTCAGGGCGGCCTAGTCAGGCCGAGTTGTTTGAAACTCCTGGCAGCGTCGGGGCCATCCAAGGGGAAGCTCCTGGCCGTCCGAGGGTCGCCCGACCGAACTTTTTGAGCAG
Organism: Prorocentrum cordatum; assembly: GCA_963575745.1. Classification (NCBI taxonomy): domain Eukaryota; class Dinophyceae; order Prorocentrales; family Prorocentraceae; genus Prorocentrum; species Prorocentrum cordatum. Next base: position 301,937 of record CAUYUJ010005736.1, on the reverse strand, counting down.
CTTGCAGCAACTGAGGGGTAGTGTTAGGCTAGTCGAACTAATTGCAAGAGGCAGCGTCAGTGCAGATATTTTGGACCCGAGCCCCACCCCTGCCCCATCAGCCTATAACCCCGAGATAGCGACCACCCCCACCATTCAGAGGGAAGGAGGCACGCGAAGAGGGAGAGGCAGGAAGGGAAGGGCAAAGGAAAGGGCAAGGGTCGGTAGCAGTTCTCATTGGTCCCCATCAGTGGGCCCCTCGTTAGGCTGCGTGCCGAATTCGGGGGTGCCCACAGGGGCGGCGCGGCGTCCGTCGAGAGCCACGGGCCGCGCTGGATGGTTTGGCGGCATTAAGTTTCGCCCCCCAGAGTTCACCCTGCCCCACCCCGCTAGGCAGTCAGCTTGGCAGGCGATAAGCAGCAGCAGACGAACTCCCACGGGCCTGATCCTGATCCTGATCCTCCTCCTCCTCCTGCGTCGCCCCTCCGCCCACCTCCCTCTCCTCGTCACACCTAGGCCCTCCGATGGATCCTCCTGCTCCTTCTCCTCCTCCTTGACTTTCTTCTTGTCCTCCTCTTCCTCCATTTCCAGACTCAATAGTCTCCTCCTCCTCGACCTCAGTCCCCTCCTCATCCTCCCCCGCCTCTCCCCCTCGGTCACCCCCCTCATTCTCCCCCTCCACACCCATCCTTCCTGTTGTCGTCGTTTCCGCACTAACGTTTCTAACGCTTCGCGCCTTCCGCTGCCCTCTCGTTTCTGTGCGTTGGGCCGCCTAGGATTAAGGGCTGGGCCTCCCTTCGTTGGGGCGGTTGGCGGTCGAAACCAACTCTCGGGGTGAGAGCCTGCTGCAGCAATGGCGAGTCCGACCGACCTCCCCCGATCTCCACCCTCGACCTCCCCCCCCGCAGCCTCATCGTGCTCAACGCCATCTGGATAGCGGTGGCCTGCGAGGACCGCTAACGGTGTCGTTGTCGCGAGGGGCAGCGATCGGCGTGGGCCCCAGGACACTCAGCTCTTGCACCCTTCGAGCTGTAAGAGACGGGGGTCAATGCAAACGGGGGTCAGCCAGGGCGCTGGATCTTGCATGATCCTGCAGAGCCAGGGGTGCATTGACCCGGGCTTGCGCGCAGGATCGTGCAGGATCTTTCAAAGCGTTCCTGACCCGGGCTTGCGATGACCCGAGTCGGTGCGTCCCCGAGCCCTGCCGCGCAACACGTGTGGTACAGGCGATGTGGCTCGTGTGTTTTGTGGCGCTGTTTGGCCGTGTGGTGCACAAAGCCTCAGATTGCGCACGGACAGCGCCGAGTAGTCCCAGCTGGCCTCCACAGTGCCCCCGTCCGGCCCGTGGCCCATGGCGGTCTCAGCACCTCAGCCTTGGGGCGCGGACGCCCTGGAGGCGGCGCCCGGGCATTGAGGCCTCCCAGGACAGTTCGGGGGGCCTGTTGAGGCCAGCTGGGACTACCTGCCGAGGCTGTCTGTGCGCAACCCGAGACTGTGCCCTGGTGTATGATCTGCTGTGAATGCTGTGCGATATACTGCATTTCGGCCACACTCGCTGCTCGCTGGACAGCGTTTGCCTTGCGAGCGGCAGGGGCGCTTTGAAGCATTGCCAGCGGTCGTTAATCCTTGCAGTTTTGCCGCCGGTCGATTGGAGAAGGCAAATGTGGTGCATGCAGTGTGGTGCAACAAGTGTTGGAGCAGGATGTGCCAACATGCCCGATGCAGTCAATGTGGTGCAATTCGATGTGCGCATTTGTTTTCAATGACCACCTCCCAAGCTCGTGCAAACATCGCACCCTTCCTCCGCAACTTGTTGGCACATCTTATCTGGCCACGATCTCAACCAGCGCACTGGCGCGCGGAACTCGACCGCGCAGGTCAGTCCGTTCTGCAGGTCGCGAAATGATGGCGACGACGGTGACGACCGCGACGCCAACGACGATAGCGATGACAATGGTGATGATGCTGATGCCAATGGTGATGGCAGTTGTGATGGCGCTGAGTCCGATAGTGATGACAGTGGTGATGAAGAGGATGCAGTGTCGACGACGACTTCGGTGATGATGATGAAGATGATGGTGATTCTAGTGACCGCGGCAACGACGGCGCTGACGATGATGTTAACGATTGTGCTAGTCATGATGCTGATGAGGAGGAGGAAGAGGGGGAAGTGCCCGCGCCCAGAAATTTGACGAAGGCGACGACATCGACGATGGCGACTATGACGGCGGTGGTGATAATGTTGATGGTGGTGATGATGATGACGATGATCGTGATGACGTTGATTCGTGCTATGACGAGTGTGCTCATGAAGATGATGATGTAGTGCGCGCCGACATGACTTCACAACTCCTGTCGCTCTCAATGACACGTTCTGGATATTCGCTTGTTTGTTTGAAAAGGCGATCAAGAGAGTCTCACCCCCAAAGCTGGGCAACCCGTACCCGATATTTTCACTAGGAGTAGGTTCCGCGGGGACTTGTCTTGCCCTGCCCCCTCGTACCTCCGACGTTCTGGTGGGACCGTAGAGGCCCGGTTCTTTTCCCGGGACCGGCCTCTCGTCCTTTGACGTGTTCTGTCGACGGCCCCCGGGGCCCCCCGGACAGGCCCCCGGTGGCCGAAAACGGCGAACGAAGAGGTCCCGCCGTGCTTGTGTGCCGCAGCGAGAGGAGGATGGGAGCCTCCCCCGCCCTCGCCCCGTCCCAGATCATTGGATGCAGATTTTTGTTCGGTCGCGATCGGTAGAGACCGATCGCCACTCCAAATCGGCGGCGACCAATGGCGACCGATCCCAGAATCGGTCGCGACGGATCGGTCGCGAGCGATCGGTCGCGACCGATTATGAAGCAAATCGGCAGCGACCGATACCGAATTTGAAAGCAAAGTCGGTAGCGACCGTTCTCGTCGGTCGCGACTGGAAAATTCCAGTATCCAAAGATCAGGGATTGCCCAGGCATCCGCCGATGCGCTCTGTTTCGCTGCGCGGCCAAGAAGGAGGGTCGGAGCCCTTTCCTTGGGGCAGCTATCGCCCGGGATGCAGCCCGGCCACGCGCAGAGGCGCGTATGGGGGAAGGGGGAAGGCTTCTCAGAAGCACCCCTGCTTCGTAGAGGGCGCGGGCCTTGTCTGTAGATGTGATGCCCGCGCCTTCTGAGGAGTGGCCTCTCTCCATGAAGCCTCCCCCCCCTCCCCCTGCCCCCCCTTCTGCGAGCCGCCGACCATCTCTGGTGGCCAGGGGCCCGAGAGCGAGCCCCAAGGTCGAGCAGTGGCGAAGCGTCCTGGCTTGCCCATGAACCCACCAAATAATGTTCTAAGACCTTTGTGGGCCGCACGAAGTGTTCTTAGCACATTTCTGGCTGGGGCTGTCCTGCTGTGGGTTTACCTTATCAGAACATTGTTTCTGCTCTTAGAACATGTTTGGGGGTGTTGCCAGCATTTCGTGGTAGGCCTGTAGGAATGCGCGGGGACAGCCAGGGGCCGAAGCCGAGAAAAGAGCTCCCGCGGTGGAAAGCACACGCACAGACACACAGACACACAGACACACAGAAACATCCGTAGCCATTTTGGCTCAAGGCCATGGAGCACCCGACGACCGCGAGTCGTCCGCGGCGCTCTGAGCGCGAGGGGCTCCGCGCTTTGGGCCAGATCTCGGGTGCGTGTTCTTCAGTCCTCGGGCCTCAGCAGAGAGGCCGCAGTTTTGGGCCGCGAGGCCATTCGACAGAGCCTGCCTTGCCATGGTGGCGCACGGGCAGCCAGCTGGAGGCCGCTCCTGGGCCAGCGTCGCGGCGGGCGGCAAGGCCAAAGGCAGCTGGAGCTACTGGGTCTGCTCCAGCGGGCAGTGCGGGGAGTGGAACTGGTGCCCGCACTGGAAGTGCCGCAGCTGCGGCCGAGTGGCCCCGCCGTGGGTCAAGGCTGCTCAGCCGCCCGCGGCAGCCGCTGGCCAGGAGCAGGCCGTCGCCGACGCCGAGGGGCCGGTGACTTGCCTGAGCGGGCCCGGCTTCCCCTCTTCCCGTCGCGCCGGGGTCTCCTCCTCCTCCCACGTGCATCGCGGCCCAATTGATATCCAGCGCCCCCCTCGGATGCCCGATCGCCGGAACAGTCACCCTCTGCCCAGCCGCCGACGCAAAAAGTGTGTGTGTGTGTGTATGTGTGCGTGTGTGTGTGTGCGTGTGGCCGCGCCTGGCCACAGGGATACCTCCGTGCTTTATGCCGTGGTGCGCTTGAGCCCCCCCCCAAGTCTAGGACTCGCAACGTGCGCACTCGAGGAATTAGAATTAAGTCGGGCACGTCCCTCAACAAGAAGAATATTCCCAAATAGTCAAAACATAGTATGGCTACTATTTTTTGGTGAATTCTCCATATTTGTTCGCATGTTTGGTGTATTTCGTTGCGTTTTTCGTCCAAAATCCTTTCGTAGGGGGGCATGCCCGACCGAAAACTGGAGCAGATTCGTATGTGACACGTCTACGGCAAATCTTGACGCGTGCTCCTGATGAGACCGCCGCTGCCTCCACCCGGGTAGTGGATCTAGGCCTCCCAGGTGGGGTCCGAGCAAACGGGGTCGGAGGATTGTGGAGAATCGCCGAAGCATCGGCGATACGCCGGCGGAGCCGCTGCATCGCCGATGCCGATGCATCGGCGATACATTGGCGATGCGAAAGTGAAAGTGAAAGTCGGGGCCTTAAAGGCTCAAGGGAGTACCCACCACTACACACGGAGGGGCCACCGCGGCCAGGGGACGGCGGAGGCGGGCCAGCCGAACGCGCGATTTGGGCCCCGCACGCTCCACGCCGAGCCCCCCCCCCTTCCGAAGTCCTCGAAGACCCCTCGGACCCGAGTTGAACTCAACGGGAAATCAAAAATCAGGCGAGCAGCAAACGTACACACTGACAAGGACAGGAGGCCTGGCTAGAGCATACACCAGAGGACAAGCAACAAGCTTCAACGGCCTCAAAGCAACTCCTTGGAAGCGGCGACATTCTTTATCCAAAGGTCTGCGGCCGAGCCCTGCTGATGGAACACGAACAGCTGCATGACCGCGTGGACGGCCTCGACAGTGCCCATGGCCCGCAGGAGCCCGAATGAGGCGTCGCTGAGGCGCAAGGGCTTGCTGGCCTGCCGCTGGAGCACCTGCACGAGGTCGAAGAAAGCATGCCGCGTGCGAGCATCTCCCTCGGCTGGTCTCGACAGATTCCCGAGGGCACGGGGGCCGGAGACCGTGCCACGTCGCGCTCGCGGGCCTTCGCAGCTGCCGTCCCCCTCGAAGACGCTGGAGAAGCCGAGACGCGTGGCGGCGCCAGATCCTCCTCCATGGGCGTCGAGTGCTGGACCTCCGCCGAACCGCCCGTGGGCGCGCCACCAGCCGCCGCAGCGGCCCTCGCGCCAGGGCCCCCAGCGCCAGCCGCACCGACACGAGGATCCCCTTGGTCTGCACCACGCGGCGGGGCTGCGGCCGCTCGAGGAGCCCGAGCCACTGCCTCGCCGAGCGCCTCCGCCAGCGCCGTACCTACAAGCGTAGGCCGGCACCCCCGGTGCTGCAGGGCGCCGAAGGTGCGGAGCAGCGACTGGGCTGCTCGCGCCTGCGTCCTCATGGCCTGAGCCCAGCGCTCGGCCGCCGAGCGCTGTGGGCGCGCTGGCACGCCGGCGGCGAGCCAGGGCGGGGCCGCCATCCCGCGCCGCGGAGGGGGAAAGCCGCGGAGGAAGGGAGGAGGCCCGCGGGGTGTCGGCAGCAGCGGGCCGCCTAGCGCGGACTCGCAAGCCTCCGCGCCAGGCGGCGGCCAGAGCCGAGTTGGCGCTAACATTGGCGATGCGGCGCAGGCTTCCGATCCCATCTGCTCGGACCCCATTTAGGAGGCCTCTAGTGGAGTGGCCCAGGCCCGAGGCCCGCGGTTCGAGCCACAGGTGTTGGATATGGATGCTGTCGGACCCTCACAGGCGGTGGATCGGAGGTGAGGGGGTGATATCGAAGTGGAACGGAGAGCCCCCCTACCGGGAAATCGATTTCGGTTTCGTGTTCGTGCGTGCCGTGCGTGCGGGCGAGGCGAAGCTGCGTGGGCGGGCGAGAGGAAAGTCTCCTGTGGCTGAGGCGCGGCCGGACCAAATGATTCCCTGGGCGGCCCGGGGCCCCGCGGTGTCCCGCCGGTGCACCCGCCTGGTGGTGCGTGTTGGCTGAGGCGCGGCCCCAAATGATTCCCTTCCGGGCCCGCGGGCCCCGCGGTGTCCCGCCGGTGTCCCGCTGGTGTCCCGTGGCTGAGACGCGGCGGACCAAATGATGCCCTTCCGGCGGCCGGGGCCCCGCGGTGTCCCGCCGGTTGTCCCGCTGGTGTCCCGTCGGTGTCCACGATGATGATTATGATGATGATGATGTGATGATGATGATGATGATGATGATGATATGGTGCTGATGATGATGGTACTGATGATGATGATGATGATGATGATGATGATGATGATGATGATGATGATGATGATGATGATGATGATGATGGTGATGATGGTGTCCCGATGATGATGATGCTGATGATGATGATGATTGTGAGATCGATAGTCAGATCGATTGTGGGATCGATCGATTGAGGTCAATAATGGGATCGATATTGAGTTCGATTGTGAGATCGATGGTGAGACCGAGTGTGAGATCGATTGTGGGATCGGTTGTGATATCGACAGTGAGACCGATAGTGAGACCGAATGTGAGATCGATAATGATATCGAAAGTGAGTTCGATAGTGAGATCGATAGTGAGACCGAATGCGAGATCGATTGTGGGATCGATTGTGATATCGATAGTGAGATCGATAGTGAGACCGAATGTGAGATCGATAATGAGATCGGTAGTGAGTTTGATCGTGAGATTGATAGCCAGATCGAATGTGAGATCGATTGTGAGATCGATTGTGATATCGATTGTGAGATCAATAGCGAGACCGAATGTGAGATCGATTGTGAGATGGATTGTTGGATCGATCGTGAGATCGATAGTCAGATCGATTGTGAGATCGATCGGTTGAGATCGATTGTGAGATCGGTAGTGATTTCGATAGTGAGATCGATCGAGTGCGACGTTGTTCACGCCCACCCCCCCCCTCACCTCCTTATCACCGAAAGAGCGTGTTCTACCGCTGCTGGCGGAAAACCGGGGGGGGTCACTACCGGTTCGAACCCCTCCCCCCCCCCCCCTCCGGAAAACCGGGGGGGGTCACTACCGGTTCGAACCCCTCCCCCCCCCCCCCAGCTCATCATGAAAAGGGGGGGGGGTCACTACCGGTTCGAACCCCCCCCCCCCCCCCTCAAAACCGAGTGGGGGTGCGGACATGTGGGGGCGGTGTTGGTGGGGACAGTGGTGAGGGGACAGCGGGACAGTGGTGGGGACAGTGGGGGGACAGTGGGACAGTGGTGGGGACGGTAGTGGTGGGGACAGTGGTGAGGGGATAGCGGGACAGTGGTGGGGACAGTGGGACAGTGGGACAGCGGTGGGGACGGTAGTGGTGGGGACAGTGGTGGGGACAATGGTGGGAACAGGGGGGGACAGTGGACAGTGGTGGTGACGGTGGTGGTGGGGACAGTGGTGTGGGGACAATGGGAACGAGGTGGAAACAGTGGGACAGTGGAGGGTACAATGGTGGTGGGGACAGTGGTGAAAGCGGTGGCGAGGACGGCGGTGGGACAATGGGACAGAGGTACAGTGGGGACAGTGGTGGGGACAGTGGGGACAGTGGTGGGAACAGTGGGACAGCTCAGTGGGACAGCGGAGGAGTCAGTGGGACAGTGGGGATAGTCGGGCAGTGGTTGGGGCCGTGGAGACAGTGGGGAGAGTGGAACCGTGGTGGGAACAGTTCTGGGGACAGCGGGGACAGTGCGACAGTGGTGGGGCCACTGGTGGGGACAGTAGGGGCGGTGGTGGAACCAGTGGGGACAGCGGTGGTGAGGACAGTGGTGCTGGGAACACCAGTGGGGGATGTGATGCGGACGGTGGTGGGGACCGGGAGTCGTTTGCTGGCGGTGGGGGGGTGGGGGGGGGGGGGTTGAACCGGTAGTGACCCCCCCCGGTTTTCCGGATCCGCAGGGGGGGGGGGGGTGGGGGGGGGAGGGGGCGGGCGGGGGGGGGGGGGGGGGGGGGGGGGGGGGGGGGGGGGGGGGGGTAGGGGTTCGAACCGTAGTGACCCCCCCGGTTTTCGAGCGGGAGGGGGTGGGGGGGGGGGGGGGGAGGGGTTCGGGGAGGGGGGGGTTTTGCCGGGGGAGGGTGGGGGGTGGGGGGGGGGGGGGGTGGGGGGGGGGGGGGGGGGGTTGGGGGGGGGTGGGGGGGGGGGGGGGAGGGGGGGGGGGGGAGGGGGGGGGGGGGGGGGGGGGGGGGGGGGGGGGGGGAGACCCCCCTGGGTTCCGGAGGAAAAGGTTGGCAATTTTCCACAGTAAAGCGGCGGTGGATCACGCTCTCTCTTATCACCCGAAGGGTGGTCGTATAGGTATGGATATATGGTGGCCCCTGGGCGCCAACATGTTTCCATCTCCGCCGCCCGCTGGGTCTCGAGGACGTCGGTTCCCAGGCGTTGGATATGGATACATCCCCGCCTCGCACGATGACTACATGCACAGGCCTCCACAAATCGCGTTTACTAAACGGCCCTGGGCGTTTTCTAAACAGCCTTGCCCTGTTCGATCCCTTCTTCAGGTGCGTTTGCTATAAAGGCTTCGCTTGTCGGGATGCTTATTCCGAGGGAGGTTATTATTCCCCACCAGTTGCATTTTTCCTCCAAAACCCGCCTGTAGGAGGACATGCCCGACCTAACTCCAGTGGCGGGGCCTGGGCCCGAGGACTACATGCACAGGTGCCTGCGCGTGTGGGACCAGTCCCAGGACCTCTGGGAGGCGGGAGGCGCCCTGACCAGCGACGCGAAGGCGGAGGCGGCCACGCCCGAGGCCGCCTGGGCTGCTTGCAGCCGTCGCCGAGGGGGGGAATGACAGTTACAATTATGTCCCTTTACAGGAGGAATATTCCAGAATAGCACACAATACTCAGGGGACGTTTTTTTTGGTGTGGGGGGGGAATTCTAAGTATTTGGGTTTTGTCTGATTTTTTCTGTCGTCCAAAATCCGCCTGTAGGGGGGACACGCCCGACCTAGAATTACAACCAAAACTAATAAATACGGCCAGACCAAGATCGAGGTCGGTGGTTCTTCGTGCTTGTTGGCTGTTCTTGTGCATCCTGGGGGAGGGTGCCGTGTATTGCGTGATATCCGACCCAAACCAAACCGCCCAGTTGGTTTTGGCTGTCGCCGTTGCGATGGCGGCGGCCGCAAGTCGGGGCATGCTTTTTGTCCAGGAGGGGCATTCCCGCTCTCAGCCCCGCCCCCTCGGGGATCGGACATGTTCTCATCTTGAAACAATCAGGACGGAGGTTTGTTTGTCGTATTCGGTCTCTGGGGGCCCTCGCCAGGCCCCAGGACCGTCGAACATGATTCAGGATGAAGAACCGGTCCAGGGGAAAGGGTCGGGACTTCTGTGGAACCCGTATCCCAAAAATAAAACAGCGCATGTCAGGAGCAAGGATCGATCGGTACGATCGACCCGACGCCTCCCAAAGAGCGTCCGAGTAAACGGGTTCGGAGGATCCCGCCGCATCGCCGATGCATTGGCGATGCGGCTCGATGTGGAGCCAGAATTTCTCCACTCCGACGGGGCCGATTCGTCGCCGGCGTCGCCGATGCTTGGCGATGCGGCGCCATGCTTCGACCCAATCTATTCGGACCTATTTGGGAGGCCTCCAGAAGAGGAGCGATGATCGACCGATACGGTAGAATTGGTACCCAGACCTCCGACGATGTAATGTGTTCATTCTGGGCGTTTTTGCTCCATTTCGGCCTCTGGGGCCCGTCATTGGGCCACATGTAATCAAGCATGGATCTGGGACGAAGAATTGCGTCGGGACCTCTGGGGCTATGCAAACTTGAAAAAATCACATCGTCGGGCGTCTGGGTACGGCAGGAACAGGGACGAAGACCGGCAGCGTTTCCTGCCCACTCTGAGTAGGGCTCGCTGTCAGCGTCGCCGCGGGCGTTGTCAGTTTGACGGTCGCCTACCCAGCAGCGGCCGCTGTCGGTTTTGGTCGACATTTGCGGTTGGGCGCCGTAGTTGAAATATTTGTCCGTACTGTCGAGGGTCGGTGGCAGGCAAGTTGCAAGGGCCGTTCTACCAAAATTGTGGGAATGGCGGCGCGTCGCTGTGTTCTGGGCACAACCAAGAACCACAGCCACAATTGAGTGGATTTTTCGGGAGGTCCCCTCGGGGAGGAACCCACCGACCTGGACATGAACACATGGTTGTGGATGCGGTCGATTTAGCCGCCCTGGGTCGCCACGTCGACCACAACCAGCACTAAGCTGGCTCCGGTGTTCTATCGATCGTTGGCATGTGCAGGCCATCCCCCAGGGTGTGTCGTCGATGTGGTTGTGGTCGCTTGCTGTCTCCGCATGCCTCTCGAGCAGCTCTCTCCTTTTCCAGGCATCGCTGTGGCGTGTGTATTTCTCTCTGCGGGGACCATCGAGGAGCATCTTGGAGCATCTTGCGGAGAAATACACGGAACTGAAACATGCACGGGAATGGGTGTCCGAGCGATGGCAAGTTTCATATTCGATCTTTCGTGGCGTTGGGTGTCACATCGTGGGAAGTGCTGCGCCATAGGCTCCGAGGATCGAGCATGGGGGATCTGGAGGGAGTACCGATGAAACGGGAGCCAAAGATCGAGGATAGGAGAGAGGGATGAGGATCAAAGACGAGGAGGAGGATTTGGAGAAGGATTAGGAGGAGGAATCTGATTGAGCAGGAGAGGAATCGAGGATCGAGGACATGGATCGAGGATCGAGGAGTAGGAGGAGGATAATGACCAATGTAAACCCAAGTCGAATGTTCGATGTTGCAATACTCCCCCCATCCAAGTTCCCTCGTCATGTGTCCATACATTAATTCATTCAACAAGAGGCTTACGCCATTCCGCCGACCCCCAGAAGGTGTGGGGGGTCGTCTTGGGGCGGAGGGCTCGGAAGGTAAGTGCGGGCTACCTTTCTGCTGCCTCTCCTGGCCCTTGCCGGGGATCTCTTGGGCCATGTTGCGCGCCTCTCCCGCTGGGGCCGTCTTGGAGCCATCTTGGTGACCTTCAGCCGTCATGGACGGTTTGGGGCGTGCGTGCGCGAGCTGACATCGGGAGTGTTTGGTTATTGTCTGGACCATCTATGGACTGACGGCGGGAAATGGGGGAGTGAGAGAACGAAGTTTTCGGGAGTGTCAATGGGGTACGTTGCAACTTCTATTGCTGTCTCGTATCTGATGGTAGGGATGTTGCAGCGCTTATCATGAGGCTGGGAGGAGGAGGAGGAGGAGGAGGAGGAGGCGCGTGGATCAGCGACGGGTCCCGTCCCCGTGCGGAATCGGTGAGCTCCGTCGCCACATCGGGCGGCACTGGCTGCCTGTCGCGGGGCTGCCTTCCCCCGTCTGTGGTTTCCGGCGCCCGGGCGCCAGAGCCACGGATCCGTGGTCCGTGTCAGCGTGCGCCCGCTCATTCACCGGGCTTGCTTCTCGGGGGCCATCTTTTGGGAGGCTCTGCGGCTGCCCCAAACCAACTGTACGTTGGGGCCCGTTTCTGGCCCTCCCAGAGCCGTGTTGGAGGCCTTGCGCCGGGTTGGAGGCCACCCTGCAGCCATCAGACGCTGCAGCCGATCGCGACCGCCGCAAGTCCTTCAGCGAAGAGCTCTCATGGCCAAAAGCAGTGGGAACCCATGCCAATAAAACACTCTGCTTGCCTCCAGGGTGCCATGGGTTTCTTGGGTATCGATGCTCTTGCCATGGAAAGCGTGGCATTCCCACACCTAAAATCAGTAGACGTCCTGGGGTCTCAAGGTTGGGTTTTTTGTGGAAGGTTTCTTGTGGTCGAGCTCCTACGGTAGCTCTTCGCTTCAGGGGTTCTAGAACAGGTAGAAGGGATCCAGAGTCTCTCCCACGGGGTCATGGCAGCTTCCCCAGGCGCTTCCCCGGACTCTGCCGGCATTGCGCTTCGCTTATCAAGTAAGTTGTGTTCGGTGCGTTGGATGGGTTATCAGGATATCTTCAGCGGGAGATTCATTTTTCGCGTCAGTTCTAAGGAAGCCTGGATCGGCAGATCCGCGCTTTGGCTCCAAATCGCAAGACCTTCTCAGCATCCCATGAACCTGTTGGGAGAGCCTCTCAGTAGCCTCTCGGGAGAGCCTCTGAGGAGTCTCCCAGGACCGTCTCAGGACCCTCGCAGGACCCCCCGCAGGAGCTTGCTTCTAGAGTGCTGTGCTGGGGTCCTACCTTTGCGGCTCGAGCCCCTCCCAGCGGCAGCAACCGTTGGGAAGGTGCGTCTACGGTCCCGTGTCTGGTCGGGCCATGGCATTGCAGATCTCAGAGATGCTGCTCGCTGGGCCATGTATCCGTGGCCATGGCTCGATGGACGCTGAGCATATGTCTAGGCCTCCTAGATGAGGTACGAGTAGATGGGGCCCAATTTTCTCCGCGCCGTTGTCGTGGATGTGCCGCCGACTTCGCCAGTGCATGGCCGAGGCATCGCCGATGCATCGGCGATGCATCGGCGATGTATCGGCGATGCGGCGCGATCCTCCGACCCCATCTACTCGGACCCCATCTGGGAGGCCTCTAACATGTCCCCGAACAGCGCAGCGAGGCACCCCGGAAGCCTCACGCGGCCCCGAAGGGGAATCGACGGCCCCCAGGCAGAGCTTGCGGTCACGAGCGTCTGCTTGGCGTGTCGCGCCGCCTGCTCTGGCCCAAACACGCTTCGTCGCGACACGCTGCGGCGTCCCCAGCCCCCCCAGGCGTCAGCCTCCGCTTGCACGAGCCACGCGCTATCCGCCCGCAGGGCACAGCGTGTCGCTGGCGCCGCAGACACGACACGCTGAGCAAGCGCTCCAGACCCTGACCCCTTCCCGCACGACGCGGCTGCCTGGAAGAGCCGGCACTCCTCAAACCACTTGCGCCCCGGTTGCTGGTGAGATCGTCAGTGAGGGGCAGTTGTTCCCACTTCTCACCTCGGGCCACTCTTTGTCAAAGACGCGGTGTGTCATTTGCGAGGGGATGCATGTTAGCATAACAGATAAACATATCACGAGAGAGGATAAGGGAGAGGGAGCTATACAATAAAGAGAGAGAGAGAGAGAGATCTTGCTGGCGCTTGTCTCTTGTCTTGCTGGCGCTTTCCTCCTCCTCCGAACGTCCGCCCGCAAGTGGATGCTGGTCATCGACACCATCTTTGCGTTCCTGTTCGGCCTCGAGCTGATTGTCAGGCGGGATCGCGTTTGTGGCTGAGCAGAGCGCAGGGCTGTTGGGGAGTCCAGATTAAGTGTCGCACATACGCCCTCCAGGATATGAATTGTCTCTGACTCGTTTTCCTAAGTGCGAGTGGCCTCGGGAGTTTCTGAGCAGTGGAGCCGCGTCCGTCTCGTTCGCTGCTCCTGCTGCTGCTCTCTCCCTCTGCTCCGTAACCGCTCCTGCTCAAGCTCTATCAATCGAGGGGCCCCCGGCAGTGCATGGGCGTGCCGTGGGCCGCAGCCGGCCCGTGGGCGGCCTCCATCGCGACTGCGTGGCTCTCGCGCTGCCCCGCCTGCCCAGAGGCCCGCGTGACGTGCGGGGCCTGCCCCGCGTACCCTGCGGCGGCGGCCGCCGCCCCCTGCCCGGGCTGCCCGAGCTGCCCGGACTGCAGTCTGACCTGCGGGTCCGGGCCAGGCTGGTGGGCGGTCCTGGCCGCCTTGGTCGCCGGGCTCGCGGCTGGTGGCGGCCTCCGCGTGACGCTGGGCTGGGCTGCCCGAGTCGCCTCGCTCTTCGTCGGCGGGACCGACCCGCCGCCTGTGACCCTGCTCGTCGAGGACGACGGAGCTGGCCAAGACGGCGGTGCGCATCGCCGCTTTCGGGCGGTGCGGGCATAGCCTGATCGTCCGCTGTTGGCCAGATGGCGGCGATGCGGACGCTCGACGTGCCCGAGGCGCAGGTGTGCGTGAACTACGACGACGACGACAACTTTCGGTGGCACCACAGGGTGCTCCTCGAGCAGCTCAGCCCTGGCGTCTGGGTGGCGGCGACGCCCGACGGCGAGGTGCTGACGCTGGACCTCAGCAAGCACCTGGTCGTCCCGTTGCGTCGGGGGTCCGCGTTCCCGGTGCGGGTTCGTGGGCAGGTCTATGCGTTCGGCGACCAGTCGGACGAGGACATCGAGGCGCTGCGGGTGGAGGCGCGAGGCCTCGCCCTGGCCATGGGCGTCTCGGCCCCAGCTGGGATTGCTGGGGGCATCGTGCCGCGCTGGATCGTCTCGGACCCAGGCTCTCCCGAGTTTGGGCGCGAGCTGGACCTCCAGCTCATCGGCAACCCGGAGCGGCTGATCAGCCGCGACGCGGTGGGCATCGCGATGCTCAGCGAGGAGGAGGGCTGGGTCTCGGTCGAGAACGTGCAGCAGGCCGACGAGGAGGACTGGCGCGCCGAGAAGCGCCGAGGCCCAGGACGCGACCCGCGGATCCTTCCGCTGGCGCGCCGGGGTCGGGGGGTCCAGGTGACGCTCGGGGAGGCGCTCGCGAAGATGAACGCGGTCGACTTCGACGACTGGCCCTTTCGGGGGCCGAGGGCCCTGCCCGAGCTGCTGGCAGCCATCCTGGCCACCGGGCTGACCCTCACGTCCTACTGGGGGTACTGGGTCTCGGAGTCGGGGGTGTCCCGGAACGCCGCGGTGGCCCAGGAGGTGCGGCACGCGTTGAATCAGCTGCACCACGCCGTGACGTACGACCTCGTGGACCCGTCGAACTTGGCGTCTCTGGAGCTCCTGGGGCGCCGAGTGCTGCAGATCCAGCGTGCTGTGAAGAGGTGCCCGCGCCACCCGAGTTTCGAGGGCCTCGGCCTGATGTTGAGCAGCTCTCTGGACGAGAGCGGAGGCATCGTGACGTCGCGGTTCGACGCGTTCGTGGCCGAGGAGCAGAAGTCGCAGGGCATCATTCTGAAGCAGGAGCGGATGTACCGGGAGGAGCAGGAGTCGGAGGCGAGGAAGTACGAGAGGCAGGGCGACGACAGGGAGAGGGGCTCCAGGGCGGATCCGAAGGGCAAGGCGAAGCCGAAGCCCAAGGCCGCCGCGAAGGATCAGGGCTGACGGCGCCATGTCGGCGCCATCATGGCTGGGCCCTCCGCCCGGCCTCACTTGGCCTGGCCCTGACTCCGCAGCCGCGGATGCGAGTCGGGCCGGGCTGCTCTCCGAGGGGGTCTCCTCCGAGGGTCGGACTTCGTCCACAGTTTTGTTTCCTCTGCCGCAGGGTGACGAGTTCTTTCGGCACCCTCATCGCGGAGAACGTGCCGCTCTGCCTCGGTATCTGGCCCAGCGTGCTGCTCGTGCTGACGACCGTGATCGCAGGTCTCTCGAGACTCTGGGCGCGCTCAACGCGCTGGCAGGCGCACGGGCTGGGGGGCGTCTCGAGCCTCGAGCGCCCGGCAAGCATCGGCCGACTACCGCCCAGGAGTCGGTCATCAAGCGAGTCCGACGTCGCATCCGCGGGTTCGGCGACCGGCCGAAGGACATGGACTGTGCTGGAGCCCTTCAGGAGCTCCTCAAGCGCAAGGATCTTTACTCGAACATGGGCGAGGCTTCTACTCGCCGCGACTATGATGCTGACAAGCTCAACGTGTTACGACGTGCGCCACAGGACCGGCCTCGTCAGCTTCGAGACGTTGCCCCTCGGCACGTCACCGAAGCGCTGGACCACTTCGACTCGGACGTCGTTCGCCCCGCGCCGAACATCCCCGAGGACGAGGTCATTGTCGAGCCGTACTGGGACCCTCTCCTCAACCCGCGGGACCCCCAGAACCGGCCACGTCTGGTCGACTTCCTTCGACGACTCGCTGCACGGGGCCTGGTGGATGGCCGGGCGCGTCGGAAGGCGTGCGTCAGTACCTTCTTCGTCGCCAAGAAGAACGGCGACATCCGCATGGTCGTGGACGCTCGCCAGCCCAACCAGCTGCACAAGCTTCCCCCTCGGACTGTGCTCGCATCGGGCGAGGCGCTGGGCTCGATCAACTTGCTCGACGCCGTCGGCGCGAGCCCTGAGGACTTGGCGGATTTCGACGGCTGCTATGAGTCGCTCTGCGCAGGCTCCGTGGACCTCATGGACGGGTTCTACCAGTTCGCCGACCCTTCGTGGGGGAGCTGGATGTGCTTCGACGTGGAGGTCACCGCTGACGAGCTCGGGATCGACTCGATCTACGACGAGAAGCTCGGGCGCCGCGTGGCCGTATCAGGCGACGACGTCATCTGGCCCTGCTTCGCGGCGCTGCCCATGGGCTGGAGCTGGGCGCTCTGGATCTGCCACGAGGTTCTCGTCGATGCGATGGTCGAGGCGGGGCTCCCGAGCGACGGCTGGTGCCTTGACAAAGCCCGGGCGCCGACTCTCGTCGGACAGGCTGTCGTCAGGGCCCCGTACGTCGACAATGGGAATCTTGTGTCGCTCAGCGCGCCGGCGCTCAACGACCGGCTGGACAAGCTCACCGCTGAGCTGGACCGTCGTGGGCTTCGCTGGCACGAGCTCGAGCGCGCGCAGCCCGGCCTTGTCATCTTGGGGCTGGTGCTCGACGGGCGCGAGGGCCGACTTCGGCACACCGCCAAGCGCGCCTGGAGGCTCTACCTGGCTCTGCACCACGTGCTTCGGATACCGTGGCTCGCCCGCTGGCAGGTGCGACGGATCGTCGGCCATCAAGTGCACTACTTCTCCGTCGTGCGCCCCGGGCTCAGCGTGCTGGGGGCCTGCTACACGTTCATCGGAGACGGCGACCTGTCCACTGTCGTGCGCTTGCCTGGAGATGTTCTCAGTGAGCTCGCAGTCGCTGCGGGGCTCGTCTTCCTCGGCGAAGTGGACTTGTGCCGCGTGCCGTCCGACATCGCCTTCACGACCGACAGCTCGCTGCGAGGCTACGCCGTCTGCGAAGCCCGGCTGGAGCCCTGGGAGGTGCTGGCGGCCACCAGATGGCGGGAGCGCCAGCGGTTCGTTGCCACCGAGCCCGAGGTTGCGCCTGACGACGAGCAGTACGAAGGACGGGCCGCCGGCTTCTGTGACATCTCCGAGCCTCTGCCCGTCGAGCTGCCGCCCCGGCTGCGGCACGCCGTGGCCAAGAGGCGCCGGGTCGAGTTGGAGATCGGCGTCCCGCCCGAGCCGTTGGCGGACGCTCTGCTGGATGCTGGCCGCTGGGTGGAGCGCCGCCGTGGCGCGTGGCGCCGGCCAGGGCGCATCCACGCCCTCGAGGCGCGCGCCGCCGTCGCACCGCTATGGAGAGCGGCAGCCGATGTCAACTTCCACGGGAAGGAGATCCTCAGCCTGTGCGACAACATGTCGTCGGTCCTCGCCTTCGAGAAGGGCAGGGCCACCAATTTTGAGCTCCTGGCACAGTGTCGCCGGGCTGCGGCCGTCTGCTTCGGGTGCGAGATCCGCTGGCGCCCGAGGCACGCGCCTGGCATCTACAACGTCGCGGACCACGGGAGCCGGGCGGCTGACCGGGGTGAGCTCCTCCCCGGACGCTACCGCGGGCGAGGCGCCCTGTCGGCGCCCACCAGCGGCAGCCGCCGAATGCCCGTGGTCCCGCCAGCCGCGGGCAAGGCCGAGGCCTCGCCGACCACGGCTGTCGAGTTTGAGATCGGACGAGAGCAGGCCGAGCTGCTGGGGCCTGAAAACACCGAAAGAGACCGTTGCATTCCTTTACCTTTGTCACCTCAGCCCGTCTCTGACACGGATTCCCTTTCTTCCCAGAGTAGAAGGCATCAAGATGAAGTCTCGAAAGTACTCCCCAACGAGCGACCCCGACAAGATCGACATGAGCATGCTCGAAACCTACCTGTTGCACTCGAGCCTCCTGGAGTTCCTCTACGGGGCCCACATGTACACCTTGGGGCGCGCGAAGATCCTCAACAGGACCCTCCTGAGCGCCCTCGGCCTCTTGCGGTTCTACAACGGGGCCCACCTGTACGTCTTGGGCCACACGAAGAGCCTCAACGGGCACTGGCTAAGCGCTCTCGGCCTCCCGAAGTTCTCCGACGGGGTCCCCCTCGTAAAGCCTTCCTCGAGATCTTCGCGGGTACTGCAAATCTCAGTGGTGCGATGCATGAGCGAGGTTTCCGGATCATGCCCCTAATGGACTCCAAGTATGGGCCCCACTGTGACCTCACAAGCCGACGTGTCCAGCATCTCGTTGAACATTGGCTCAAATCGGGAGAAGTCTGGTGGGTCCACCTTGGCCTGCCCTGCACGAGGTGGGTGCCAGTCGGGGGCACGCGCGATCCAGCGCCGGCGGACCGCACGCTTGTGGCGTTCACAGTCCGTGTCGTGCGACTCTGCCGGTCCCTGGGGATCTTCGTCACTTTCGAGAACCCGCCTGCGAGCCGTGTCTGGAGGTGGCCCGCGTTGGAGCGAGAGCTGCAGCGCCTTGCCTGGCCGAAAGTGCTGTTCGACTCGTGCAGGTTCGGCGCGCCCTTCAAGAAGCCAGGTGCGATCGCCGGGAGCCTTCCCGGGCTGGGCCATCTTGCACTGCGCTGCTGTTGCGCTTGCCGCCATAGGGTTGAGCTGCAAGGCAAGGTCCGGCATCCGACGCGGGGCTGGACGTGGCGGACGACTCTGGCCGGGGCTTACCTACCCAGCTGGTGCCGCCTGCTGGTCTCGTTGGCCGGCCCAGACGCCCCTCAGAGTGCTTTCGGGCGCTCGACCCAGGATGACCTCCAGGCTCGGGCTCACGCGCTGGCAAGCGCGGCCGGGGTCGCCGAGCTCCGCGGAGTCACGGCGCCGATCTGCCCGCAGCGCTTTCGGCTCCCCTGGAGGCCAGGGTGGGCCACCGCGCTCGACCCGCGGCCGCGCAGCCGCTGACGCGGCCGCTGCACCAATGCCGGCGCAGCCGCGGTCGCGCTGGCAGCCGCGGGCAACGGCTGGCGTCGACGTCCGCGAGGCAGACGTCGATGCAGGCGCCGACTCAGCCGTGCTGACGCCCAGGCGGGCAGGCCGGAGCCAACGTGACCCTGTCCCTCGTCCAGTGGCCGTGGCCGCCCGGCGCCGCCGGGCGCAGGCTGCCGCGCGTGGAGACGTCGCTGCTGGTCAGCGGCAGGCCGCCCCCGGAGAGTACCTCCGCCTGGCCTCGCTGCGGCCAGCCACGGTCGACAGCTACACGTCCGCCGTGATCGAGCTGACCGACTACGCCAACCGCCGGGGCCTGCTGCTGACCACGCCGGAGCTGGCCGACGAGACGCTCAACTTGTACTTCGAAGACTTGTTCTTTGCAGGTGAGCCCCAGTACCTGGCTCGTAACGCGTTGCATGGGCTCTGCAAAGTTCGAGGATGGTCTGCTAGCCGACCTCGCTTCCATAAGGCCAAAGATGCTCTAACTGGTTGGTCGGCAAAACTGCCGACTACGCCGCGAGAGCCGCCGCCGTTCGAAGCCGCCCAGCTGACCTGTGCCGTGCTCGACAACGGGACCACGTCCGACCTACTGGCGTGCCTGGCCTCCGTGACTGGGTTTGACATGTACTTCCGGCCAGGCGAGTTGCTCGCCATCAAACCAGAGCACGTCTTCGGCTCTCGTACGTCGGGCAGGGCTTCCGACATCACCGTCGTCGTGGCACCGCTAGGCGACGACAAGCCAGCCAAGAACAAAGATTTTGACTGTACGGTGAAAGCCGGCACCGACTTGCCAGTTCGCCGAGTCGTTCCCGAAATTCTCTCTAGGCTGCGAGCCCGTGCCAGACGTCAGAAGCTGCCAACTCTGTTCCACCCTCTGTCCCTTCCTCTCTTTGAAAAGACTTTGAAGCAGGCCGCCCACTCGGCAGGAGTTGGTGATCTCCTGTCAGTTCCTCACCAGTTGCGCCACGGAGGGCCCTCGCACGACGCTCTGAACAAAATTCGACCGATCGAGGCCATCCAGCAGCGCGGGCGCTGGCGCGCCCGAGAGAGTGTTCGTATCTATGAAAAGCACGGGTCGGCCCTTCGTCAGAGGTCAAAGCT
>CAUYUJ010005736.1:250000-274332 GCA_963575745.1 Prorocentrum cordatum | reverse complement strand
GCCCTACAGTTGGCTCCGGGCATCCAAAATGTGGCCCGGGAATGGAGTTCTGGGAAGTAGAAGAGCACGAAGTGGCGTACAGTTGGCTCCGGGCATTCAGAATGTGGCCCGGGAATGGAGTTCTGGGAAATCGAAAAGCACGAAGTGTGTGACTGTATGCGAAAAACAATCCCCCCCGGCAAACCCCAACGGCCCCCCAACGGCCCCCAACGGCTCCCCAACGGCTGCCCAGACCCCCCTGTGGAGTAATGTTGGAGTAATGTGCTGCTCTCTTTTTTCACCATTAGAAACCTATCAGTCTTCGATGTTAGGTAATTTTTTCGGCGCCTGCGGCGAGCATCTTTTGAATTCGTTCCGGTGGAACCCGCGGCCCACGCGACCCACACATTCGTTTCAGTGTACAAACCATTTTTTTCGGCGCCTGCGCGGGCTGCTTTTGCAGGAGGACGAGGAGGGGGAGGAGGGGGGGAGGAGGAGGAGGGGATGAGGAGGAGGAGGAGGAGGAGGAGGAGCAGCGAGGAGGAGGAGGAGCAGCAGCAGCAGGAGGAGGAGGAGGAGCAGCAGGAGGAGGAGGAGGAAGGGGACGACGACGAGACGTCGACGACGACGACGACGACGAAAAGGAGGAGGGTGGAGGATCGGGAGGGGGGGAAGAGGAGGAGGACGACGAGGAGGAACATGACGACAATGGGAGGACGATGATGGAAGGACGAGGGGGGAGAGGGAGGACGAGGAAGAAGCGGAGGAGGAGGAGGAGGACGAGGTGGAGGAGGAGGACGACGATGACGATGAGGACGAGGACGAGGACGAGGAAGAGGAGGAGGAGTAGGAGGCGGAGGAGGAGGAGGAGGAGAAAGAGGAGGAGGAGGAGGAGGAGGAGGAGGAGGAGGAGAGCGCCATCGACAAGGAAGGTGGGGGCCACGAGGTCCGCCGGCTTGACGACGCCCGCGTCGCCCGCGCCCGCCCCCTCACTCTTATCCGCAATTGCGGGGTGCTATGTGTATATCTATATATGTATGTGTGTGTGCATCTGTGTGTGTGTTGCGGAGACGGGGTCGAAACGCGGTGGGGGACTTGTGCCTATCGTGTCGCGGCGGCGGTCCGGGCGACACGCGAATTCTACCCTGCGAGCGGGTGGAGTGTCGCTCCGCGCCGTGCGGCGGGAGGGGAAAGGCTCGGAGCGTTGATGCCTGGGGGCCATGAAGTGGTCAGCATGTCGCGCCGAGGCGCACTGGGCCAGAACCGACGGCACCACACGATAAGCCGAAGTTCCTAACCGTAGATAGGATCGGAGGATCGTGCCGCGTCGTCGATGCATCGCCGATGCATCAGCAACATCGGTGTGGAGAACATCGGGCCCCACGCCGCCGATGCATCGGCGAGGCGGCGCATCATCCGATCCCATCGAGGGGGAGTGTCTCCACCAGGGGAAGATGATCCTAGATCTCGGTGCCGGTGGTAATCTTTCGGCCACTGAGAAAGCCCGAATATTACCACCACCACCCCCACCGAGATTGGGATCATCTTCCCTCGGTGGAGACACAGCGCCGACATCAGTGTTGGCGTCGACCTGTAAGCCTCCGAATAGATTCGGACCCCATCGCCTGGAACCTCTCCTCCCGAAGAGCATCGGAAGGGACGCAATGGCTCGGGTCAATGCAAGCCCGGGCCAATCAAGATCCTGCAGGATCCTGCAAGATCCTGGAAATTCCTGCAGGGTCCTGCGCGCACGCCCGGGTCCATGCAACCCTGACTCTGCCGGCTTCCTGCTGGATCCGGCGCTCTGGCTGACCCCTGGTTGCATTGAGTCCCGCCTCATACATAGAAAAATACAAAACACCATAAACTAAACGTTTGGCGCTCCGCGCCGATTTCCTGGATCTGCGCTGGACCCCCCTCCCTGGCGCGCGGAGCGCGCCGGGCCGCCCGCGGGCCCTGGGGAAAGCAGAGAAAATGCCTCGGGAGGAACGGTCAGGTCCCCGGCAAGGGGTCGAGAGTTCGGGGGCCAGAGCAAAAACACGCACACACACGCACACACACGCACACACGCACATACATATATATATATATATATATATATATATATATATATACATAGCACCCCGCAATTGCGGATACGAGTGAGGGGGCGGGCGCGGGCGACGCGGGCGTCGTCAAGCCGGCGGACCTCGTGGCCCCCACCTTCCTTGTCGATGGCGCTCTCCTCCCCTCCTCCTCCTCCTCCTCCGCTTCTTCCTCGTCCTCCCTCTCCCCCCCTCGTCCTTCCATCATCGTCCTCCCACTGTCGTCATGTTCCTCCTCGTCGTCCTCCTCCTCTTCCCCCCCTCCCGATCCTCCACCCTCCTCCTTTTCGTCGTCGTCGTCGTCGTCGACGTCGACGTCATCGTCGTCGTCCCCTTCCTCCTCCTCCTCCTGCTGCTGCTCCTCCTCCTCCACCTGCTGCTCCTCCTCCTCCTGCTGCTCCTCCTCCTCCTCCTCCTCCTCCTCCCCCTCCTCGTCCTCCTGCAAAAGCAGCCCGCCGCAGGCGCCGAAAGAATTGGTTTGTACACTGAACGTGGTTTGGGTCGCGGGTGGGCCGCGGGTTCTCCACCGGGAACGAATGCAAAAGATGCTCGCCGCAGGCGCCGAATTTTTTTTTATTTGTACCCTGAACGTGGTCGCGGGTGGGCCGCGGTCTCTCCACCTAGAACGATTCAAAAGATGCCCGCCGCAGGCGCCGAAAAATGTGGTTTGTACCCTGAACGTGGTTTGGGTCGCGGGTTGGTCCGAGGTTATCGCGGTGGGTCGCGGGCTCTCCACCTGAAGGAATTCACAAACAGAGGCCCGCAGGCGCCGAAAAATGTTTGGTTTCTGGTTGGGTTGACGGTGGTCGCGGGTGGTCGCGGGGTAGTCCGGGTGGTCGCGGGTGAGGTCGCGGGTGGGCCGCGGGCGGGTCGCGGTGGGTCCGCGGGGTGGGTCGCGGGTGGCTCGCGGGGTGGGTCGCGGGGGGTGCGCGGGGGGGGGGCGCGGGGTGGCCGCGGGGTGGGTCGCGGGGTGGGTTCGCGGGTGGGTCGCGGGTGGTCGCAGGGGGGTCGCAGGGTGGGTCCGCGGGTGGTCCGGGTGGGTCGCGGGTGGGTCGCGGGTGGGTCGCGGTGGGTCGCGGGTGGGTCGCGGGTGGGTCGCCGGGGGGGTCTCAGGATGGGTCGCGGGCGGGTCGCGGGGGGACGACACAACAACAACAACAACAACAACAACAACAACAACAAACAACAACAAACAACAACAAACAACAACAACAACAACAACAACAACAACAACAACAACAACAACAACAACAACAACAACAACACCAACACGAATTCGCACCGCGGAATCTCACTTCAGCCACGCACCAGGGACAATGAGTGACCGTTCGGCCCCCTCACTCTGATAAACGCATTCATACATTAACATACGTATATATCGATATATCGATATATACACCTATACCCTCCAATGGATTCTTCCTGGGCCTCAGGGGAGGGTGGCGTTGTATACCGCCACCCTCCTTGAAGGTACCTGCAGAGTTCGTCAGAGGGCGTCTGTGTAGTTCTTCCCGTGGCGTGCCCTTTGGGAGGCCTCCGGGGAGGGGAGGAACGCCCCGGGCGCGAAGCGGCGAGCGCGCCACCCCCCGCGCGCGCGCGAGGCTGGCGGCGCAGGAGCGGGGCGGGCGAAGACCCTCCCCCTCATCCCCGATTCGATCGATTCGAGTCGATTTGAAGGGGATGAGGAGGAGGAGGAGGAGGAGGAGGAGGAGGGCGGAGGAAGAGGGAGGAGGAGGAGGAGGAGGAGTGAGGAGGAGGGAGGAGGAGGAGGGGGAGGAGGGAGGAGGAGGAGGAGGAGAGGAGGAGGGAGGAGGAGGAACGGGAGGAGGAGATGAGGAGGAGGAGGAGGAGGAGGAGGAGGAGGAGGAGGGAAGAAGAGAAGAAGAAGGAGGAGGAGGAGGCGGGCGAGGTGGAGGGGAGGGGGGGAGGGAGGAGGAGGGGGATGAGGAGGAGGAGGAGGAGGAGGAGGAGGAGGAGGAGGAGGGGAGGAGGAGGAGGAGAGGAGGAGGGAGGAGGGAGGAGGGAGGAGAGAAGGAGGAGGAGGAGGAGAGGATGGGAGGAGAGGAGGAGGAGGAGGAGGAGGAGGAAGAGGACGGGAAGGGAGAGAGAGGAGGAGGAGGAGGAGGAACGGGAGGAGGAAGATGAGGAGGAGGAGGGGGGGGAGGAGGAGAAGCGAGGAGGGGAGGGAGGAGGAGGAGGAGGAGGAGGAGAAGAAGGAGGAGGAGGACGAGGAGGCGGGGGAGGTGGAGGGGGAGGGGGAGGGTGATGATGATGATGCTGATGATGATGATGCTGATGATGATGATGATGATGATGATGCTGATGATGCTGATGATGCTGATGATGCTGATGATGATGCTGATGAGGATGATGCTGATGAGGATGAGGATGAGGATGAGGATGAGGATGATGATGATGGTGATGGTGATGGTGATGATGAGGATGATGAGGATGAGCAGGATGATGATGCTGATGAGGATGATGATGATGATGAGGATGAGGATGAGGATCATGATGATGATGATGCTGATGATGATGATGCTGATGATGATGATGACGATGATGATGATGATGCTGATGATGATGATAATGATGCTGATGACGATGATGATGATGATGATGATGATGATGATGATGATGATGAGGAGGAGGAGGAGGAGGAGGAGGAGGAGGAGGAGGGAAGAGGAGGCCGCGGCCGCCTTCCTCCGGCTCCGCCGCGCCGTTTGCTCCGAGGCGCGGCCTGACGTCTTGGGGAGGGCGCCGCGGCCACCAGGGCAGCCGCCGCCTCGCACGCGGTGGGCTCGCCGTGGGGTTTGCCGCGGTGCCTGCCGCATCTGCTTGGGCGCGGGACGCGGGGCTTGCCGTGGATCTGCCGCGGTGTTGACGTCGTCCCCTTGGGCGCGTCGAGCACACAAGGCGCAGCGACATATCGATTCCGGCGGGCCCGATGCGACTCGATTCCGATGTGCCGACGATCGGATGTGGCCCGATGCTTGTATGGCGCAGTGGTGCATTCTGGCGCAGCCGATCCGATTCGATGCCGATTCTGTGCCGATGCACCGCGGTCCGATGCACATGCTGGTTCGATCCGAAATCCCGACTCGGTGCTGATTGATTACGCCCTTTGGTCAGGAGACCTTTGCATCCAGTCTCCAAGCCCCGGTTGGGGGCCCGTGCTGGAGCCGTCTGGTGGTTTGAGGTGGGGGTTGGGGAAGGTTTTTTGCTTTTTTCGGCCTCCGGGGGCCGTGTTCGGGCCTTGGACCGTGAAAGCCGGATCCGGGGTGAAGAACGGCACCAGGACCCGGGGAAGGGTTCCGTGGACCGATCTTGGACGGAGTTGGCCTCATCCCCCCTCCTGGCCGATGTTCTGGGGTCCCAACCAGTTCTCAGGCCCCCAGGTCGCCTGCAAGATTTCTCCATAGACACCGCGCCTGGGGGATCGATCTTCGGGATCCTCCGCAGGCGGTGGATATGGATACATTCGCGTCCATGGGGCCAACATGTATCCATATCCATCGCCCGCTGGGGTCCCAGGATGTCGGTTCTCCAGGCGGTGGATGTGGAACATTAGGCCTCACACACGCGGCCTTTTCCAAAACTCAGTGCGACCAGGAGCGTTTGTTTAGCGTGTCGCGCCGCCCGTTCTGGCCCACCACGCTTCGGCGTGGCACGCTAGCCACGTCCCGATTCCCAATCGTCAATACCCCGAGCTGTTCCCAGCCTCCCGCCGCACGTAGCGGGGCGATAAGCTATCCACTCGAAGGGCATAGCGTATCGCCAGGGCCGCCATCGCGACAAGCTGAGCCAACGTTTCCGACCGTAGCTGGAAGCGGCCAGCCGATCTGGAAGAGGCCAGCCTCGCGCTGCGAAGGCGCCGGTCGGTGGTTGCGACGTGCCCGTGAAGCGGGGGTTGCCGTCTGGGGTGGGCGGCAGCCCGTTAACGCCTCGGGCGTTGCGTGATGCGAGGCGAGAAGTGGGAGGTGGAGGCAGAGTGCACTTAGCGGCCCTAAGAGGGCCCCCCCGAGGCCCAAAAGGGTCACGACAGGTGCACGATTCGTCGCCCCCCTCACGCATCGCCCCCCCATTGAGCAACGCCCGCCCAGACGACCACATTCAGAGCCCCAGATCATTCGGGCGGGAGGCGGTCAGCTGTAGCTACAGATTCGTGCCTCGCGGGCCCAAGCCAGAGTGAACCCGGACCAGAGTTAACACAAATACGTAATTCGGGCGTCCATCAACTCCCGAATCATCGGGGTTGGGGGCGGTCAGGGGCAGGTGCTGATTCGCGCGTCGGAAGCCAGAACTAGAGCTGGATTTACCCCGGCCCGGAGCTACAGACAACCCGCATGGTAAGGATGGGCAGGCTACCACTGTATCCTTCCCTCCTCGGTCCATCCTTGGCCACTTTCGTTGGCCGCGCCCCGCTCGAAAAGCTTCGATGGGCGTCCAAGGCCCTTGCATCCTGATCTTGCTTGCCGGAAAGCTGCCCTAATGTCTTGCGGACGCTCTCGCCTCCAGCTTTATCAAACACAGTTGACACAGGCTTGTCTTAAGACATGCCCGGGAAGCTGGCTCAGGTTTCTGAAGTGAGAAGTTTATTGGTCGTCTGTTCGGCTGTAACTATCCCAGATAGCGCGGGCGTCAAACACCTGGCGAAGCGGCAGCGGTGCATTGTGAGAAACGGCCACGCGGGACGCTGCTGTGCCAGGCGGAGCGCCAGAGCGCTTTGCCCTGCCGGCGGGCGTCGGAGGAGGGACCATTGGTCGAGGCGGCTGACTGGATGGGCCGATTTTCCACCACCACCATCAGGAGGAGGCGGAGGAGGAGGAGGAGGAGGAGGAGGAGGAGGTGCAGGATGAGGAGGTGCAGGAGGAGGAGGTGCAGGAGGAGGAGGAGGAGGAGGAGGAGGGGGAGGAGGAGGAGGAGGGGCGGAGACACGGAGGAGGAGGGCCGGCGTACTCGCGGCGCGGCCCCCCCCCCGACGGCCCCCGCCACAGGAGGCCGAGTTCTTCCTTGGCGCCGACTACCGGTGGAACCTCCTCGACTTGGAGGGGACGGGGGCTCAAGAGGAGTGTTTTTTCCGTCCGGGCCATAACGCGCGTTGTGCCCCCTGCCCTCCCCCATCCCCCCCACCCCCGACAACGTAACGCTCCCCCCCTCAGTGCGTCCCTGGCATTGCCGCAGTGCGTCCGACACCGCAGCTCTTCTTGGGCGCTGGCTACCAGTGGAACCTCCTCGCCCAGGAGGGGGTCGGGGGTGCCTGGTGAACTACGGGGCCCCCGAGTGGCACTGGCGGATAGTGCTCGCAGGTCTGGTGTCCTCGGACTCCCGGGCCCTGATACTGACGCCGGATGGTGACATGTACATCGAGGACTTCAATGAGGCCGTGGCGGTGCGGCGGCTAGGGCCCAACAGTGAGGTCCCTGAAGGGATCCCTCGGCAGCTGATCTACCACTTCGGAGAGTTCCCGTCGGCGACCACCCTCCGCCGGTTCATGCAGGAGGGCGCCTACACCGCCGGCCTGGTGGACCAGCGGCGCGTGTTCGGCGTGGCCGTCTGGGGCGCTGGGGGCGCCGCGGATGCTGCAGCTGGTGGGGCGGCCGCCGGCCCTGGCGGTGGCGCCGGCCGCGTAGCGGCGGGAGCTCCCGCCTTCGTGCCGGCGCAGCCGCCGGCGCCGGGGGCCCCCGGCGGCGGGGAGGACGATGGCCCAGGCCCGACAGCCCTCCAGGGGCGGATGGGCGTGGGCCGGGACTCCAGGCCTCCCGCGCGGCCGACCGCACAGCCGGTGTCCGTCCACACGGTCCGCTGGGTGGCCGCCGAGAGCGTCGAGTACTTTGGCGGGAGCGTGATCCGCGGGGACGACGTGGCCTTCAACGGCTCCGAGCTCGTGGCGGGCCGCAAGGGGGTGATCGCGCTGATGGGCGAGTCCGTGATGATCGAGGACATCGGCGACGGGGACGTCGAGGCCTACAGGTCGAAGGAGGCCCACCATGACGCGAGGCTGCTCAAGCTGCAGAGGGACTCGCGAAGTGCTCGGCACCGGCCATGGCGCGACGTGGCTCGCGACGCGAGTGCGGTGAAGCAGAACGACTGGCCGGTGCCGGGCCCCCAGACGGCGGAGTGGTGTACGCAGTTCCTCGACCGCCGCAGCGAGGGTCCCGTCGGCTGGGATCGGCGCTGGCGGGCGGACAATCGACTCAGCCTCGACCAGTGGGGCGTGTCGGAGCACGAGACGCTGGCGAAGATCCTGGAGCGCCTCGGGACCCGCGACCAATGCGACGTCGTGAACTTGGCGAGCGCCGAGGACATCCTGAGGCGCATGCAGCTCATCGAGTACTTCTACTACGAGGTCGGCCGGCAGGCGGAGACCGGCAAGCAGCAGGACAAGAAGGGCGGCAAGGGCGCCCGCGTGGAGGAGATGGCGATCTTCAGCGGGAAGCACCGCGAGTACGGAGAAGTGATGGTGGCCCCCGAGCTGTTGTCGTACGTGGCAACCGAGCTGGAGCGAGACTCTGGCATCATGAAGCAGATGAGGAAGGCCCACGAGGAGAGGCGCCTCGCGGGCAAACATGACCAGTGAAGGGCGCCGCCGCGGGAGCCCCCGATCCCGCGGCGAGTATGCAGGGGGGTCGCCGGACATGAACCCCGGCGTGACCAGTGTACGTGGCTCACATGAGGGAAGGGTCGTCAATCGTGATCTTCTTCCTCTTCCTCACCACCGCCTTCCGAGCCTGGACAGCGGCGAGGGTGGCCAGCCAAAGTTTCGTCGGGGCCAACGCCGCCGGGGAGAGCGAGCTCATCCCAGAAGTTCTTCCGGCGCTAAAAGAGCAGTGGGATTTCAAAATCTGCCACGTTGCGCCAAAAAGGCTGTGTTACATCGCCACCGCTAAAAAAGCAGTGCTACCACATGCCGTTACAAAAAAGCAGTGCTAAGACAAAAAAGCAGCGCTAAACCTTGCAGGGCCAAAAAGGCAGTGCAACACACACGCGGACACACTCGCGCACATACATGTACACGCCAAACGTATGTACAACGCTTATGCTTTTTTTTTTTACACAGTTGGCCTACAATTTCACATATAGTAGTGCATGCGCACTGTATGTGGACTCTTCGTTTTTTTTTCACTGCCTCCTCCTCCTCCTCCTCCTCCTCCTCCTCCTCCTCCTCCTCCTCCTCCTCCTCCTCCTCCTCCTATATATGTATATATACGTGGGTGTGTTTGCATGTACATACGTATGCGTGTACATATGTATGGTTGCACGCATGCATGCGTGCAGGCATGTATGTATGTATGTTTGTGTTTGTATGCATGCCAGGGAATCTGCATGTGCATATGAACGTACGCATTTATGTGTACACATCCATATATATATATAAAAAATAATGTATGCGTGCTTATTCACGTACATGTACGTATGGACATACAGTACTACATATACACATATATATATATGAACATATCCCTACATATCTATGTGTACATACATACATGCCTATGTGTGTGTGTGCATTGAGCTGCTGCGCGCTTCGCATTGCATTCCGTTGTTTTGCATTGCAGGGGCTCTCGTTGGAAAGGCTTTTGGGCTTGGGGCTCTTGGGATCACGTTCGCTCGGGGGGATCTCCACAGGGATTCGCAAGGGACCCAGTCTCGGGGGGGCGTCTCGGGAGGGCATCGGGAGGGCGTCGGAGCCTCCTGTCTCCGAAAGGGATCTCCAGAGGGATTCTTGCAAGGGGGCCAGTCTCGGGAGGGCGTCTCGGGAGGGCGTCTCGGGGGAGCTTCTCTGGGCCTCGTGACTCCGAAGCTGCACCCTGTGCAGTCAACCCGCGCAGTAAGGGTGAGCGGCTCTCAAAGGCCACCTTTGCATCCTTCTCATTAGGCCCATCCTTGGCCGTTTTCGCTTGCCGCGCTCCGGTCGCACAGCGTGGGCGTGGAATTCCAGGGCCCTTGCGTCCTCATCGCGCGCCCTCATTGCGCGGGTTGGTTGTAGGGGGTTCAGCAGCGGGAGTCTCGGGGGGAGCGTCTTGGGGGCCCAGCCTTGCCACTGGGAGGCGCCTTGAGAAAAGGTGCGCGTACCGGGTGGCAGGGCACCCAGGGAGGCGCCCTGAGAAAGGGCGCGTGTACCTGGGGTGCGAGGGGGAAGAAGTGGCAAGCCCTAATTGCACGTGCCGCCATGGGGTTGTGACAGCGCGGCCCCTCCGATGACCCCCTGGTTGCGCCGAGAGTTCGGTGCAGCCAGGGGCGTGCAGGAGGGGCGCGCTAGCTCGTCACCGTCCATAGGGCCCTTCCGAGGACCCCTTGGTTGCGCCAAGAGTTCGGCGCAACCAGGGGTGTGCAGGAAGGGCTCTATGCAGGCGGTGGGGCCCATGGTCATATGATCTCCCTAGTTGGGAGACGTTCGTCTTCTGGGCCGCTGCCGACCCTCTCGCCCATGGCCAGGGGTCTAGGGCATCGGGGTCTTTAGGTGGGCTCTTGGGATTGGGGTTCTGTGGGTGGGTCTTGGGGGGTTCTTGGGATTGGGGTTCTATGGGTTGGGCCTCTTGGTTTTGAGAAGAAGCCGCCCTCCGAGAGAGAGAGAGAGAGAGAGAGAGAGAGAGAAGAGAGAGAGAGAGAGAGAGAGAGAGAGAGAGAGAGAGAGAGAGAGAGAGAGAGAGAGAGAGAGAGGGAGCTGTCGCAGCTCGCGCTGGCCCGAGCACCCACCATGGAAGACAGCCCGCCAGACGCGCGGGAATGGCTGGAGGGCCCAGCGCTGTTCTGCCAGGACACAGTTTTGAGAATGAGGAGGTTGGGAAGAAGGAGGAGGACGGGAGAGAAGAGGAAGGAAAGGAGGAGAGGAAGGAGAGGAGGAGAGGAAAGAGGAGGACTGGCAAAGTGGAGACGAGGAGAGAAGAGGAGGAAGGCGAGAAACAATACCGTGAGAAGGGGGAGGGCGGGGAGGGAGATCGGGAGGACGAGGAGTGGAGCCAGAAATAAACACCAGGAGGACGAGGAGGTAGGATCAGGATCGGAATCGAGCGATTTCGCGATGAGTTTCTAGCAATATTGGTTTTGATCACTCGAGTAGGGGATCGACTACAAACTCGACGCGGCTTCGATCTGGAGGTCTGTTCCGGAACAGACTCGGTCCCAGGGGCAGCGCCGATTATGTAGTAGATCCCTTACTCGAGGGATCAGAACCCAGACAGCTTAAAATTCATTGCAACATCATCGATTCCGATGCGAATTTCATCGCGCAGAGCTCGAAATTCATCGAGAGCGCCGAGCTCGAAACTCATGCGAGGGTGTTGCGACGACGAGCTGCCGATGAGTTTCGAGCTCGGCGCGATGAAATTCGCATCGGAACCGTCGAGTTTGCAATGCGTTTCGACCAGTATGTGTTCTGATCCCTCGAGTAGGCGATCGATTACAGAACCGATGCACCCCAAATTTGATGTGCCCATCGGATCTACGAGGCGCACTTCAAATTCTCTGTAGATCTATGAAGCTCTACGTTTCCAGTATATTCGACGGGCAAATCAAGCTTGGGGCGCATAAGTTCTGCAATCGATCCCCCATTCGAATCTCCAGTCTTTCTTGCCGTATGTTGACGAGCCTGACTTCTTCAAGTGCCCCTCAGACAAGATCGAGCGCTTCCGCGACGTGCAGTTAGACGTCGCCAGCATCAATGAGGCCAAACGAATGCTGTTACAGTTGCTCATGTGTTTGAATGGCCGTTACTTCTCAGAGGACGCGGGCATCGGTGCGCTCAACTTCGTTTACGGCGTGAAAGGCTTCTCGACGAAAGAACAGGTGAAGCAGAATTGGGCAACAACCATGTACAAGCGCCTGTTTTGCGCCATCGGGCACGTCAAGTCGAGGATGGGGAGGTCACCAGTCTCGAAGTGGGCTCAGTGGTTCGCGCGCTCGCTGGACAAAGGTGCTGCAGAAACCGACGAGCCCGATGCAGAACCCGCTGAGCCCGCTGCAGGACCAGCTGAGCCCGCTGCAGGACCAGCAGATGATTTCGATGGCGATTCGGATGACGCTCCTGTCATGAAGCGGCCTGCCATGAAGAGGCCCGCGGCAGCAGACGACCCTGCGTTGAAAAAGCCAGCCGCGGCCATCGGAGACGGAGGCGACGCCGAGGAGATCAAGGGCACCACAGCTCGTCCAGCGACTATTGGGAAGCAGGAGATTGAGACGACGATCGATAGAGAGAGCAGGCCAGTTGTGAAAGGGAAGCAGCAACGCATCGACGAGATCCCCGACTCGACCTTCAGTTCCATGGGTTTCGATGACGGCCCTGAAGCAGCTCCACCAGTGACGCCAGATCCGAAACCCGAGAAGGTCAAGCAGGATCCCGAGGCACCTCGCTGCTCGCCACCGCCAGCGCCAGCGACTTCGACGCCGCCCACAGCTACGGGATCCACGTTGCAAGAGCAGCCAGGGCCAAGAGTTGCAGCTGGCGCGGTCGCGGCGGGGCCTGAGCAGATCGAACCAACGCACGAGATTGGCTGGGACGGGAACAGGCTCGAGGCGTGGTCGAGGAAGCTCCGCGCCAGGGGGAAGCCGCGCGCTGCGGAGTTCAGCGACGCCCTCCAAGCGTTCGACGATGGCGCCGCGTGGGCCAGGTTCAGCAGCTGCGGCTGGACGAAGATCGACGCTCTCAAGCCCGGTGACCTCCAGTTCACCGAGGCAAAGAGGAAGGAGAAGCTGCAGAAGTGCAAGGGGAAGGCCAGGGGCGCGCCCTGGTCGGGCGCGCACCCGAAGGACAATAATGAGATCGAGGTCAAGAAATACAAGGACAGGAAGTGGATCTTCAAGCTTCGAGGCGGGCGAGATCGAGCAGGAGGACCTCTACGCGGAGCGCGACAGTTTGCTCAGCGGAGGGGCATGGGTACTCCAGATTTCGTAATAAAGTGAGGGGGGGTCTCATTTCGGGCGGGGTCTCTTCCGAGCTATCTTGGAGGGCCTGGGGGGGGGGTATGGGGGCGACGTGTTGGAGGGTTTTCCCACGGAGGGGGTCTGAAATGGCTTGTCTTGGAGGGCCCAGGCCCCCTCCCTTTCCTCACGAGATCTGGAGTAAGAGCGCGGATAATGGAACACATGGGGATGTTGTAGCTACATCTTGGGTAGAGGTAGGACAGTGCCATAGAGGCAATGTGTTGGTATATCTATAGCTGTCGATTGTCATTAATTGCCATGCATTGCTAGAGCTTGGGTAGCGGTACCTAATGTGTATATATACATATGTGCATATGTATACATATCGCTATGGTTATTTTGGATAGGTGGATTGGAGGGGGGAGTTAATGCGTGCAACCGTTGTCGCTCATCCCTCATCCTCATGCTCTTTTCCCCTCCCTAATCCTCCGTTCCCCTCCCCCTCTTCCGTTCCCCTTCCTCTTCCGCTCCTCCCTCTTCCGCTCCCCTTTCACATTCCTCTCGCGACCCCCTCCGCACCATTCCACCCGTTCATCCCCCTGAGCCCTTCCCCCCTCCCCCTTCTAGCGCTGCAGTCATTATGTTCAGCAGTGGCGTGTCCGTGCGGGGGCAGGCGAGAAGCCCGGGGATACGTGATGGCTGCACTGATACGGGATATAGCTGAGCGGGAAGCTCAGCGCATTCTACTTCGGGAAGTGGCTGGGCGACATGCCCAGCGTATTCATCAGCGCTGGCACCAGCGCGAGACATTCTGCATCAACACTGGTTGATGGTTTCGCCTGCAGTTTGCGCGTGCAGAAACATGATGCGAGGTCAGGTCTAAGCAGCTCTCGCACGTTCTTTCATGGAGGTGATTGCAGCACATGTCGGACCGATGCACATGGTCGAGGTCGGTTCGCATTCGTTGGGTGAGTTTGTGCATCCTGGGAAGGGTATCATGTTAGATGTTATGTTTGTTGTTGCCGACTGTGGGTCTCATGCTCTTGATGGATGTTCTTCTGGCTCGTGTCCGGCCGCGCAGTTCAGGCGGTGAAATGAGGACCACCCTGGGCTCTGGAGGGACTCTGGTTTTTGAGTAGCCCCTCAGATTTGAGTATTGAAACCTTTTCGCGGACGAGGCCCGCGGTGGCCAACAAAACACGGACGTTCTCTATCTGACATCCCTAATGATAGCGCGACGTCTGTAGTTATGCAAACTCTTGAGGCTGTGCATTGCATATTGATCTGGCGCGTTGCACTGCCACTCGGCACGGGTGCATTTCCTGTTGAGTCACCCTACTCGGAGACGGGGGAAGGCGGGCGGGGCACAGCACGATTTGCAACTGGCCACGCGTGGAAGCAGAGAGGGGACTGCTGAGGATCAGGAGGTAGCAGAGGAGAAATAAGGGCAACTTAAACCTCAGCCTGGCATACAACACGACGGCAACGCATTTGATCTTGCACGCAATGAGCTCACATATGCCCGCAATGGTTACGCAATGCGTTTCGAGCGCTCCACATTGCGTAACCCTTCAGGATGTAAGTCGCTTCTGTCCAGAATCGTTTGGCCGATCCCTATCACCACTGGGCCATGGCGTGGACCCCGCTGGCCAACTCACTACACCCCACAAGTGTGGACTGAATTGGGGGGGGCAGTGGGGCGGAGGCCGGGCTAGATGAGGGCGGGGTTCGATGCTCGCATGCAGGATGCATGGGCGATTGCTCGCGCAGGGGCGATCCTCATCCCCACTGGGGCATGGCATACGCCCCAGTCGCCAGCTCCCCCACCCCTCGGCGATAGGTTCTGGAAGCTCAGAAGGAGTCAATGCCATGCCCAGCGGAGATGGGGATCTGCAGCGTCGGTGGGTGAGAGTGATTGCCAGTGATATCGAAGGTTCAAGATCACTGGCGATCAGTCGCTGGCAGCATGTCGCAACCCGTGGCACATGCGATCGCTCACCGCCTATCCCGTTCACGGGGGCCCATGGGACGCTCGGAGGCGGGCTCCAGGGATGCATCACGATGGGGGGCTGCTCTGACAAGGCGCTAGATGATCTCACTGCTGAAGCTTATGGCGAACCAGTCCTGCATGCGCAGTCGTCAGTCGCGGGCAGCTCCAACGACCACGCAATGGCCATGCCACGCTCTGCGGGAGTTGTGGATCTCACGGACAGTAGGGTAGGGGGAGGAACAAGCAATAGTCATGGAAGAAAGAAGGGTGACGGGCTGGGATGGTACTCCAGATTTCGCAATACAAGGGAGGGGATCTCAACCCTCTCAGACGAGAAGTTTTAGACCCCCCCCCCGTGGGATAACCCTCCAACACATCGTCCCCAGACCCCCCCAGGCCCTCCAAGATAGCCTGGAAGAGACCCACCCCGAAATGAGACCCCCCTCCCTTTATTGCGACATCTGG
Organism: Prorocentrum cordatum; assembly: GCA_963575745.1. NCBI lineage: Eukaryota > Dinophyceae > Prorocentrales > Prorocentraceae > Prorocentrum > Prorocentrum cordatum. Next base: position 258,951 of record CAUYUJ010005736.1, on the reverse strand, counting down.
AGTATATCCCCGCGCTGGGGCAACTCAGGCGGGCAATTGGAGCATGGACATCATGATTAAACTTTGAATGGTCATTAAACAAGCGCGATCCGTGCACCAGGGGGCACATAAAAGCTGGAAGAGGTGACTGGGCCGGCCCTTCCACTCTTTCCAGCCCTGGCCGGTTTCCCTTTGGTGTTCCCAGCCCTGGCGACAGCGCCCCCGCTGTTTCGGGCTCGCTTCGCCCCATGCCGCTTTCGACTGGTTTTCCAACTTCCACCTTTCCCAGCTTCCCTGTGCTACAGTGGGGCCACGTACTAGGGGGGCGCCAGGGTTGGCCGCGGCTCCACGAGTATCCAACTTTAGAACTGAGGGTGAACGCTGGGCAAGGGAGGTCAACTAGGAGCAATCACGGAGACACGGGAGGGGCAGGACACCCTCCAGGGGGACTCCGAGGGCGGCGCGCCCACGCAGCCCGAGAGCCCGCCGCCCGACCGCCAGCCGACGCAGTCAGAGCTGGATGAGGCGGGGCTGGGGCTAGGGGGGCACTTTGCGAAGCTTATAAGGAAGCATGTGAGAGGGGTGGTGAACGTAGTACTACGCTCTGCGGGTCGCTGTCCGTTCCTGCGCAGAACGTTACGCAATGGGTTTCGACCGCTCCGTCTTCCGGGGGCGGGTGACACCTCGGCCGAGGCTTTGAGTCATGAGGCCCCCCCCCCCCCCCCCAGGAGCCTAACGGGGGCGTTGGCTCCCCTGCCGGGGCTACCACCGAAGGATGACTTCGGGCCCCTTCGGCGGTGGCCCAGGCTGGGGGGGGGGGCAGCGCCTCGGCCGGGGTCCGTATGTTTTTCTTTGTTTTTGTTGTTTTCTCTCTCTCTCTCTCTCTCTCTCTCTCTCTCTCTCTCTCTCTCTCTCTCTCTCTCTCTCTCTCTCTCTCTCTCTCTCTCTCTCTCTCTCTCTCTCTCTCTCTCTCTCTCTCTCTCTCTCTCTCTCTCTCTCTCTCTCTCTCTCTCTCTCTCTCTCTCTCTCTCTCTCTCTCTCTGGCCTAGGTTCTGCGCCGCCTCGGCGCGGCGGGCCCTCGGCCGCTGGTGGAACTGGTAACGAGAAGAAAGGAGGAGGAGGAGGAGGAGGAGGAGGAGGACCCCAAGGGTAGCGCAGCGTGCGAGAGGGATGTGCAGTTTGGAATTGGGAGGCGGCTGATCGAGCTCACCGTCGGCGCGCGCTGGCATCGCAAGAGCATCTCCCGACGCCGTCGCAGGACGAGAAGGCTGCGCAGGACGAGAACGCTGATGTGAGGTCGGTGGCTGATGATGCATCGGATGATGGGGCGGCGGCGGCGGCAGATGAGACATCGGAGGGGGCCCAGGCGGAGGCTTCGGCTGTGGCGGGTGCATCAGAGGACGAGGCATCGGCGGCATCGGATGCAGGGGAGGCATCGGCGGGGGCATCGGCGGCATCGGATGCAGGGGAGGCATCGGCGGCATCAGATGACGAGGCATCGGCGGCATCGGATGCACAGGCATCGGCGGGGGCGTCGGCGGCATCGGATGCACAGGCATCGGCGGGGGCGTCGGCGGGGGCCTCATCGGAGGCGTCGGCTGCGGCGGGCCAAGCCCAGCTGCCAGCGGCGGGCGCATGCGTGGGCCAGCCTGCTCCGCCCGCTATGATGTTGGCGGTGCCCAAGTCGAGGCCGCGCGCTGCGCCCTCTGCTAAGCCATCCACGGCGCCCGCTGCTAAGCCATCCACGGCTAAGCCACCCTCGGCCAAGCCACCATCGGCTAAGCCATCCACGGCTAAGCCACCCACGGCTAAGCCACCCACGGCTAAGCCACCCACTGCTAAGCCATCCTCGGCTAAGCCGCCCACGGACCCAGATGGAGATGCGGAGTCTGCGGAGGCGATCTTCGGGGGTGACTTCGAGACTCCTGAGAAGAAGCGGCTGTTCCTGTCGGTGAAGGAGAGGGAGAGCATGCTGATCGAGGCAGTCAAGAAGACGGCGATGTCATCGGCGGATCAGACCCCGTCCCACATCAAAGAGCTGGAGGAGGCAGTGTCGAAAGGCATTGCTGCTCGCACGAAGTTGGCGCAGAGCTGGGACAGGATCAAGAAAAAGGAGGAGAGTGGAGCGACAAGTACGAGGCGGCCAAGAGGCACGGTCGAGATGCGCAGCAGGAGGTCAAGAAGGCGTGGGCCGCTGAGAAGCTCGAGGAGGAGAAGAAGAGGTTCCAGAAGACGCAGACGCATCGCATGGTGGATGCAAAGGAAGGGCGTCTACCGCTCGTTCCCTCGCATCATCGTGGAGGAGGGCGGCTACGAGGACCCCAGCAACGTCGCAGCGGCGGAGTTCTATTGCGAATGCTGCTTGAAGATGGGGGGGCCGTGGGTCAAGTTCTACCCCATGTTCAATCGAGTTAAGTTCCTCTATTTCGAGGAGAGTGTGAAGGAGGAGATGGAGCGGTGCTGGCACATCTTCACTGACATGCAGAAGTCCGAGGATCCTGGCAACGACGAGCAGACAATTGGCACGCTCACGCAAGTCAAGAGGGAGCCGACCTCGGACGCCGAGGGCATGCCAGAGGCGAAGGTCGCGAAGGCTGGCGACGCTTCCTGCGCGGTCGCCAAGCCCAAGGTCACACCGAAGGGCAAAGCGAATGTTAAGCTGCAGAGTGATGCTGCTGGCGGTGAGACTGCGCCCCCGACCGAAGATGAGCTTCGGAAGAGGGAGGAGAAGAAACGCTTGCATATTGCTGAGGCAGGTGCCAAGAAATTGGTTGCCTCGTTCACAACGACTATGAATGGCCTCAGCATGCTCCAGACAGCCTGTCAGAACATGCCCGAGTGGACATGGCTGAAGAACAACGAGCAGTACATGTCCGACATGGAGAAGAAGATCAAGGACTGCAACGACGCGATGCCCCCCCTGATGGTTCGCATGCAGATCGAGGCGATGCCCATGATCAAAAAGTCGTTCGAGGTGGAGCAGTTGATCGCCTCGTTTCGGGAGATCAAGGCGAGGAGGGGATTGGGGGTTGGTCGCAGTAGAGGTGACTGTAGGCAGGGGTGAGGAATGATGGAGGACTGCAGGGGGTTCTGGGTCTAGGGCATCGGGGTCTCTAGGGCTGCAGGGGTCTAGGGCATCGGGGTCTCTAGGTGGGCTCTTGGGATTGGGCTTCTGCGGGTGGGTCTTGGGGGGTTCTTGGGATTGGGGTTCTATGGGTGGGGCCTCGATCTTGGTCTCGACAAGGAACCGCCCTCCGAGAGAGACTGAGCTGTAGCGAGGGCAAGGGCAGGATGAAGCCCCTCGTGGACGACCTGACAAACTTCCACGGCTGGCTGATGGAGATGCACGCCATCGCGCGGAAGCGCAAGTTCAGTGAGGGTCAGGATTCAATGTGAGCCAGTTTTCTGCGTCGGAGAAGCAGTCAGAGACCCCCTGGGCCCTCAGAGACCCCCTGGGCCCTCAGAAATTGGAAAAAATTGGCCTGGCGAAGGGCCCAACCATATGCAGCTGCGAATGCCGCGAGGGAAATGAGACGAAGGAGGGGGGCACGCAAACTACAAGTGGCGCGAGGCATGGCCCCTGTTGTCATGGGCACTGCGCCACAGCACGGACGAGGCGCAAGACAGCGCGGGCAGGAGGTGGCTGGAGAAGGAGGAGAGATCATTGGGCGATCCAGCACATCAGTATCATCATCGCATCGTTAGACCTGCTACTGGGCACGCAGGAAGATGTCACGGAGAAGCCGCGCACATGTCAGGGGCAAGCCAGCAGCGGCAGAGACGAGACCGGGGGGCCCGCGGTCAAGAAGCAAAAGGAAGCAAGAGGAGCGAGAGACGAGGGGTGACATTTTTGCCTCGATGGAGGGTTTCCCCTTGCGCCCGGCCGCCGTCGTCCTCCTCAATTCCTGTTCCTCCTCCTCACATCATGGGTCGCGCGAGTCGCCCTCCGAAGAGCACAATAGTGACGACAGCTACGAGAACTGAATATTCGTTCGGTTTCGAACATGAACCTGCGGGCCCCACAGGCGCCCCGCATGCGGGCGCAGCGCCTGGGGCCTTCGATGGAGCTCCCTGTGGGACCATAAAACGTTCCTGGGTGGGGCCTTCGGTGGAGCCCTCTATGGGCCTTCAATGGAGCTCCCTATGGGGCCACGAAGCGCTGCCCTGGGTGGGGGAACCGCATGCGGGCTGTGCCACTGGGACCTTCGGTGGAGCTCCCTATGGGGCTACGAAACGCTGCCCTGGGTGGGGGAACCGCATGCGGGCTGTGCCACTGGGACCTTCGGTGGAGCTCCCTATGGGGCTACGAAACGCTGCCCTGGGTGGGGGAACCGCATGCGGGCTGTGCCACTGGGACCTTCGGTGGAGCTCCCTATGGGGCTACGAAACGCTGCCCTGGGTGGGGGAACCGCATGCGGGCTGTGCCACTGGGACCTTCGGTGGAGCTCCCTATGGGACTACGAAGCGCTGCCTTGGATGGGGGAACCGCATGCGGGCTGTGCCACTGGGACCTTCGGTGGAGCTCCCTATGGGGCTACGAAGCGCTGCCCTGGATGGGGGAACCGCATGCGGGTTGTGCCACTGGGACCTTCGGTGGAGCTCCCTATGGGGCTACGAAACGCTGCCCCGGGTGGAGGAACCGCATGCGGGCTGCGCCACTGGGACCTTCGGTGGAGCTCCCTATGGGGCTACGAAACGCGCGAGGGGTGCGCCGAGAGCAGAGGCAAGGAGGGGGAGGAGGGAGGAGGGCGAGGAGGGGGAGGAGGAGGAGAGGAGGTGGGACGCGGGGCGCTGTCTCTTCAGAACGAGGACCCAACACCACAGGATGGTTGGAACAAAAGGAAAACGCACAGACAAAACACACAAAAAAACACAAGGCCACACACACACAAATCACAAAACAAAAAAAAAGGAGCGATGAGTTTGCAATGAGTTTCGGACCGATGAGTTTGCAATGAGTTTCGCACGATCCCTGTAAAATTACCGGGTTCCCGGCCCCTCATTGCACCGGTAGCCCGCGATGAGTTTCCGTGGCATTTCGATGAGTTTCAATGAGTTTCGATTTCGCACCCTGGGGGCGATGATTCTGAATGAATTTCGAGCACTCCGCCGCTCCAGGGAGCACCCCCCCCCCCCCAGGAATGAATTTCGCGCACTCCGTTGCTTTCTGGAAGTTCCCCCCCCAAGGAATTAGTTTCAAGTGCTCCGTTGCTTTCTGGGAATGTGTCCCCCCCCCCCCCCCCGCGGGCAGCGGCAATGAGGTTCGAGCTGCGCGCAACTTAAGCTCGCCTTGGCACCGACGATGTCGCAATGAGTTTTGAGCAATATGCGTTGAGTTTCGAGCTGTTGCGCACCCTGGAGCGATGATCCGCAATGAGTTTCGAGCACTCCGCCGCTCCAGGGGGCATCCCACCTCCCCCCAGGACTGAATTTCGCGCACTCCGTTGCTTTCTGGAAGCTCCCCCCCACACAAAGGAATGAGTTTCAAGTGCTCCGTTGATTTTCCCTTGTGGGTGGCGGCAATGAGATTCGAGCGGCGCTCGCCTTGGCACCGACGATGCCGCGATGAGTTTCGAGCAATATGCGATGAGTTTCGAGCCGGGCGAAATGAAATTCGCCTCGCGATCGATGCATATGCAATGCGTTTCGAGCAATATGCGATGAGTTTCGAGCAGTTTCGCACCCTGGAGCGATGATTCGGAATGAGTTTCGAGCACTCCGCCGCTCCAAGGAGCACCCCACTTCCCCCCCAGGAACGAATTTCGCGCACTCCGTTGCTTTCTGGAAGTCCCCCCAACCCCCACAAAGGAATGAGTTTCAAGTACTCCGTTGATTTTCCCTTGTGGGTAGCGGCAATGAGATTCGAGCGGCGCTCGCCTTGGCACCGACGATGCCGCAATGAGTTCCGAGCAATATGCGATGAGTTTCGAGCTGGGCGAAATGGCATTCGCCTTGTGATCGATGCATTTGCAATGAGTGTCGGGCAATGTGTGCCCTGACTTGCCTCTCCTCTCATATATGCCCCCCTCCACCTCTTCCCTGGCCAGTAGAGGGTACACTGGCATTCGGCGCTCTGGGCTCTGGGCTGCAGACGCACCGCCGTATGCACATGCTGCAGACGTAGAGCATCGATCTGCGCGAGCAGCTGCTATAGGGGCAAGACGTGATTGCACGGAGGCGAGCGCTCGGTGATCTTTTCGATTGCGTTGCACGCGGGGTGTGCACGCTGGCGACCATCTACAACGTTGGTGGTGTCCGTAGTTTCGCTCGCTCGGTTTCAAGGTATATGCCTCCTGCAATGCCAGCCAAGCCCCCGCCGTTCTACTTGTTCAGTCTCTCCTCCTTTTATCATTCTCTTCCTCGCGTATACACTTCCTTTCCCGTTCCAGGCACTTCCTTGGGGGGTCAGCTTCCTTGCCGAGCTAGCGCTGTTGCAGAACTCATTCACGAGCGACGAACATGTCCAAGGCCATGCCCTCGCGGTCTGGATTCCGATGCGAGATCCCTTGGATACGCGATCACGCGCATACGTTCCGAGCGGGGCTGCATGTCCATGAGGCCGCGGCCGAGGAGCCCCGACCGCGATCCCGCGGATATGGCCACGCCTCCCGCCCCCGAATTGTGACGCCCCGTGCCCGTGCAGTCGTTTTTTTGCGTTGTTGTCAGGGTCGGGTGCGCGGCAGAAGCATAGGGGCGCCGCCCGCTGCGTCTTCCGCCCAAGCACAGGGAACCACTATGGGGAGCCCCCCTCCGAACCGCCCGAAGCGCCCAGCTAGCACAGCTTGGGGGGATGAGGGTGCATGGCAGAGATCTTCTTCGGACAGGGCATCGGAGGCTCGCCGGAAGGAGTTTGCGGCGAAACTGATACCACACATTACTAGCATGCACATGACAGGGGGCAAGATGACGGCGAAAGCTTTCACAGAGCTTGCGCATTATGGCGCCCGTGCTGGAGTTCCAGAGCTCAAGCAATTTGAGGTGACCCCGTCGCCAGTATGCAGCGGTAATTTCCAGAAGAAGCTCGACAGCGCTCTGGGTCTAGGAGCGTTCGACTCCTGCATGTATTCTATGACGATTTCTGGCAAGTCTCGGGGCGATGTAGGTCGAACACCTCGCGATATTATGATCCAACTGCCACATGAGATCGTCGCAAACGAGATCAAACAAAATCCTGGCATCTTGGAGTCCTGGGGGGGGGGGCTCTTGAAGAGGGTAGTTGGATCGACAGTTTCGAGAAGAATCCTGTTGTCCAGCGCTTGGGGCCAGCCGAGAGGACCAAAATTGTACCGATCGCGTTGAGAAGGGGGCTGGTCCTTTGCGAGATCGTGTCAGAGCTCTGCGATTGCGGATGTTCGCACTGGTGCTCAATGCACCCAGTATTTCAGGCGATGCGGTGGTCTCTGGATGCACTGGCTGCGGGGCAGTACCCATCGGTCAGACATGGCGGTTGCGCGTGGATGGACACCGACAGCTTGCGATTGCAGCGGGCGGGGCAGGTGCACTTGCGGGAAGCAACCAGAGGAGGGCGCGCAGCCAAGGCGCTGAACTTAGGACCACCTTGGGCTTGGGGGGGCGGCCCCTCTGGTTCCCGGGCTGGCCCTTACATTTTGGTCGGGGCGGCCAGAAATTATATCAAACATTCGTTCCTTATGTGGCGCCCCTTAATACTGTGGGCAGTGACCGCGGTGTGCCCGCGTGCGTGCGCGTGTGCGCGCGTGCGTGTGCGCGCGTGCGTGCGTGTGTGTGTGTGGGGGGCTCGGAATCCATGGGTCGGCCGCGCTGTTTTTTTTTCCTTCAGAAGCGATAGTGTAAGTTTTTATGGCGAACAGGCCTCGCATAACCAAACACGTTTGCAAACTCACGGTTTTGTTTACACCCGCCCCCCCCCCCCAGGCTTTCGATCCAGAGTTTTATGGCGTTGTTGTCGACATCAAGGCCGACTGGCCTGAAATGGCGACAGGCTTCGGCTTCCCGTCTCACTCCAGCGGCCACGCCCCGTGCTTGCTCTGCTCGTGGAACGCGGAGCGCATCTTGACTCGCACGTTGGGCGAGGCGCTGCATCACCACCCCCCAGGCTCGTTTGATAGGATGTGCAAGTCTCACGAGCTCTTCGTCTGCGTTCATAATGCAGATACCCACAGGCGTATCCGTTGGAAGCTGGAATTCACGTCTTCTTTCAGGGGGCGCACTCTAGTTGAGGATGTGCTTGACGCGGTGCCAGTGCTTCGCAAAGGGGGCCGTCTTGAGCCAAGCCCGACCCTTTTGGATGTCATGCAGTTCGATTCGAAGTCAGACTATCCTTTTTTCTGGTGTGTTTCTGGAGGCCACGTCCGCACGAGGAACGGGCATACCATAGAAACCCAATTCTGAACAGATCCGTGGGAATTGATTTTGCAACGTTCTCGATTGATGAACTTCACTGTTGTCATCTGGGCGCGTTCAAGTCTTGGAACGTGAATGCGTGGTGGAAGCTTCTGGAGGCAGACGCATTTGGAACGCAAGCCACTCGACAGGAGGACCGAGTCAGACACGGCCTACACATCATGAAACATATCTTGCACGATTGGTACAAAGCAGAACGTAATTATATATATATATATATATATATATATATTATAAAAAAAAAAAAAAAAAAAAAAAAAAAAAAAAAAAAAAAAAAAAAAAAAAAAAAAAAAAAAAAAAAAAAAAAAAAAACACGACAGTTGCAACGCAAACAAATTACAGAAGTAGGCGACCTCACGCCAGGCATGATCGGCGATAAGTCTAAACAATCATTGTCTACGAAAGGTGCAGAAACGAAGTGGCTGATGATTTTCACGTGACCTGCTGGAGCGATACCATTCAAACTTACCGCCCTCGGACTGCGCCGGGGATTTGCGACTGGCTGGGAATGCATTGGAGGCTTGGGATGCGATTCTCACTGAACAGCCCCGGAAACTTCCCCCAGAAGTGCGCGATCATCTCGACGGCCT
>CAUYUJ010005736.1:142500-245000 GCA_963575745.1 Prorocentrum cordatum | reverse complement strand
AGGGCCCTGGGCTCCCGCCTCAGGACCGCCGCAGACTACGACGAGGTGGCCCTGGAGTGGGCCCACCAGATCGTCGACGTTCTTCGACAGCGGTGACGCGCAGGAGGGGGGCCGAAGGCGGTGCTGCAGTATTACTACCCGCGGCTGCTGGCCACAGTCGGGCTGCCCAGGTTCGCCCGCGCTCTGAAGGGGTGGAGGCGGCTGGCCCCGCCCCGCAGCCGGCCCCCGCCCCCGTGGGAGGTCGCGCGCGCGGTGGCAAACAAGCTGGCAGCCAGCCAGGACCTGCGCGCCGCGCGCCTCATCATCGTGATGTTCGTCTTCTACCTTCGGCCCGCGGAGCTGATGTCGCTGACCGGGCGGCAGGTGGCGCCGCCAGTGCGGGCGGCCGGGCGCAACGCCTGGTCAATCGTGCCGTTCCCAATGGAGGAGGAGACGTCCAGCAAGACTGTCGCGTGCAACGAGAGCCTCCTTGGCGACCTGCCGCTCTACAACTTCATCGGAGACGCGCTGAAGCTGCTCGAGGCCGGCGTGGGCGACAAGGAGCTGACGGCGCAGGTGCGGCGCGCGCAGCTGGCGCGGGCGCTCCGAGCGGCGGGCCAACAGCTGAGGCTCGAGGGCCCGCCGGGCCTGCGCCAGCTGCGGCGCGGCAGGGCGCCCGCCGACCTCGCCGGCGGCCGCTGCAGCATCCCAGAGGCGAAGGCTCGCGGCCGCTGGGCGAGCGACAGCTCGGTGACGAGGTTGCGCAAGGGCGGCCGCGTCGCCGACCAGCTGGCCAAGCTGCCGGAGCCTTTCCTCGGGCACGCCATCGCCTGCGCCAAGAAGTTTGGCGGCGTCCTCTGCGGGCGCTGCCAGCCTTTGCCGCCCGCGCGGGCGGCGCCGTAGCGCTCGAAGTGTTCAGCGGCTCCGGCCGCCTCAGCCAAGCCCGGCGGCGGCGGCAGCGCGCCCATGGGGTAGGCCATCTTTGAGTGGGACCTCCGCTGGGGCGACGAGTATGACCTGACCCGCCAGCGTGCTCAGCGCCTGGTGCGAGGACGGGTCAACAACGGGCTGATCGCTGCCGTGTGGCCGGGGACCCCCTGCCACAGCTGGAGTCGCGCGCGGGACATCCGACCCGGGCCACCGCCCCTTCGGAGTTATGTGCACGCGATGGGCTTGCCCGACCTGGCGCCTCGTGACGCCGAGAAGGTTGGGGCCAGCAACGCCTTAATGAAGTTTTCGGCCTCGCTTTTTACCTTGTGCCAGGCCGTGTGAGTGCCGGTCGCTATCGAGAATCCTCATTTGTCTAGAATATGGCTGACGCCACAGTTCAGCAGTCTGCTGAAAAAATGCCGCACTGTCGTGCTGGATTTTTGCCATTTCGGCCAGTCGTGTCGGAAACGGACTCGCATCGTGTACGATCATGTTGACCTGCAGCCTCTGGGTCGTCTTTGCTGCGGCCCCCGTGGGATCTGCTCCCGCACAGGTCGGCCGCATGACCAGCTTCAAGGGAAGAACCCTGCTGGCATTTTCCTCGCGCTCCTTGCCGAGGCTTACCCAGCCGACCTGTGTGCCAGCATCGATCGTTGCTTCCAGCTTGCACTTGCTGAGAGACAAGTACAGAGAGTCAAAAAAATCTAGTGCGGCTGATGCCAGTTGCGCTTTTGAAGAGAAGTTGCGTGCTATGCAAAAAGTGCTGGAGTTTGCTTCGCGTCTTGAGTTGGGTGTCGTCCCGAGCTCGATACCCTTCTGTACTGTGATTGCAAAGTCGGGAGACTTGTCGACACCAGAGATAGCATCGCTTCGCACGCATGGTTGAAAATAGGCCTGGGCGTCTCATTTGACAAAGCTTGCTGGTTAATGATATGCAGAAGACCGAAACACGCCGTCACCGATCCATCGTTTTTTTCCTGGCCAACCGTCTGCCCCACCGCCGCCCTCTCCTTTTAAAGGTTACAGGAACGAGACTGGAGTTTGCTTCGCGTCTTGAGCTGGGTGTCGTCCCGAGCCCGAGACCCTTCTGTACTGTGATTGCAAAGTCGGGAGACTTGTCGACACCAGAGATAGCATCGCTTCGCACGCCTGGCGGAAAATAGGCCTGGGCATTTCATGGATATAGATATTGCCCGCACAGGGGCAGGGGACGAGCACGAGGCTGGCGACGCACCTCGAAGGTGGAGGCCCCCTGCCGCCGTCGGGGGCTTCGGCCCGCCGCCCGGAAGGCCCAGCCCAGGAGGCTCTCTCGCTGGGGCTGCCCGCGAAAAGCTCACCGGAGCACCGGGACTCGGCTCGGGCCTCGCCCCCGGGGGAAGTTTCTGCGGCGAGCGAGGGGGGGAAGTAAGGAGGAGGGAGGAGGAGGAGGAGGAGGAGGAGGAGGAGGAGAAGGAACCTGTGGTAGCTTGCTCGCTTGACCCAGCGGATCAGGAACCAGAGGAGAGGCAGGGGATGATTGAGGAGCATCATCAAAAAGGTGGCGAAGGGAGGAACGAGGGAGGGAGGGAAAGATGTTGCGCTTTCATCCTGCTCCTGCCCCCTCCCCTTCTGCTCGTCCCTTCCCCTGCTCCCTCCCCTGCTGCCGCTGCCCTTCCTGCCTCCTGCGGCAGGTCCGCGCCGCCTTGACGCGACGGCGACCCTGCAGCTGCCGCCGATGATTCAAGGTCGAACGATCCGCTCGGTGTCAGAGACCAGCACCGACGTTATCACGACGCGAACTGCCATACGCCGCGTCATACGCCCTTTTTTTCCCAGCTGCTGCTCCTCAGCCTCTTCATCGGCCTCCCCCCCTCCTCCTCCTCCTCCTCCTCCTCCTCCTCCTCCTCCTCCTCCTCCTCCTCCTCCTCCTCCTCGTCCTCCTCTTCCTCCTTCCTATCCTCCTCCTCCTCTTCCAGACCCCCTCCTCATTGCCGTTCCCATCATATCCTCCTCCTCCTCCTCCTCCTCCTCCTCCTCCCCTCCTCCTCCTCCTCCTCCTCCTCCTCCGCATCCTCCTCCTCCTCTCCGCTCCTCCGCATCCTCCGCATCCTCCTCCTCTGTCCCTCTTTCTCTCCCCCCCCATCTGCCCCCCCCCCCCCCGCGTGCGCGTGGGAGCGAGCAGGTCTCGGGATTTCAACCCCGCGGATCAACCTGTCTGCTGCGTCTTGACGATCGGGAATCGTACCGGAACGGAATTTTTGGACTTCAGCACCGCGAATCAACATAAAAGTTGCACCCGAAAAAATCCGGAATCCTTCCCATGCACCATTCCGTGTACGTTGATCATGGGAATCCGTGAAATTCTTCCGAATTTAATGAGCGAGTGTGTGCGGCGCGACGGGGGAGCCACATTCTGAAAAGGAACCGCCCTCAATCCGTGGAACTCATTTCACGTTTTTACAAGGAATATACGCGGCGCTAAGGCGACTGCCGCATTCTGAAAACGACCCGCCCTCAATCCGTGAAATTTTTGCATATGTTTGAAACGAATGTGCGCGGCGCTCAGGCGAGAGCCACATTTTGAAAAGTAGCCGCCTTCAATTCCTGAAACTCTTGGACATGTTTTAATCGAACGTGCTTAGCGCTCAGGCGAGAGCCACAGTTTGAAAACGACCCGCCCAAAAGCCGTCAAACTCTTGCACATGTTTATGAAGAGTGTGCGTGGCGCTACGGTGAGAGCCAGTTTTTGAAAACGACCCGCCCTCAACCCGTCAAGCTGTTGCGAATGTAAAAAAAACGAATGAGCCACATTTTGAAAACGACCCGCCCTTCATCTGTGAAGCTGTTGCCAATTTCTAAGCTTCGGAGTCTTCAATAGTAAGGAAGTCTCAGGCGAAACGCCCAGCCCGCCCTAAAAACTGTCATCGAGGTGCGACCGAGAAAAGTTGTTTATAAGGCAATGGAATGGAGGAGGAGGACGAGAAGAGGAGGAGGAGCCGGAGGAGGAGGAGGAGGCGGAGGAGGAGGAGGAAGAGGAGGAGGAGGAGGGGGAGGAGGAGGAGGAGGAGGAGGAGGAGGAGGAGGAGGAATGAGGAGGAGGAGGCGGAGGAGGAGGAGAAGGAGGAGGAGGAGGATGAGGAAGAGAAGGGAGGACCGGAGGAGGAGGAGGATAATGAGGAGGAGGAGGAGGAGGAGGAAGCTCCCGACTCGAAGGGGGTAGGTGGTGGTGTTCTCCTGCTGGGTGGACCTGTTCATGGGCATCTCGGGCTTGGACGACAAGGCCAACCAGCGTTGACGCAAGACTCCTCGCTCGGAGTGCGAATGAGGAGACAGGCAGAGGGACGATGTTGCTTCTGCTGCTGCTGCTGATGATGATGGTTATGATGTTGCTGCTGATGATGACGGCAGTGCGTATGATGATGGTGGCGGCGGGGGCATCGGCGGTGATGATGATGGTGGTGGTCTTGCCGATGATGGTGATGCTGATGACGCTCGTGTATACTTCTCACACACTGATGCCGTTATCCGATGCTACTAATGTTTCTGATGTTGATGATGAGGATATTGATAATCATGATGGCGATGAAGATATCGATTACAGGACTGATGATGGTGATGAAGATGTTGATGTTGATGGTGATTCTGATGTTACAGTTTCTGCTGCTGTGCTGGCGTTTATGATTACAGATTCATGATGACGGTAATACTGTTGACGATGATGACGTTGTTGATGATGACAGTTATGTTGATGCTGATGGCGATGATAATGCTAATGCTGCAGCCGCTGGGGATGATGGTGGTGGTGTTGATAATGATGGTGATGGTGATGATGATGGCGCTGATGACGATAACGATGATGCTGATGAGGATGGTGATGATGACGTTGATGATGTTGCCGATGCTGCTGTTGCTTCTGATGATGATGATGAAGAGGATGATGATCATACTGTCGATGATGATGATTGTTGGTGATGAAATTTTGATGTTGATGCTGATTCTGCTGATGAGGATGGTGATGCTGCTGATGATGACGATGCCGATGCTGGTGATGATGATGACGATGATGATATTGATGTCGATGCGATGATGATGATGATGATGATGATGATGATGCTGATGCTGATGATGATGACGATGATGCTGATTATGATAATGTTCTGATCGTGCTGATGCTGATGATGCTGATGATGTCGATGCTGCTGCTGATGATGAAGAGGATCAAGCTGATGATGACGATGATGGTGGTGATGATCCTGATGATGATGCTGATGCTGATGCTGATGCTGATGATGACGATGACGATGATGATGCTGCTGCTGATGATGATGAGGGTGATGTTGATGCTGCTGCTGCTGATGATGATAAGGGTCATGCTGGTGATGTTGCTGCTGATGCTGCTGCTGGTGATGTTGATGATACTAATGTTGATGCAAATGATGATGATAATCATGCTGGCGATGATGGTGATGATGTTGATGCTAATGAGGATGATGATCATACTGCCGATGCTGATGATGATGATGATGCCGATGCTGATGATGATGCTGACGATGTTGATACTGATGATTACGACGATGATGACGATGCTGATGATGACGCTGAAGCTCATGACGAGGATGGTGATGATGATGATGGCGATGCCTATGATGATGCTGCTGGTGGTGCTGATGGTGCTGCTGCTGATGATTCGGATGATGACGCTGCTGATGATTATACTGATGATGCTGATGATGCTGATGATGATGATGGTCATGATGATGATGATGATGATGATGATGATGATGATGATGATGATGATGATGATGATGATGATGATGATGATGATGATGATGATGAAACGCAGAAACGCAGTCGCCCACCGATCTGAGCCCGCCGCCCCCCGAACAAGGGGTGGGGGGGGGGGCTAGGCAGGGGCGGCGCTATGCCGCACTGTACCTGCAGCTACATTGTCACGGATGGCCGCTCTGAGGCGACCGCGAGCGAGAGCGAGCCCGAAGCGGCCGCGGCGTACCAAGCACAGCTTGGGGCCCCCCTTTGGAGGGATGGAGCCCACGCTTCAAACGCCTGAGACACTCTCCGAGCCTGTCCGAGGGGGGGTTGCCGAGGCACGGCTCCACGAGGCCACGGGCCCGCGTCGAGAACGTGTTGGCCCCGCATCCCATGCAGAACACGCCCCCCCCCGCTCGGTACAGCCTGTGCGACACATCTAGCCTCAGGTGCCACCAGGGGGGCAACTCTTCTCCCAGCTCAGCGGTCGCACTCTGTTGCCCCCCTGGTGGCCCCCTGCTGCTGCCACTGCCACTGCTAACTTGAGGCTGCTGCTCCTGCTGCTGCTGCTGCTGCTCCTCCTGCCCCTCCCCGTCGCCCCGCCGCCCGACGCTCACGGCCGCCGCTCCTGCCGCCAGTAGCAGGGCGGCCGCGGCGGGCCTGGCCTGGGCATCCCCGCCAAACTGCGGGGGATGGGCGCAGGCGGGGAAGAGGGCGCCAAGGGTGACAGCACAGGGGCGGCAGCACCAGGCCGCTGAGCCTGAGAGGATTGATCCCGACCCGTGCCTGATGCACGGGCGCGTTGGGCAGAACGCGCACTGGCCTAACTAGCGTTTCTGGAGCCCTCGACCGAACAACGCACAAGGCTGAGGCCAGGCGCTTCAAAGCCATCCTCGGCCCTGAGCCAACTGTCCCCCTCCTGCGCGGCCACTCCCGCCCACCGACCAAGACCCACCCCCCACTCGGCAGCGACTGTGGCGGCCTCGGCGTGGGCTGGCCAGAAGGGGTGGACGCTCGCACCTTGTTTTGCGCTGGCGCCGGCCAGTCTGTTGCCCTGCCTCTGCCACAGCGTGATGACTCCACTGTGAACATCATTCATCGAAGCATGGCCCTTCACCTTCGAAATGTGGATATTCTCGCATCCTGCGTCACGGGCGCGACTCCAGAAGAATTGCCAACTCTCGCTGTACGGACGGTTCCAGCACACGCACCAATCCTCGCCCGCCTCCCAGCCATCTAACATGAGCTGAGAGTCGCTGTGCATGTGCACGGGCGGCAGAGAGTGGGCCAGCGTCTCAGCAGCCGCCAGCAGCTCTCCAGCTCCGGAAACACCTCGCCGCGCAGCGGAGCGCCAGCCTTCGGCCCCGCCATGCGGACCACCCGCTTCGCCAGCGGCAGCCCATGTCGATGGGCCGCTTCGGGTCGTCGGTCCAGCGCCTGGTGTGGTCCGCGCCCCAGCCGAGACGCACGGCAGCGAGCACCGCCGCGGCGGCAGGGCCGCGGCCAGCCAGGTCCTCGGCACCCGAGGCCCCCAGGCGACCGCACGCCGCCGCGAGGGCTGAGCCGAGGGCTCGCCTGTCAGACGCCAGCGCCAGCTGCAGCCCCTTCGCCCATGCCACGATGGGCTTCACGATGTGGTCAAAGAGGGGGTCGTCCCATGGCCTGGGCGACACCAGGTAGCTGAGCGAGATGCTCCTGCCCGCACCCGTGCCGAACGCGACCGCCGCCAACCGCGAACGCCAGCCCAGCGGCGCCTTGGTGGGCCAAGCCATGCACGCGATGCCGTAGATCGCGACTGGCTTCAGCCCCGAGTTGGTCAGCTTCATGCCAACAACTTTGGACGATCCTCGTACCTGCTGAACCCTGACGACTTGGGCACATCCAGACCTTAGCCTCGACCGTGCCACGGTCGGCGATCTCTCCTCCATGGTGTAGTCGACTCCATGGTTCTTGGCTTCGCCCGCGCGTGCGACACCCCTCGCCAACGTTGAGCTCGATGGCGCAGCGCAGCTTGTCGGAGCTGTCGAGGATCTCGCTCTTGCCGCGGGAGACCACCGCTCCGATGTCTGATGCCTCGCTCGAGGCCCCATGGCGACGGATCCAGCTGCCTGGCCCAGGTAGATGCCGGCCTCCGCCTCAGTGCCCGCCATGCGCAGCGAGCAGTCGTCGAACGTGATGGCGAGGGGCACCTCCTTGTACATCCTGCGGTGCTCGGCGTCGATGATGGCCATGCAGCGCCGCGGCAGACGCCCAGCGTGCCCGCGGCCAGCCACCAGCCCCGTGGCGAGGAGGAAGGCCTCGGAGACGATGCCGTCTAGGACGATCCTCTTGGGGCCCTCGTAGATGCTGAGCGCCGCCGCCGTGAGCGCCAGCGGGTAGCCCTCGGCCTCCGCGCGCTGCTGGGCCACCCCAACGAGATCACCTCGCGGGCGTTCCAGAGGTCCAGCAGCGCGCCGCCAGAGCAAAGGCCCCGACCATCCGCATCCTCATTGTGGAGGGCCT
This sequence comes from Prorocentrum cordatum, assembly GCA_963575745.1. Classification (NCBI taxonomy): domain Eukaryota; class Dinophyceae; order Prorocentrales; family Prorocentraceae; genus Prorocentrum; species Prorocentrum cordatum. Next base: position 236,843 of record CAUYUJ010005736.1, on the reverse strand, counting down.
GCCGCCAGATGGCCCCCTCGGCCGCCTTGCCCTGGCCGCCCCAGAAGTTGCTGATCTTCTCCTGGAGAAGCTGTGCCTCCCATGCGCGGCTCTCCTCCTGACGGACGCGCGCCCGCCATCGTGGCGGCCAGGTCAAACGGCCGATCGGGCGGAAGCCGCCAGCTGGTTTGAGAAGCATCACGAGGTGCACCAGCCGCGCCGCCGAGGGAAACCGTTCAAGCCGCTCACACGCTATGCCGAGGTCGATGCGGCACTCGATGCACGGGTCGCTGGTCTCGACGATGAGCCGCGGGCTGAACTGGTCTGCTCCCGCGCCCGTGCGCCTGGCGAGCTGCTTTGCCGCCCGACGCGCACGCTCCAGCGAGGGCCGTGCCATCGAAGGCCCAGTCGGCGGTCTCAGCGTAGGCGTCGCCGCGGCCGCTGCGTCCTTCAAGGTCCAGACCTCTTGGGACCAGAACCTGGCGACGGCATCGACCCTGTCCTGACCGCCCACAGGGGCGCCGTCCACGATCTCGTCTGGCAACCAGCCCTGGGGCCCACGGCGGTACGCGTGGACGGCGCCGCCCCCAGCCCGCATGGAGCGCGCGCTCCAGTCGGCGAAGCCCCTGGCCTGGCTCGAGCGGAAAGCGTCGGTGAGCGCATTGGCCTCAGCTTCCATGGCGTCGGCCCAGGCTGCACGGGCTGCGGGGGGCGCCAGAGGGGCCGTCAGGCTCACGGCCTGCCAACAGGGGGGGGCAGGTCGCGACGCGTTGCGTCCCTGCGCGTCCACTGCGCCATAGCCCGAAGGGGCCTCGCCCCCCCGCGCGCCTTGGGCTGGGGGCGCCCGCCAGGGTCGCGAGGGGGATTCCTCCAGCGGTATCGGGCCGCGCGTCCTCGCCCCACCATCTTGTGGGCGTCCTCAGGGTCGATGTGGAATACCTGGAGCAGCTCCTCCTCCACGTGGCCAATGATCCCCAGGAAGGCCCTGGCCAACTCGTCCTGGGAGCACGCCATCTCGCATGACGCCCTAACCTCAGCATCCACCTGCGGGGCCTCCTGCGCAGGCCCCACGGGCTTCTCCCTGGGAAAAAGGGCCTCGGTGCATCCAGGCGCCTCTCCCGCGGCTTCTCGCCCCCTTGCTTCCGCGAGAGGGCGACAGCACGGGTCGTCGATGATCTTGCAACTCCTGGTCCTGTGGGCCAGGTCGAGCGACGCGATGTAGAAGTCCAGCTCCGACGGCGGGGCATCCTTGGCAAAGAAGCAGGTGCCCTGGCGGACGAAGTTGCTGACGACCTGGCCGCGCACGCCCTCGAGCCAGCACCGCGCTTTGTCGGTGAAGATGTCAGGGCCCACGTTGAAGTCGCCTCCGACCACGAACGATCTCCCCGATGCCCTGAGGGCGCGGCCCAGGTCCCGTAACACGCTCCACGACGACTCCCCCAGGTGATTCTTGTCCAAGTAGATGCTGGCCGCCAGGATGCCGCCTCTCTTGGCGCCCTCGGTGCGGAGGCATGATAGTGGTAATGACGTGCTGTTGACGCGGATGATGGGGAGGCCGGCGCCATCACGCTTGCTCATTCTCTGATCCCCCTCTTCCTGACCCATCGTTTTTGTCCGTCTGATCCGCCTCGCCGGCTCTCCCCCTCATTCTCATATGATGGCCTTCGGCACATCCCGCCACAGCGCCTGGGCTGTCGGTATGACGCCTTTCGACGACGTTCGTTGGGGTCTCGTGGGGGGCCTCTCGGGAGCCTCTTGGAGGCAGCGTTGAGGCATCTTGGGGGCCGTTTTGGCGCCTCTTCGGGCCCGCGTGGGGCCTCTTGGGGGCCTCTTGGGGTCTCCTGGGGGCCTCTCGGGGGCACCTTTGGGCCTCCTGGGCGCCTCTGGGGGGCCCCTTGGGCGCCTCTTGGAGCGGGAGGGCTCGGATTTCGGGTTCGTGTTTTTTTTCTCTCTCTCTCTCTCTCTCTCTCTCTCTCTCTCTCTCTCTCTATCTCTCTCTTGGGTTCCTTTTGGGGCTGTCTTGGGGCCCTCTTGAGCCGTCTCGGGCACCTCTTGATCAGTCTTGGGGCCCTCTTGGGCCGTCTTGGGGCCCCCCTGGAAGCCTCTTGTGCCGTCGTGGGGCGATCTTCTTTGGCCGTCTAGGAGTGTCGGGAAGCCGACAAGGCGAGAAAGCCACACACCTTGAATAACCTATAGGAAGTCAATGGTTCTTGCCTCTAAGGGCCCTCTTGGGAGGCCTCTTGACGGCCTCGTGGTGCGTCTTGGAGGCCTCTTGGGCCGTGTGGGGGCCATCTTGAGCGTCTTGGGGCGATCGTTCGGCGACTTGGGGCCCTCTTGGACCATCTTCGGGGCCTCTTTGGGCCCTCTTGGCCCGTTTAGCGCCTTTTTGTATGTGAAAAAGCCATGCGACAAAACGCGGGGGAGCCCAGGGGGCACGCGGGACCCCCTGGTAGATTTTGTAAATCAGGGTCTTGGCCCCTATGTTACTCCTCAGAACTGTGGACTGGGATTCAGGGGACTGGGCAAAGGACTTGAGGACAGTGGCCAGCAGCAAGGTGAGAGATCCAGCCTCCTCCAGGGGAGAAGGAGGGCGTGGACCAGGTGGAGATGGAGGTGCACATGACGTGGAGGAGGAGGAGGAAAAGGAGGAGAAGGAGGAATAACAGGAGGAAGTGGAGAAACAGGCGGAGGAGGAGGACGAGGAGGAGGAGGAGGAGAAGGAGGGGGAGGGGGAGGAGGAGGAGGAGGAGGACATGGAGCAGGGTGGATAGGAAGGTGTGGACGCGGAGGATAAGTTGCAGAAGAATAGAGATGGCAGAGGACGGACAGCAGGCAGGGGTCAGGAGGAGGAGGTTGGCCAATTATGCCGTGGAAGATGAGGAGGAAGAGGAGGGAGGGAGGGGGAGGAGGGAGGAGGAGGGAGGAAGAGGGAGGCGGAGGGAGGCGGAGGGAGGAGGAGGAGGCGGCGGCGGAGGAGGCCGTCTCCAAGAGGAGGCCATGCAGAACACGGCTCGGGCACGCGTTGGCGCCCGGCCTTCTCCGAGCGGGGACTCACCTCACACAGTTCTCGGCAGGAGGCCAGTTCTGGACGACGGCGAGGAGGGTTCGTACCGCGCCTCCAGTGGGAAGCAGACACCGTGGTGCCTTCGCGTCCGCCAACTCTGCGGGCGGCACGAGGGGAGGAGGACGTGGAGGTAGGAGGAGGAGGAGGAGCAGGAGGCAGGCGGAGAGGGAGGAGGACGTACAGGTGGGAGGGAGGAGGAGGAGGAGGAGGAGGAGGAGGAGGAGGAGGAGGACGTGGGGGGAGGGTGGGGAGCGGATGGATGATGATGATGATGATGATGATGATGATGATGATGATGATGATGAGGATGAGGATGAGGATGAGGATGAGGATGAGGATGAGGATGAGGATGAGGATGAGGATGAGGATGAGGATGAGGATGAGGATGAGGATGAGGATGAGGATGAGGATGAGGATGAGGATGAGGATGAGGATGAGGATGAGGATGAGGATGAGGATGAGGATGAGGATGAGGATGAGGATGAGGATGAGGATGAGGATGATGCTGATGCTGATGCTGATGATGATGATGATAATGTTGCTGATGATGATGATGGTGGTGATGGTGATGGTGATGATGATGAGGATGAGGATGACGATGACGATGCTGATGATGATGATGCTGATGATGTGATGATGCTGATGATGATGATGCTGCTGGTGCTGCTGCTGCCGCCGATGATGATGATGATGATGATGATGATGATGATGTTGCTGATGAGGATGATGCTGATGATGATGATGATGATGATGATGCTGATGCGGATGGTGATGCTGATGGTCACGATGATGGTGAGGCTGATGGTGATGCTGATTAGTGTGTTGATGATGATGCTGATGCTGATGCTCATGAGGATGAGGACGAGCACGATGATGATTTACGATGCTGGTGATGTTGCTGCTGATGCTGCTGCTGATGACGATGCTGACGATGCTAATGCTGATGCTGCTGGTGATGATGATGATGACGATGATGATGATGCTGATGATGCTGCTGCTGATGATGCTGATGATGAGGATGATGCTACTCATGAATATGCTACTGGTGATGCTGATTATGATGACACATGATGATGGTGCTGATGATGATTATGCTGATGCTGATGCTGCTGATGATGATTATGAGGCGGAGAAGGAGGAGGAGGAGGAGGCGGAGATTGAGATTCGGATTGCGATCCCCGTTGCGAAGCAAGTCTGGGTTCGCTTAAAGCTGAGCCCCTGGCGGCTGCCTCGGTGGGCCAGCCTTGCCCTGGGTCTTGGGGGGAGCCCCTCAGCTAAGCGACGGAGGTACGTGCGGCCTGTACGAGTCGGATGGATCGAACAAGGCTTGCCCGAGGAACCCACCTGTTAATCAGCAATGGCCCCACACGAGCCGCAGAACCACACCTTCACTTGAGAGTGGTAGTTGAGGAGATGGGTTGGAAGCAGCCAGCCCCCCGCTACATGTATACGCATCCCTTGGGCTGGGGAGTGAAGGGTCCCGTCCACAAAACAAACACCTCAAACACTTACGTGGACACTCCGAGAGCCGATGAGCCGAGCGGAAGGAGGAGAGCACAGCAGCAGAGGGGCGGGGAGGGGTTGGGGGGGGGAGGGGGTACCCCCTCTTTCACTCTCTCCCTGGCACCCTGGGCAAGCTCTTGCTCAGCACGGAAGCAGTCAAGTGTGGCACGAAGGAGCCGCATACGCACATGCATGGCACGCCTTTCCTACAAGTGATTATGCTGGTTGATGGGGGCAGGGACGCGGGCAAGGTGGGCGGCGGCGGCGGCCAGACTATCTGCAACAGTGGTGGCCAGAACATGTGTGCTGACAGCGCGCTGAGACACGATGTCCTCCTCGGACTGGTGACTGTGAGTGAAACCTACCGAACTGCAAAAAGGCAGTCGGGCACACAATTGATCGCGGATGCGTGCCCACAGATCAGCGTCAGGGCCATGCGGGCGTTCATACATTCTAGTGTACCACCCCGCAGTAAGTGGTTCGAAATCTGTAAGATACAGCATCTATCCAGTAGAGCTCTCTCTATAGCCAAAAGAAAAACACGGCTTTCCCCTCGGGCGGCCATTTGTCGAATGCCACTTAGAGGGCAATGATGGAGGCTTGGATGGACAGGGGCGTGAGGGATTTAAAGCAGGCGATTGCGAGGCCTACGCGGCGGAGCCTGGGCCACTTGGACTCAAGCCCGCCCGACGCATCCCCAGACACCAGCAGGGCTCACTTTGTGTCCCATGCCCAAGACACCCGCCCACGACCTCAGGTACTCCTTCGGACCACCACACATCGTGATCAACGGGCTCAGGGGCCCATGTCCAGGGCGCTGGAAGGAGACCTCGCTGGCTCGCAGTCACCCAACGTTTCTGGGATACTGATTGTAGCAGGTCTTGCAGTAGGTGGCCGTGTCGGTCTTTGTGTACATCACTTGTGTAGGACTCGTCAGGGAACTGCCATTGCTCGGTCGTGCCTGTGCCTGCGTCTGTGGTGTAGCTCCACTGGTGAGGCTTCTGTGGGTTCCAGCCCGCTCTCATCAATGTTAAGATCACGGCCGAGATTGGGCCCCGCACGTTGCGGGACTGGTCTGCAGGGTTGCGATTGAGCATCTGTGTGTAGATCTGATTCCAAAGTTTATTGATACCCATTCTGAGGTTGGGATGGTCTCGCCACGACTTCAGCCACTGGTCCACGAGTTGGACTGGCAGCCTCAGCGCTGGGTCCTGGCCTGGGGCCTTGAGCTCGAGCACCGTCGTGAGACAGCGACCCTTGCCAGTCCCCCCGCTTGCCTGCGCCGGCCGTCGTCGCACCAGCTGCATCTGCTGTCCGAAGACGCCGTGCACCCGGTGGCCGTACAGGCCAGCAGGGAGGCCTCCTTGCGTCTGCAGTTTGGCCGTCGCCTTGAAGCGCCTGGACGCCTTGGCGAACCTGCGGATCTTGTTCGACATGAGTTGGTGCTTATATTCTCTCATGCGCCGTGTGATGCGGGCACGGCGCCCGCATCCGAAGTCGACGCCCAGGCATGCCGCCTGCCTGGTTCCCTTGCTCTGGTAACCCCGCCTGCGGACTTCACGGATGATGGCCTTGGTACCCTCCGTCGTCGAGCTCATGATGATGGATTTCGGGGCAACCTTGAGACCTGTCGTCTCCAGCAATTGGCACGTGTGGACGACACAAACGATCATATGTTTCTTCACGGCACGGCTGGATCCTGACATCTTCTGAGGCAAATCGTCAACCCATATCCGATGGCTCAGTCTGGGACGTGCTAATGTTATTTTCTGCATGACATAGTGGGTGTGGGCCTTCGCGAAGCGTGTCCCGCTCCGCAGGCCCTGGACCACTGACTGTGATGGTTCAAAGATATCTGACGCCGCGCCCATATGTTCCAGTGCTGGTGGGGAAATGCATTGGACCAGTTTGAGATATAGGAGGATGGGCGGGACATCTAGCGAAAGAGCTGCCTCCACAAGCGGCAGCCATGGTATGGTATCGTAAAACGAAGCGATGTCAAGCATTGCGTGTGAATATGTCATCTGGCAAGTATGAGCAACTTCTTCACCGATGGCACGCAGAAGCGCCTCCTGTAGATATGAATTTTCTCTGATGGCCGCGTCCCAATCCGTAGTATGGTACTGCGTCCATTCTTGAATATGTGTCTCTCTGATCACCGGCCAAGCTCTTCCAAGCATCGGAATCACCCCTATAGCACGATCTGCTCCTGTCTTCTTGGGCGTGAGCTTACCCAGGATGACTTGCGTCTGAATCGTCCACGTGAGTGTGTCCTCGATGGCTGTCAGTCGTAGCGGCATCTCCTGGAGTGCTGTCGGAGGTAGTCGCTGGAAGTCTACTGGCGTGAAACCGTCGACCCCTAGGCCCAGGGAGGCCTTCATTCTGCCGCAGGCATCAAACTATCATAGCTGGAGTGATGCTGGGCAGTGGGTTGTCGTCGGCAGCTGCACGTGTGCGGTTAAACATGTCACGTGTCGTACTGAGGTCGATTTGTGGTGGGGCCCAGAAATCAATGAGTTTCTTCGCCTTCGCGTCCATGATCTCGACAGGGTGGACAGCCACTCCAGTATTTGTAACATATGCATTGCCTGGTAAGTTACTGGGCTTGAGAGATTTGTGCAGAATTCCATTCGCATGTGGTTCCTGGATCCAGGATCTGACATCACGTAAAGAGGCAAATATGACTTGTCGTTGGACGCGGTCGGCCACCCTTCTGGTACATCTCTCCTAGCAGCAGCAGCAGTGGCGACGGCGGCGGCGGCGGCGGCTGCGGCGGCGGCGGCGGCCGCAGCAGCAGTAGCAGCAGCAGCTTTACAGCCATGTGCGCACCGCGTAGTCCGGATTTCGTACTAGAAACGGGGTTTTGGGCGAGAGTTAACGGCAGGGGCGATGGACTGGGGGGGGAAATTGTTTTTTTCTTCGGGCCCGAAGGCCCCCTCTGTGACCTTGAGGGGCCCCTTCAGGGGCCTGAAGGGGTCCTCTTCGGCAGCCCTCGCCGCCCCCCCATTTATCGCCCACCCAACTATCGCGGCCCAAGTGCTGGTTCGATTTTTTGGGGGGGTGGGTCTGCCTGGAGCTGTCTTGGAGCTTCCGTGGGCTCTTGGCAAACATGCCGCCTTCCATAGCCATATTGGGGGTGGTCTGACCTTGTTCGCCTGGAAGGGTTGTGACCCCCTCCCTCTGAAGGGAGCAGGAGGGCGTCAGGAGGGTGACACAGACACACAGACACGACTCATCGCCGACTCCCAGTCAAACTATGGGAACCTGTGAGAAGTGGAGGGCGGAAGGCGAGAGTCCAGAATCCGTGCGGACGCGTCGGGAGCCCCGGGATGTGTGCCTCTTTGTTTGTGTGTCCCGGGGCCCCCCCTCCAGGGAGGGATTGGGCGTTGCGTAATGGGGGGGTCATAAATTGGGGGGCGGCGAGGGTGGTCCGAAAAGGTACCCAAATGGTACCTAAACGAGCCCCTTTAGGCTCTGGAGGGGCCCGAAAGGGGCACGAAAGGGGACCTTTCCTGACCCCCCCATTTGTGACCCCCCCACTAAACCACGCCCAAAGGGAGGATGGCCTGCAGGCCAACGTGTCCTTCCTGCGCATCTTCCGCATCCTGCGGCTGCTGCGGTCCTTGCGCGTCGTGCGGATCCTGCGCCGCCCCGCTCCGCCGCCGCCGCCGGGGCTGGGCCCTCCCCCCCGCCGCCGCGCGGGTCCAGGAGGAGGAGGAGGAGGAGGAGGAGGAGGAGGAGGAAATGGAGCACTGGACTGATCTGGACTGTGGTGGGGGATCATGTATGCCAGCTTTACACAATGAGCAAACCCTGCGGCACGCGCAGTGCCTGCGCTTGTATGGCCTTGGGGTGTCTGAAGGCCTACCACGCTCGCGTGATGGTAGCAACCATCGCGCGGGTGCGGGTGCAGCATGGGAGGAGGATGCCCCCGAGTGCTGATCAAAGAAATCGAACGTCAGGCAGTGGGGGTTGTCCCGTGCTGATACGGTCCCACCCCTGCTGACCCCCCCTTTTCTTTGGGCCTGACGGGAGGCGGGGATCGGGGGGATTAACCCATGGCAGCCTGGAGTGTTGTCTTGCACGTGTGTGGAAGCTGGCTTGCCAGGTTATACCGAGGGTTCAGCCCGCGGGCATGATCATTTTCCTCCGACGTCTGCCTTGCCAGTGGTCTTCCCCGCGAAGGAGGCGTGCCAGCGGTGCGAGCGGTGTTTGTCTACTAATGGTGGCCTCTCGGAGGGCGCCAGCTATGCATCTACACCCACTGAGCGCAGTCCACTACTCGCACAGTGCCTACCCGCAGGCGTCCGGAGGAAAACAAGCACGTCTTCCTCTTTGTATAATGGATCGTAGATCCCCCGCGGCGGATCTGGGCCACGTGCGATTAGTTCCTCTGCGAGCAGTGGAGCGCGCTTGTCTGTACACCGATCCTTGCCAAGCCGACCCCGTGCCCTGGGCCAAGCACGGGTGTGCGGGCATTCCTGGCCAAGCCAGTCGTAGGGCGTTCGTATATATTCGGGCACCGATCCTGGGGCCAGGACGGGCCAGGCCAGGATCAGTGCAGGTGTACCGTCGAGATGCTGACCTGGGGGCCACCTCGGGCTCAGGAAGGGCTCTGACTTTTGGGTCGCGAGGCTCGCCGCGTGGCGTGGAAAGCCCCTTCCGTTCCCAACAGCTCATCTTTCCCTGTGGTAGCAGCCCGACCGCATCGTTGGCGTCCTCCTCCTGGCTTCGCGCCGCCCGATGCGGGCCGGGAGCTCGCGCAGCTTGCCTGAGAAGCGGAAGGCGCGTGGTCGTATAGTTGCGTCCGTGCCTTGCCCTGCTCCTCCTTGTGTGGGCCCGGAGGCGAGATCCGACCGCCCGGCTCGATCCATGTGCTCGTGCCGCCCCGCCTCTCCCGATGCCCTCTGCCTCGCTCCGATCTGCCTGTCGCTCCGAGCCGCCATGCCAGACCCTTCCCGGCAGTTCTCTGCCAGCTCGATATGCGTGCAGCTTCTCGTGCGACTTGTGCGGTCTTCGCCAGACACTGGCCCCAGAAGGGACCCAGACGGGCTCCAGAAGGGAGCCAGATGGGCCCCAGAATGGTGCCAGATGGGCCCCAGAATGGATCCAGATTGGCCCCAGAATGGTCCCGAATGCTTCGGGTCTTGTCCTCTTCCCCCTCTACGCTCTGTGCCGTGCGTACGTGCACTCGCTCGTTGTTGTCGGTCATGGTGACCACTTGCCCCAGCAGCATCCACACAGCCTCCAGGGTTAATTAGCCCACATGCAGGCACCGCCGGCGAACACCTCGGGGGGGTGCTACAGGTGCCCCTGGCCCAAGGTGCCTCCAGCTTCGCGCTCAATTTTGGAGCCCCTGGGGCCCTCTGGGCTTCGTGAGGGGTGCTCTGGAGGCCGTGGGGGCCTCCCTGGAAATCTTGGGGGGCACTTTGGGCCAAGGGCACTTCTAGCAACTTCTCTTGCCGTCCAAAGTTTTTCGTCCTCTCTGGATCGCCCCCTGGGCGGCCTAAAAGGCACCGAAGAAGCTTCCAGGAAGCCTCCAGGAAGCCCCCAGAGGCCCCTGAGAGGGCCCCAAACATGCCCACGAGGGCCCTGGGATGGACACGCCCCGACAGAGTGCCACAGCGTCAAACGGACACCGAGCTCCATTGGCACCCGCTTTTTTGCTGTTCTCGCAAAGCACACCCGCTTGTCCTTGAAGGTTTGGGTTCGTGGCAGTTTGCCGTCCAACGGCATGCCTCAGGCATGAGCTCGGGCTGACAGAGCGAGACGCCTCGGCCAACCTCCAAGATTCGGCTGCGCTGTGAGGTCTCAGCTTTGGTTCGCTTCCACCGCCACATCCATTCTGTGGGTGTGTCTGCCGGCCGAAGCCTTCCTCCAGTTGCAGACGGACGATTCTAGCAGCACATGGCCCACAGGTTACCACCCACCGAACCGCCCCACGCAAACCCGAAGGCCCCCATTTGCCCTTCCTTCCCAGTGTGGGGAGGGGTGTCGGGGAACATTGAGAACAAAAAAACATGAAGCCCGCACCCCCCCTCCTGAACCCCAAATTCGGGTCGTCGGGTTGGGTGGGGGTGGTTCGGTAGGTAGTCCACAGGCGCTTCCTCCGCGAGATGCGCCTCATCCTCCTGTCCCTGCTGAGCAGCCTCTGGCCCCTGCTCTGGGCGCGCCGCGCCGCGCTGCCGGCCCCGCGCGCGCGGCGGTCCGCCCTGGCCCTCGTGGGGCCCACCGGGGCTCGGCGGGGGGGGAGGTCCAGGATGGTGGTGATGCCTAGGGGTTGGTGAGTACAGTCGGACCGAGGTGTAAGATCGAGGTCGGCTCGAGGAGGGTGCTCGAGTGTTCTTCGTGCTTGCTGGATGCTCTTGTGCATCCTGGGGAGGTGCCCTTGGATGTTCTGCTTGTTTTGGCCGGCGGAGGATCTCACATTCTTGAAGGGGTAGGTCCGTTTGACGGGACTGGTACGTATGATGTCCGGGGCCATGACATCTGCCTGGATCGCATGACCTTTGCTTCTTATTTGAACACGTCACCTGGTCCCCCCCTGGGGCGCACACACGTGCTCTGGGGGGACCGCATCGACCCCTAATCGCCTATTCTTCGCCGATAGGGTTCCGATGGCCCCGCCCTTTCAGGACTGTGCGGATTGGTCACCGGAGGCATATCGCCGATCTATCGGCGATGTATCGCCGATTCCAGGTCGATGTGTTTTCCCAGAGGGGTTTGACGAGTTATCGCCTGTCGACTTGTGGGTAGTAAGCCGGATACATCAAGGACAATTGCAGATAAGTCGAGGAGATGAAGGCAAAGCCAGGCACATCCAGGCAAATGCAGAGATCTCAAGGGAACGTTTGACTAAATCGTGGCTGCTCCAGCGCGAGTCGAGGGACGGCAGACGTCCTGAAGTTCTTGACGACGGCCCCCCCCCGATTGTTGCCCCTTCCTCTTGAGAAAGCGGTATCCTTTTCGTGGCCGAGGGTAGGCGCATCTCTCGGCCCGACTTCACAACCCTAGCGGAATCTCTGACTATAGCTCCACTGCAGTCACATAGGGGGTTGTTTGAGGATCGCTCCTCCTCTCGTTCCCTTCCTCCCTCCTCCTCCTCCTCCTCCTCCTCCTCCTCCCTCCCTACTCCTTCCTCCTCTTTACGACTCATCTCTCCTCCTTCCTCCTCCTCCTCCTCCTCCTTCCTCCCCTCTTGTGTTCCCTCCTCCTCCTCCTCCTCCTCCTCCTCCTCCTCCTCCTCCTCGTCCTCCTCCTCCTCCCTCTTCCTTCCCCAGGGGTCAGCAGGCTGCTTGACTCCACCTGAGATCTGTTTTTCCCCGACCTTGCGAAGGTGTTCCCGCTGTGTTGTCGGCTCGGGGGGGGGGGGGGCGGGATAACCCCCTCGAGATGGGGCCCCGGCCACGGGCGGAACGCCAGCAGAAGCCGGCGGAAGCCGGCGTTACTTCGGCAGACGCGTTTCCCGGCGGCACGGGCGGCCCTACGATAGTCCGCAAGATGGTCCGAGAGGGTCACGAGACGCGACATATCCACGACGCCTAAGATGGCCTCCACACGGCCCAAGAAGTTCCCAAGACACCCCAAGAGGCCTCCGAGAGGACTTCCAAGAAGGCCCCGAGAGGCAACAGTCATTGATGCTTCTTAGGTTTTTAAAGGTTTTCGCGTTTCCGCCTTTTCGGCTTCCCGACGCTCCAAGACGGCACAAGAGGTCCCAAAGATCGCCTGAAAGCAAGAGGGCGCCCAGACGGCCCAACAGGCCCCAAATACGGTCCAAGAGGCGTCCAAGATGGCCCAAAAGGATCCAGGATCGCTCCCCGATGCGCCCCCCAGAGGGGGACACGAACCGACTCTGCGAGCTCTCCCCCACAGAGACTCCCGGGAGACCCCAAGAGGCCTCCAAGAAGCCCCCAAGCGGCTCCCAGGAAGCCCCAATGATCCCCAAGAGGGCCTCAAGACTACCCAAGAGGGCAACAGGACAGCGGGAAACGCCCCCAGCACGGCCCCAGCACGGTCCGAAATCGGCCGACGACGCCCCCGACAACCCCTGACGGACCTGCGAGATCCCGGCCCCGAAAACGACGTCAACAAGCCTCGAGAAGATCTCACATCAGTTGGAAAGGACCCAAGCCGCCCGTCGTAACTGCAAGAGCTAAGCGACACAAGACGGCCACGATTTGCAGTTGTGGCCTCAGGTGCGCCAAGATGACCCCAAGACAGCCCACGATCTCCTCCACGTGGCCCAAGAGGCCTCTTAGATGTCATTCGGGCTCCACGAGGACCTCCAAGAGGCCAGCACCATTTGTTTCGTAGGTTTTTACCTTTTTAAGCGTTCTCGCCTTTTCGGGCATCTGACGCTCCAAGACAGGCCCGTATGCCCCCTGAATCGCCCCAAGGTTGCCCAAGAGGCCGCCAAGAGGCCCGCAAGACTGCCCAAGAGAGCCCCAAGTCAGCCCAAGAGACTCCCATGACGGCCCCAAGACGGCCCTAGAGACCTCCAAGATGGCCTTCAAGCGCCCTCCTCATGATCATGATTGCCCAGGGAGGGCCGTAGACCGCCTCCGAAGTTCAAGAGGCCCCCAAGAGATCCCCAAGAGAGTCCCAAGAGGCCCAGGAGGATGTCCAGAATGCCCAAATCCATGATGTCTTCTGAGATGTTCCACTGAGTTTAGCACGTTCTCGCCTTTTCCGGCTTCCGACGCTCCAAGACGGGCCAGTAGGCCCCCAGGATCGCCCCAAGACGGCCCAAAAGGCCCCCAAGAGGCTCGCAAGACGGCCCAAGAGGGCTCAAGAGGGCTCCACGATAGGCTCCCACGGCGGTTTCCAAGACGGCCCTGAAGCGCCAAAAGAGGGACTTACGACTGCCCAGGGAGGGCCCCAGACAGGTCCCCATCGGACCCACGGGCCCAGAAGATCGACCCACTGCCCGAGAGGCCCCCAAGAGGCCCGCAAGACGGCCCAAGAGGGCTCAAGAGGGCTCCACGATAGGCTCCCACGGCGGTTTCCAAGACGGCCCTGAAGCGCCAAAAGAGGGACTTACGACTGCCCAGGGAGGGCCCCAGACAGGTCCCCATCGGACCCACGGGCCCAGAAGATCGACCCACTGCCCGAGAGGCCCCCAAGAGGCCCGCAAGACGGCCCAACTGGGCCCCAAGACGGCCCAAGAGGCCCCCGAGACGGCCCAGGACGGGTCCAGAAACCTCTAAGACAGCCCTCAAGCGAGCCCCAAGACGGCCCCCGACGGCGAAGAGGGCTTACAGAGGCCCCCAAGAGTTCCACGAGAGACGAGGCCTTCAAGAGGCCCCTCAGAGCCCCCCAAAAGGCTTTTAGGGAGCCCCCAGGCCTCAAAAGGCCTTCTCCTCCTGTTCTTTCTCCGCCTTCCCCTCCCTCTTCTCCTTCCCGCCAGACTGTGGGGCCTTCGGGTTCAGCTCCCTATGGGGCCAGGAAGCGTGTGAGGGGTGTGCCGAAATGGGCGTGGGTGACGCATGCGGGCGGTGGCATTGGGGCCTTCGGTGCAGCTCCCTATGGGGCCACGAAACGTGTGAGGGGTGTGCCAAAATGGGTGCGGGTGACGCATGTGGGCGGTGGCACTGGGGCCTTCGGTTGAGTTCCCTATGGGGTCACGAGAAACGTGTGAGGGGTCTGCTGAAACGGGTGATGACGATGATGATGGAGGAAGGAGGAGGAGGGAGGAACGAACACGCGGGGCGCTGTCTCTTCAACACGAGGACCCAACACCACAGGACGGTTGGGAGAAAAAGACAGACACAAATAATAGTCGATTCCTCATATGAGAAAATGGAACAGATGGGACGTCGAGAGGAAGACGAACATCCAGAATCTAGGCAAACTCTTCGGAATATTGGGAACAGTGTCTATTTATGTGTGTGTCCTTGGGCCCCCGCATTGTATGCTGCTCTCCGGCGAGACGGCGGATCCTGCCCTCCGCGGATGGGTGCGGTGAGGCGCTGCTGTCGCTGTCGATGGTGATGTTCACCTTCGTGGTGGTGTTCATGCAGGGCCTGGCAGAGCGCCCCGAGGAAGCGGGCGGAGGATCGTCAGAGGAGGAAAACGCTACCCATATCGTTCAATCGGGCATGTCCTTCTACAGGGGGAAAATTCAAAATATTCTAGAATAGTGAAGGGACGACTTTTTGACTATTTCTGAACATTTGTTGGCAAGTCTTTGTTTGTTTCTCAACATCCGCCTGTGGGAGGACATGCCCGACCTAACCATGTTTTTGGGCTTCCTGGGAGGCCCTCGTCGCCACCGCTGGAGTCGCCTCGAAACTCTGGTCGAGCGCACCCTTGGAGAGGTGAGGGGAGTAGCGGCATTGGTACCTTGTGCCCCCCCCCAGATCGAGCATCGAGGGCGGAGGCTTTCGAGCGCTCGTGGCTCGTTTTGGGCCTGCAGAGGGCCTCCCGTCGCCTCGGATAGAATGAACGGGAGACATTTTTGGTCGTTTTAGGCGTCTGGAGGCCCGGTTCGAGCCATGTCCCGCCCCGTCCTGAACCACGCGTTCACGCAGAGCTTATCCTGCACGCGTTTACGCACCGCTCCCCTCCTCCCGCTGCTTGTCCTCCTTTCCTCTCCCCGCTTCCTCCTCAATTGGCAGCTTATGCCTCTGCCTGCATGGGCTTGGCGTGCTGATGGTTGAACGCCGCTGTCGGCCGATCCTTAGCTTCATTTTCTGCTCTGGCTCGCTCTCCAGCCGCTGCTGAGCAGCGTTCGCCGAGTTGGGCACTTCAGTGCCCGCCTATCTCATGATGTTTATATTGGCGAGTGCTTGCGCCCAACTTCTAGTTTTCCTTTTGTTGCCCTTCTTGCTCGTTGGTCTCCTTCTCCCCCTGTCGCCCTCCCACTGCTTGCGTTCGGCACCAGTGCGAGCCCCGCTGGCTTGAGCTAGCTGGTTACGCACGCGCGAGTTTCACTGTCCTTACTCCTTGGAGCTGCTTCCTTCGGGCGTCGGACTTTGTAAGATCGGCCACGCTCGCAGGACATGCTGCTCGCATGTTGCGGGTATGCCTGCAACGCCTTGCATTGTCCAGTATGTGGTCAGCGTCAGATTCCTCCTCCTCCTCCTTGTCCTCCTCCTTCTCCTTGATTGCCGTGACAGGAACCCGGCCAGCCACTTCCGAGCTCTGCCGCTATTGTGTTACAGAGCGGTGCGAGCCCATGTCTGCGCGTTTTGTCTGGGGGTGGCTGCGCTCGTTGATGGTTCGGCTATAGCCCCCCATGTGGGGATGCGGATTCGATAGAAGCTGTCGGGCGCTTGTGCACGGAAGAAAAAGTCCCGCACGCGCTCGCACAAGCGAGTTCGTCTTGGTCGGCGCAGTCGGTCTCAGTTATCGGCACGACGTTATTGTTATAGTGTGGGCCCATGCCAAGAAGCACCCTGCCTGCCCCCAGGGTGCCCGGGGTGCCTTTGGGATTCGATGGCTCTGCGACGGAAAGCGTGACGTTCCCTACCCCCAAAAAGCAGTGGACGTCCTGAGGTCTCCGGGTTGTTTTTTGTAGAAAGTCTCGTGTGGTCGAGCTTTTACTGCCTCCATATCCCCCCTTTGCTGAGCCCCCCGGATAACGATTCCCCAGGCGGTGGCTATGGCTAAGAGGGTCTTGTTAGAAGCTCGTTTTAACGTACAGAATCCAGAATCCATGGTTTTGTTTGTGTGTAGAGGCTACGAAAGGCTGCCGAAGGCCACTGAAAGCAGCTAGACGCCATCCGAGGCCGCTAGAAGGTCGCTAATAAAAGGCCAGCGGTGATACATTAGAGGCCGTTGAAGGCCAGTAAAGGCTATTAGACCGAGACGGTGTGTTCTGGGACCACGTCCCTGCACCTGTTGGAAAGAGGGGCGCGCGCTCGCGCGCGCGTGCGACGAGGCCGCATCCCACGGTAGGGCGCGCCTCTGCCACGTCTCTCGGGCCCTTGGAGAGTAGCCCTTCGGCACGCCCGCGTCCAAGGGTTCACACCGCCGCGTCTTTTCGCACATTCACGGCGCCAGAGGCCCTTCGCGTCGTGGCAACCAAAAAAAAAAAACATGGGGCGGGAGAGTCTCTGCTGGCCCTCTGAGGATCGTCCACGCGCAAAGGCGGGGTAGGGGGAGGGGGGAAGGCTTCTCTCAGGAGCACCCCGGCTTCATAGAAGGCGCACGCCTCGTCTGCAGATGCAGGGCTCGCGCCCGCAGTGAAGCAGCCTCCTTCTAAGAGGCCTTCCCCCCCCTTCCTCCTCCTCCTCCTCGTGCTCCTCCTCCTCCTCCTCCTCCTCCTCCTCCTCCTCCTCCTCCTCCTCCTCCTCCTCCGCCTCCGCCTCATCCTCCTCTTCCCCTCCTCCTCCTCCTCCTCATCCTCCTCCTCTCCTCCTTCTCCTCCTCCCTCTCCTCCTCCTCCTCCTTTTTTTTTCCTCCTCCTCCTCCTCCTCCTCCTCCTCCTCCTCCTCCTCCTCCTCCTCCTCCCCCTCCTGATCCTCCTCCTCCTCCGTAGCCATTTTGGCTCAAGACGCCAAGTTCCTCAGGGGAACAAGTGGATACCGCTAGTCCGCGGCGGGCAAGACCCCTGTGGTCTGGCAGTGCTTCGCATCGTACCTGCGTTCGGGTCTGTGGGTAAACGGAGGCCTTTCCCTTTCCTGCCTGCTCGAACGCTCTGAGTTCTTCATGGGCTGAGGCCGCAATGGAGGACTTCAAGCCGTCCGTGGTCCCAAGAGAAAGAGCAAGAGGGCACGACGTGGTCAGCTCGATGCTACTGCTGCTCTGGATGCCGACGCAGATCCTGATGATGGGGCGAAGGCTGATTATGACGATCCTGCTCCTCCTGCTGTCGCAGCTCCCTCCGCGGCGACCCCAGTGGCGGCGGGCGAGGATGACGCGGACATCAACAGCGAGGACGAGTGGACCAAGGACGATTACACCAAGCAGCTGGCAGGAAACTACGTCGCCAAGAAGATGGCCGAGCACAGGGGCCAGCTCATCCGCGACCTCACCAATGTTGTCTCCGCGACGGTCTCCGGCCAGATCCAGGATTTCGCTGCTCAGCTCACTAAGCACTCTCGCGCTGCTGGGCAACTGGCTGAAGGCGTCCAACAACTTCCAGCCGTTGCCAAGCAAGCCTCTGAGCAGCTCTGTTCCGAGAAGCTGGACGCCTTCGATCGCAAGTTCCAGGAACAGCTCGACGGCCACTCGGCGCGCTTGCGCTCCGTCGAGCGCAGGTTGGATGGACACGACTCTGAATTGCAGGCGCTACGTGGCCAAATTCAAGAGCTCCGTGATGCTCTCGCGCTCGCCAATGTCAAGCCCAAGCTCCCCCCCGCCAGCGCTGCAGGCTTTGACAGAGACGTCGACGCCACAATCATCCGCGTCATGGCTTCAAAACTGGTTGACTTGTCGGCGGTTCAACAACTCATGCCGGACTGGATCATCAGTTGCGGCGCCAAGCCTGAGTATTTCTCGATTACTTCCGGCGAGCAAGTTGCCAACCAGTGCACGATCCAACTCTCTGGCGCTGCGCGCCCCGCGGCTCGGCGCGTCTCTCAGGTTCTTGGCGCCCAGCGGCTTGCCCCTGGTCAGTGGAAGCGCTTCGAGGTCATGGCCATGGACAACCAGATGGCGACGCCTCATATCGGTGCGCACACGTACCCCCAGACAGATCAAGCTTGAGATCCAGGGCCGCAAGCTCAGAGAGGCATTCAAGAACGTGGCCAGCGACACGCGTTGGTTCTTTGATCGCGACAGGGGGGTACCTTATAGCTGGATGGGGCCCTGTTCTTCGTCTCTCGCCTAACCCAGGGGGCACCCCCTCGGAGGTCGCTTGGGCCGACAACATCGCGCAGAAGCTGGCGCCCCCGAAAGAGCGGCTGGCCGAGGCTGTCAAGAGCATCATCGCGCCACCCGAGGCTGCATAGTGGTCTCTTTAAGGGTTCCGCTGCCGCTATTCACGGACGCCTAGCACCCCCCCCCCGTCTTTCTCCTTCTCATCTTGGAATACCCGCGCCCTACTACAATAGCATGGCCATGCTGCTCGACCGAAGCTCGCCTACCTCAAGCGCCTGAACTTCGCTTGCGGTATTGTGGCCCTCCCGGAGGCGCAGCAGGGCCAGGGGCAGCTCATCGACTTCCTTGCTAAGGTGGCACCGAGTGTGCGAGCATGCGCCAGCTACTGCGAGTGGTCTGCAGTAAGGGGTGGTGTAGCCACTATTATTCCTGCCGGTTGCCGCGCTGAGGTTTCTCAGCGTTCTTTGGTTCATGGGAGAGTGCTGCGAGTAGCGCTGCAACTGGATGGCTTCAGCATTTACCACTACAATGTACACAACCACGACCTGACCTTTGCCCAGCTCAACCGGGTGTCGAAAGCTTTAGCCTCTGACCTGAAGTTGGCGCATCATGACCCACTGCGCCATGTGGTTGTTCTACTTGGAGACCTCAATGTTGCTCCGCGCGCTGCTCTTCTTCTTCGCCAGCCTCATCGCCGACTCGCTCAAGGCAAAGGCCAACGCGCCGGGGCTGCTCGCTGGACTGCCGCGCTCAAGTCCACGTTGGAAATCCTCCTAGACGAGCCCACGCATTACGATCGTCACTCGCACTCAGTCTTCATCTTGGACAGGTTATGGTGCAGCTGGCCAAGTTGGATCATGACGCAGCTTACAGCCGAGCCAGTGGTGATCGATTGTCCTGAGCGCCTCGCTGACCACAATGTCAGCGATCATGCTGCGCACGTCGTGAAGATCACGCAGCGTGCTCTACGCCCAGCCTGTGATCACCGTATCCCACGGCACCTTTTCGAGAACGAAGACTTCCCAAAGCAGCTCAGTATCGTTTGCGGCAAGCTCAACTACGCGGACAAAAGCCCCCCCGCCAGATCGAACTTCACAAATGGGCAATCCGAGAAGTAGCTGCTGACCTTCGTGATCCTTGATTTCATCGAGCCCCTGAGGCTAATTCGACTCTCTTACTGCTTGCCGCGGCAAATCTCCAGGGTCGTCTGGCGCAACGACCACAAGATAGCTCGCAAGCTTATGACCAACCACTCGGCGGCCCACGATTTCCTTGAGATTCAGAACAACACGGTCCGCCTTCGTCATCCTTCTTCCTCTCAGCGCAACTATGATGCGATTCAACGCCGCCACGCTGATCAGCTACGCACACGGCTGGAAGAACGGTTAGCGCGTCCTAGGGCACCACAGGCTCTGCGCCATCAACTTGCGGCGGCTGAACGGCGAGCGGGCATCTGGTCACCACTGAATCGAAGAATGGTGCGTCGTGCTGTCAAGCACCCGTCGGGCCCAACGTGCGTCTCCTACGACTCTGCGACCATGACCGACCGCCTGATAGAGCACTGGGCCCCCATTTTCATTGTCAAGCCGATCGATCTCAGCCGAGCACAAGCATGCATCGAGCAGCATGTCCCGCTATTGGAGTTCTCCAAAGTTGAACCATCGTCACCTGCCTTGCTTCGACGCGTTGCCAACAAGGTGCACCACTCCGAACCGGGTCTGGACTCCACCCCTTACCCGGCCCGGGCTGCTACAGATGCGGGGATTCATGTGCTATCGGATGCCTTGATATGGATCATGCAGGGCCAATCTCTTTTCAAGAGCTCCAATGACACGCTACAGGTCTGGCTCCCCAAGGGCGAAGAGGTTGACGACTCCTTGGCTACTGGATGCGCGCGCCCCCCTTGTGCTGTGAGAGTACTGGGCCTGCGGATCACGGACATCAAGCTGATTACCGCCACTGTCAACATTCAATTTAGCAAGCTCTTCATGGACTGGGCGCCTCGTTCGCAGAGAGGATTCATCCCCAAGAGGAACTTCGGGGTCAACATCCTCGAGCTCGACGTCGCTGCCCGTACGTACTCGAACTCGCCAATTGCGAGTTCAGACCTCCCCGCTCTGGTGGCGCTGGACTTCGGCGCGGCCTTCCCGAGCTTGGCGCAGTCATTCATGCTGATGGTCTTTCGACAAATGCAGGCCCCCTTCGCCTTCATGGCTATCCTTGAGCAGCTTTACCATATCATAGACGCCATCGTGATGAAAAATGGACTCCCTACTTTCGCTTGGCGTATCTCATCTGGCATCATCCAAGGCTGCTCGCTTAGTGGATCGATCTATGCGGCGGTGACGGCCTGTTTCCTCTTTGATCTCCAGCGTCGGATGGAAGGATCACGTCTCGGCCTTGCCCGAGCACGCGCCGACGACATTGGCTGTGTGGTGAGACGACTTCAGGCCCTACGCATCCTTGCGGAGGTGATGCAGACGGCGGAGAAGATCGCCCCGCTGGCGCTCAAACTCAACAAATGCTTGCTCGCGCCGCTCCACGCGCCGTTCTCCGAGCAGCTGGCTGCCTCCATGCGCGACTCGATCCGCGAGGTCGTCCCATTCTTTGCCACCGTCCAGGTGGTTAGCTCCCTGCTATATAACGGACTGGCGTTGGGCCCTGCTGCGGATGAGAGCTCGCGCTGGCTGGCGCCTTCTATCAAAGGCAAAGTGAGATCAACATTAGTTGGTGGGAGTCCGCTGGCAGTCTCGCAACTGGCGGTCCACTACACCGCAAGCATTGTCCCTGTGCTCTCCTATGTTGCTCAGTTCCGCATGCTGCCTCGGTGGCTCATCCGCGAGGAGCTGGTCGCCCTCTCCAGGACGTTCAGGACCCCCCTCGGCACCTTCAACATTACGTCTTGGCTTCAACTCCGTGGCGCGGGGGGGGGGGGGCATCCATTCCCTCCTGGCCTGCCTTGAGCATTGGGGCACTGGCAAGGACAGCACGCCCTGCGCTTCCTGAATTTCAGAGGCTGCATGACTGGATGTACCGCCAACACCTTCAGCTGGGCGATCTTCGAGCACTTTCCCAAACCGTTGCTGATGGGCGGCGCCCGTGCCCACATTTATGGTAATCGGAAGCCTTCGTGGAAACGTTGGTCAGGGTCCGAGACTGCTCTACATCCTGCATATTTGCTGATTAATCGCACGCAGACCTTGCTGCAGCCAATGCAGAGGCTGACCGATGGCAAGCAGGGCAATCCAAGTCGGTGGGCCTACAAAGATGCATCACCTTGCTGATCAAGAATTCTACCGGGAAGAGGCTCACACTTCGCTTTCCTGAGCTGGGAGTGATAGGCGACTCGCTGGTTCTTGCGCATAGATGGGAGCACGATGTCCAATATCTTCGGGGATGCTCGATGCCCTGGGCGTTCGCCTACATGAAGACGGTGGCCAACGGCTGGGCGACCTCGCGCAGGACACTTCAGCCTCACGGGCGCCTCTCTTGCCGATGTGGCTGTCCACGCGAACCCGATGCTGTTCATCAATACCTGCAGTGCCAACCATTTCGCCTTCTCTTGGAGCAAGAACTTGGCTACTGGCGGCCCTCCTCACCGCTGGGGCGTCTGGGCCTACTGGGCTCGGCAGTCGAGCTGGACAAGATAGTAGTTGACATTGTGGTTATGTACTACACTTATGTTTGTGCTGCCCATTCGTCAGCCGCTCATATCTGGCCTCGGGAAGCGGCGCGCTCGTCTGTCAAAGCGGCCACCCGCACAGCACAGCTTGGTGCTACAGCTCCTTCGAGAGCACCCCTACGAGCAAGGTGTGCTGGACGTGATCATCCTGGCAAGAGAAATGCACCTCCCAGCTCTTCCTCGTCCGCCTCATCATCTTCCTCGTCTTCACCAGGGTCGTCCCCCCCGCCTTCGAGCGAGGTGTCCTGCTACCCACCGTCGATGCCAACTGCCGGCGTCATTGAAGGAGCTTTCGATCTTGCGGAGGGCTCGTCTTCATCGCCCTTTTCGCCGAGGTTAGCACCGCCATCCTCTTGCTACAGACCATCAGTGCCACCGACGCCTCACATTGCTGCTACTACGATAGGTCTGGAGGTGCCTCCTGCCTTCTCTGCTACTGTCATTGGCTCTGGAGATATTGCGCATGAGGTGCGGGTGGGTTTCGGGTCCCAGGTTGGGGAGGTCTGGCGATCAGATTCCCGATATCCACCGCTACCGGTCTGCAGTATGCTGCATCCGCAGAGTATCGCGGCTCAAGCCGGGATATCCATCGACCTACCATCCATGACCGCCTTCGCGCTGGGGATCCTCTATCAGCCGCTGGCTGTTGCCCATGGGGACATCGCCAGGACTTCATATACAAGTGCGACGAGCACCTCGGCTCCTTTCACTCACATCTTTGACTTCCTGGCTACGCGGGCGGGGTGCGCGGCCACTTCGGCGGGCAAGAGTTGGACCGTGATGGCGCGATTCCGATCGCAGCTGCGATTCATGATGACGATCTTCCTGCGCTTCTCGAATCCTTTGTCCCAGCGCCCGAGGAGACAGCCATTTTGATTGCCGAGCGCCGTCAGGCACTTGTGGACAGGATTGAGGCTTGGGCCCGCGTGTGGATCCCCATCGCTGCTGGTAAACTTGCGCGGCTCGGACCTCGATCAATGGATGCGATGGTGCCCTGACTACGTGGAGAACGTGCTCAGGCACGATGACCTACAATTCTTTGGCGGAGGATGGGCGAACAGGAGACAGCTCGCACTGGACTGGTGTCTCAGCGCGTGGTACCGCAGTGTCTTTGCACGTGAGCAACTTCGACGTCTCCTTCGTGATCCCTGGCCAACGCAAGATGAGAAGCGCATTCGGCGCCTCCGCCTTCTGGCCATTGCACATCTGAAGAAGCTTGGATGGCGCGCCGACCCGACCCGCATGTCCGCAGCCAACCGCGACGACTACCTGCTGCAGACTACAGCGGTCTCCCCGGTTACGCCGCCTGAGGTCTTGCCGCACCTCCTCCTTCTCCCGCGCCCTTCTCCCGCACTTGCTCGCGGACCAGTCGATCGGGGAACTCACTCTGAGCGAAACGCCCCCTGATGAAGCTAATGATAGCATCGACCGCGACGGCGTTCCGAACCCTTCTCCCTTGGACCTCGAGCTAATGGTGTCGGGCACGGTTGACGGTGACAGTCTGGCGGATCACGATTCGGACTTCGCAATGCAAGCTGATGCACATGAACCACATCATGGGCCGATTTTCATCGATGCGGAATTTGAACACCAACTCCAGCGTTCTGCGGCGCTCTCAAGAGGACCCCGGTGACGCCGTTACTCGTGACCCTACGTCTAGCTCCTCGAGAAGCGCCCCTCGCCCCGCGACACCTGCGGCACCGACGACACAGAGCGCGAGCAGCTCCTCGAGTGAGTCGTCGGGTACTGATGAAGACTTCGATGCAGCGATGGCTGCACACGGCCCCGGGGTCATCTACCTTGATGGCTCCTTGGGGGGAGCTCTTCTTCTTACCCATGGAACACCGCCTGGTATGGAACATCCACCTGTGGCCCATCCTCCTTCAGAACGTGATGGAGCGGCTCGAGAACACCTGGATTCACGTGCACTGGGTGATCCACCCGTGGATCGGCAACCCCCTGGTCATCATGAAGTTGATATGGCGGTACCAGCTAAAGGAGATGAATCTGTGGGTCCTCCACCACTTCTCCGAGAGCCTGCTCCTGGCATTCCAAGTGACGCAGCTCCTGATCTTCAGATGGGAAGCCAGTTTGCAGCCCTTGACGTGATGACGGATCTGTCTAGGGCGGCCTTCCCCGACTACGACCCTGCTGACCTGGGCGACGGCGGTGGTCTGAGCTTGGCGCGCGGCGGCGTTGGCGCTGCCATGGGTCAGGGGTCCGCCGTCGCTGTCCCTCCTGTGCCCCACCTGCACTTCCCTGTCCTGCTCTCCTACGACGACGACCTCATGACCGACCTCACCACTGGCGCCACCGATTCGGCTGGCCCCGCCGCGCCCCGCGCGGACATCCTCTCCGAGCACACGCACGATGGCCCTGCGTCACATGAGGTGCACGGCGACGCGGCTGGTGCTTCCCCTGCTTCGGCCGCCCTGGACGAGGGCCACGTCGGCAACGATGACGGCAGCGGGACGGTGTTCGAGATCAGCGTCGACGGGTTCACCATCGCGCCCGCCGACGGCGCGACCGACAACTCGGTCGACTTCTTTGCCCCCGCCAACGACGCCCTGGATTTCTTCGACACGAGCCTGAGGGGCTCGGCGCACGCGCGCACTCAGCGGTCCTAGGCGGGGATAGACTTTCGCCAGGGACGCTCGCTCCTCCTCCTCCTCCGCAGCGCTCGAGGCCACCCCCGTCACGGACGTGGACCTCAGGGCGTCGCTCCAGGCCAAGATCGACGCCCTCGCGACGAAGGGCGACCAGGGGCCGCCGCCGCCGTCGGAGGCCGTGCTGGTCTCGAAGGCGGAGGGCGTCTGGAAGGACGCCAACCACAAGCATGATCAGGCGGTGGCCAATGTCCACCGCCTCAGGGCGGCTCTTCAGACCGCCGAAGAGAAGGAGCAGCTCGCGGCGCGTGCCCTCGCCTCCGCCGAGATCGGCAAGAGGCAGGCGGCGCAGGCGCTGGCGCGGGCAGCGGGGCTCGACGGTGCGACCGCCAGCGGCGAGCGGCCCGCCTTCGAGGTGAAGTGGGACACGAAGCTCTTCGACGATCTGGACCAGGTCGAGGTCGAGGAGTCCGAGCGCACCCAGTTGCGCAGCATTAAGCAGGAGCTCGAGAAGATGCAGGCCATGTTCTCGAACAAGAACGCGGAGGTACAAGAGTGGCTTCGCAAGGCAGCGGAGGTTAAGGCAGCCATCTCGGAGCGCATGACCAAGAAGCGTCGCGCGCAGGACGGCTCGGCGGCCCAAGGCGCAGCTGGGGCCGCCCCCCAGCCCGCAGGCGGCTCTGAGGCGCAGCCTGGTGGGGCTGCTGGCGGCGGCGGCGGCGGCGGCGCAGCCAGCTCCTCGGGCGCCGCGGGCGCAGGCTCGGCCGAGCACGAGGCGGCGGTGGAGCAGGAGGCGCAGCGACTCTCAGCTGCCAAGTTCGCGGCTGCGGCGGCGGCGGACGGGCAGCGTGCAGCAGGCGGCGGCGCCAAGGGCGGAGCCAAGGGCGGCGCCGCCAAGCCCAAGGCCAAGGCCTGATGGGTTGCGCCTGGGGCTGCCAGCAGCCCCCCTGTGGCAGCGGTAGCGACCCCGCAGCCCCAGGCGCCAGTTTTGTTGGCGGCCGAGGCCGCCCCAGCAGTTAGTCGCATATTCTTCGGCAACGTCACGACCATGGGCGATTCAGCATGGTCATTCTTAGATTCCATCACTGCCACGCATGAGTACATTGGGGTTGCAGGGACTCATATTCCTGAGTCAGCTGCGCAAGTGGGATGCTCGTGCTCGTGGTGCTGGTCTCCGTCTCTTGGCGAACGCGGCTCGGCCCAGCGGACGCCACCAGTCTCTTAGTACTATTGATAAAGCCAATGAAGGTGGAGAGTGGATTCTCTCAAGGGGGCATCTTCAAGTGGAAACGCTACACGAGGCCAGATCCACCACAGCCCTGCGGGCTCCTGGATTTTCGGCGCTCGACGGGTTCGTAGCCACCGTCATCCACTGCAACGGCTTTTCTCTCATCCTGTGCATCTGCTACGGTTTCACAGGGGTCGGCCTGACAGGCCGCAACTTGGCTCGCTTCTATCGTCTTGGCGCTCTGCTCAGCAGCCTTCGGATGCCGTGGATCTGCCTGGGCGACTGGAACGTGGAGCCGCCCGCCGTCATCGCGTCTGGGTTCCTGGACCAGGTGTTCGGCCACATCATCACGCCAGAGGGGGTCTCCTACACCTGCGACGCCAGCAAGCTGGGGAGCATGCTGGACTACGCGATCGTCAGCGAGGCCGCCATCCCGTACATCGTCTCTCTCCAGCCGCGGCTGGACACTCCGTGGCGGCCGCACATCGGCCTCTCCATGACCATCCGCAGCCAAGGGCACCAGCTCCTGACGCGCAGGCTTGTCTGTCCCAGCCGCCTGCCCCAGGTTGCTCGCCCGTGCACGCTGCCCACTCTTGGTTCCAAATCTTATGTAGCCAAGCTTGGCAAGCAAGTCAAAGCGGAGCTTGCCCAAGCCACCAGATGTGAAAAGATTCAGGTGTTGTTCGGAGAACATATCGGGGGCCAGACGAGCTCCCAAGATCACTCTTGCAGCCAATCCATATCAGTTTCTGCTCAGTTTTGTGACGAGTCTCCCGAGGTCGACCAATGGCCAGATGAGGAGGACCCGTGGGCTTCTGAAGACGCGTTCTGTCAGGTCCAGAGTAAAAGCGAGCCGTCGGTCGTCAGCATCGTCACTTCTCGTGATACGTCTGAGCCAGCTTGCAGTAATAGTGTCTTTCAGGGTCCACCCCCCCCCAGCCAAAGGTTGCGTCTCGAGTTTAACCCCCCCCTTTAAGGAAGTCCCTACGTCAAAGGTCGAGCCATCGTTTCACATCCCAGCCGAGGTTTGGGCACGGTGCCGTGAGCAAAATATGGGCACGTCCCCGTGGGACCCTCACCCGTCC
The DNA here is from genome assembly GCA_963575745.1 of Prorocentrum cordatum. Lineage (NCBI taxonomy): Eukaryota > Dinophyceae > Prorocentrales > Prorocentraceae > Prorocentrum > Prorocentrum cordatum. The sequence continues at coordinate 209,932 of CAUYUJ010005736.1, read as the reverse complement.
TCATCCTCCTCCGTAGTGTTTTGGCTCAACTCCCAGCACAGGGAATCAGCTAGCTTGTGGTACGGCCAGTGGGTTTCCACTCTTGAGCAGGCCATTCTCTCGCACCATCAGTTGCCCGCCGCTGTTGGCACGTGCAGGGCTGTGGGCTGCAGTTTCGTGGTCGAGCCCGTCAGCCATAGCGGTCGGCAGCGCGAGGTCCCACCCCGGGACCAAGTGACAGCTTGGTGGAAGAGAGTTTCATCCATATTACATCAGATTGTACGTCACTTTGGTCGTGACAACGGCGTGAAGCAGCTGGTCCAGCTACATCGCGCTTGTCCCCATCTTGCGAGCGATCTACCTGAAGGTGTAGCCAGCTTGCTCAGGGCCGACGAGCCCAAGTTTGACGAGTGGATCGGTCTTCTGTTGAACGTCGGTGGCTGCACGGCCCGCGTGCTGGAGGCGTTTCAGGTTCTGGCAGGTCGCATCGAGCAGAGGGCCCACCGTCGCGCCATCAGGGAGTCCCTCAGTGATTTCAAGGCTTGGCTCACCGACCCCAAGGCCAGCGGCGCGGTGCACCGCTCGCTGCGCGAGGACGCCCTCCCTCGCCAAGAGATCGTCGTTGGCAGCTCGACCCTCGTGCATCCCAAGGACATCCTCGACGCCAAGGCGCGCCAGTGGAAGGCCATCTGGAATGCTCATCCTCACGACCCTCAGGCCTTGAAGACGGTCGTCGACGAGGTGCGAGTGGCGGCGCACGATGAGCCCCTCCCACCCATCACAGGTGCTGAGGTGCGCGCCGCCGCTCGGCGCATGAAGTGCAAGACGGGGATGGGCGCCGACCGCCTCGCCCCCGTGGACATCGAGCGTGTCCCAGCCGCTGGCCTTGATGAGCTGGCGGCCCTTTTCAATTACTTGGAGGCGGCTTTGGTCTGGCCGCAGCAGACTCAGTTGATCATCGGGAAGCTTCTCCCGAAGAAGGCCGATGGAGATAGAATCATCGGCCTGACCTCCCTCATGGGGAGGCTCTGGTCTCTCGTGCGGGAGGTGCACGCACGGGAATGGGCCAGCGTCGCCGAGGAGGGCTGGGACGCAGCCGTCCTGGGCAACGCCTCCCTTCAGGAGGCTTTTTTCCGCACGCTGGGGGACGAGGTGGCCGCTGCCATGAAGCTCGCCTCGGCCCACGGCATGCTGGACGTGAAGGGCTTCTACGACGCCATCCAGTGGGACCTGCTCCTCGGCGCGGCCTTGCGCCTGGGATACCCACCTGCGGTGCTCTTTCTCGAGGTCGCCCAGTGCATGGCTCCGCGCACGCTGGAGCAATTTGGCGCCGTGTGCGACCCTTTCACCGTCGAGCACTCCATCATTCAAGGCCTCCGAGGAGGCACTCGATTTGCTAAATGTATGGTTCATTTTGTGATCGCGAAGATTTCTACCGTTCATGTGTCTTTTAGCCACAGGATTTGGGTGGACGACCTCTCCCAGCGCATGATTGGACCAAGCAGCCATCTCCGCACCAAGGTCACGGCATGCTTGGCAGACACGTGCGACGAGATGGCTAGGTGGAAGCTGGACGTCTCGCCCAAGTCTGTCATCGTTTGCTCGGTCCACGGCGATGCGGTTGAGATCTCTCGCCGCCTGCGCGCTCGTGGGTTCTTGGTGCGTGCGGTTCGTCAGGCTCCTTTCATTGGCATTGATCAGGGCGGCGGCACACGCCACGCTAGGCAGAGCCGTCGCAAGAGAGTTGCCAAGCATGCGAAGCTCCACTCCAAGATCCGCCGCTACGCCAGAGCTGCCAAGACTTTCACTGTCACGAGCAGGCTTGAGCGTACCAGCGCCGCTGCCGCTGGCAACTACGGTCACCAGATCTTCGGCACGTTCGGCACCCACATGGATTATTTCAGAAGGAGTTTGGCCGCCGTCTTGAGCGGCGGGGGCCGTGGCTTATGCAAGACCATCCTCATGGCCATCAAGGAGCCGCTGCAGGATCCAGGCATCAAGCTTCCTCACGAGTGCTTGGAATTCTGGCTGAAGCAGTGGTTCACCACCCCAGGCATTCGAGGCGGCGTTCATCGTGCATGGGAGTCGGTGGTCAGTCGCCTCCGCTCGGTCCCAGCAGGCCGGCGCTCCAGGCACGTTCGCGGTCCCATGTCTGCGGTGATCGTGTACCTGCTGGAGCGGCAGTGGGACCCCAAGACGCCCACCTTGTGGGTCATGGCCGACGGCACCGAATGGCGCTTCCCCGAGGAGTGCTACTCGGACGTCATGGCGCTCAATGGGCTCAAGCAGTTTTTCGTGGACTTCGACCGCGCCTCCGAGGCTCTCCTCTGGCAGCAGGCGGAGCGGCATTTTTGCGGAGGCGGCCTCGGCGGCGGCACGGAGCTCACCTCCATGCGGCAGCTGCTCCGCCAGCTGGCGCAGGCGCCGCGCGGGCGCCGCTTGGCGGAGCTCTTGGTCTCCGTCGCCGCGGGCGGCAGCTGGCCAAGGCAGCGACGGGCTGATGCAGCGCGTCGGGTCACGGTCGATCCGATTTGCGCTCGCTGCAGGTGCGCGCCAGAGACCCCCTTCCACCGCATCTGGGGCTGCAAGGCCAACTGCGGGGAGGAGGCTTACGTGCAGTCGGACTTCCTTTACCCGCAGGCGTGCGCCCAGCATGAGGCCGAGGAGGCCCTGTGGCTGCCTGGGCTGCTGCCAGCGGGGCGCACGCAGGTGCCGCCGCCGCCGATGGACGAGAGTTGGTGGGGCTCTCACGATGACGTGCTGTCGGAGGGGTTCGGCCCAGGCTCAGCCGCTCGCCCCATTCTTCTGTTCGGGGACGCCAGCGGGGGGGTCGACTCCTCCAGCCCGCTGTTCAGACGCGTCGGCGTCGGCTTGGCCCAGTTCGAAGACGAGTCCTCGATGATCCTCTCGAGCACGCTGTCAGGGATCCTGCCAGGGCTCCAGCAGACGGTTCCTCGTGGCGAGTTGTTCACTTTCTTCTGTGCCCTTCGGTGGGCACCCGATTTCCTCATCTACGTTACCGATAACAAAGCAGTCTTTGACGGCTGGCACGCGGCCCGCGATCGCCAGCCACAGGGTGAGAACAGCGATTTGTGGGCTTAGATCGGCGAGATCATGAAGCCTCGCGAGCGGGGCCACGTCGTTGTCCTCTTCACCCACAGCCATATGGAAGCCACAGATATTGTTGCTGGCAAGACCGAACGTTGGCTCGTGCATGGCAATGTGTTCGCGGACGTCCTGGCATGTTATGGCGCTGATCGCGCCCGCTTGCCCGCCAGCGTCCGTTCCCCGATTATGATTCTCGAACAGGAAGTGTTCTGGATTAGAATGCGAATTCTCCGATCCTCGCTTGACGCGATGGCCGCCGAGGAAAAGCTTCTGAGTGATGGTTCCCAGGTAGGTAGGTTTAGGCGGCGGGGGGGCAAGGGCCTCCGTGGCCCCGCGGTCGGCGAGAGCACTGGTGAAGGGTCCGCCCTCTCCCCTGGCCTCGCGGCCCCCGTCCCTGCACCCCCGCCGCCGCCGTCTGCTGACACTGCGTCGATTTTCGAGTCTAGCCACGCCCTGGATGATACGGGCCGCAGGTGCCGACGGTGCCGTGGGTCCGCGTCTGTCTCGCTAGCTAGATCTTGGAGAGGCTCCCAGTGTTTTCGCCTAGTGTCTATTGATGGCTCCCTTAGAGGACTCCCAGCTGGGGCGAGGTTGCACATTGCTGGGGGGTGGACCCACCCCTCCCACATGCTGCGCTTCCACCAGGACCTAGGGGTCTGGTTCTGCGCCACCTGTGGGATGTACGGGGACCGACAATTGTTAGGTTTGGGTAAGTTGCGCCCCAAGGTGGTGTCCGATACCCGTGCCGAGTATCTTTCCCGAATCGAGCGGGGTTTATTCCCCAAGGCTTACAGTAAGGCTGAGCCCGTGAGGAAGACTGGGGCCCATAAGGGGCCTTAGTGGCGGGGGGGTTTGGCCCCGCTCTCCTATTCATCTGGACTTCGTCCTGGCACTCCCGACTCCCGACTCCTCCTCCTCCTCCTCCTCCTCCTCCTCTTCCTCCTCCTCCTCCTCCTCCTCCTCCTCCTCCTCCTCCTCCTCCTCCTCCTCCCCCCGTGTGCGCGCCGCCAAAAACACGCAGGCCGGGGGGCGCACGCCGCCCCAGACCTTTCAGAGGGGGTTGGTTGAGGCCAGCAAGGTTTATTCGGGAGGGGGGGGGGGGGGCATGCCGAAAACCACCCTGCCTGCCTCTAGGATGTTCTGGAGTTCTTGGGTTTCAATGCTCTTCGGGACTATTCGGGAGGGGGGAGGGGGGGGGCATGCCGAGAAACACCCTGCCTGCCTCCAGGGTGCCCTGGGCTTCTTGGATTTCGCGATGGTTTTGCGATGGGACGCGTGACGTCCCACGCCAAAAATCAATAGACACCCTGGGGTTGGGATTCTTGGGGAAGGTTTCGTGTTATCGAGACCCTATTGTACTTCAGGGGGGGGGACGTCTGCGCGCCATCTGAAGCCTGACCACGTAGCGCTCTGGGGGTGGCGTTCTGCGCTGCCGTTTCCGCCTCCTCGTCCTGCCCCCTCGGGGCGCGAGCTCTCGTTTCCTCCGTGCGCAGAACCCTTAGGGGCTCGTGCAAGGCAGTTTTTGAATTATCGTCGTCGTCTCAGCTTCTCGTTGTGGGGCCCCTTTTTGTTGCTGGGCCCGTGCCATGTAAGCGTTGAGCTCAGAGCCCGTCGGAGCTCATGCCGGCGCCCCCTGTCAGATGACCCATCTGTGCGCACCGCTGCTGCTGCTGCTCAGTGTCGATCACTACTGCGCATTGCTTACTTTCTGTTACTCAGTGAAGTTCAGTGTTGGTCACAGGTGCTGGGCGGTGCCCAGAGCTAGTCAGTGCTGCGTAATGCCCGCCCTCCGATGTTCAGTGTTGGCGAGTGTTGCTCGCTGGTGGTCACTGATGCTCAGTGCTGATCAGTGCTTGCGCAACGCTTGCTCAGTGTTTGCCCACTCCCGTGTTGTTTGAGATCCGTGTGTTCTGCCATGTTCTGTTGTTCTCTGCCGTTCGCTGCATGTCCACCCCTGCTAAGTGCGAATTCATCAGTGCTGGTCAGCGTTGCTCACGGGTAATCATTGCTGAGCACTGTTGCTCACTGCTCCCCTTGTCGTCCCACTGCTCTCTCTCTCTTTTTCTTTTTTTCTCTCTCTCTCTCTCTCTCTCTCTCTCTCTCTCTCTGTCTCTCTCTCTCTCTCTCTCTCTCTCTCTCTCTCTCTCTCTATATATATATATATATATGTTTGTTCTCTCTGTATCTCTCTCTCTCTCTCTCTCTCTCTCTCTCTCTCTCTCTCTGCGAACAGCCGGATCACAACTAATCGGCTCTCGATCGCTGCGGATCACTGTCTGGGCATTGGTGCTCAGTGCAGCGCACTGAAACCACATGAGTTGTCACTGCTGGCCAGTGCTGCTCGGTGACGGTCATTGGTAATCACCGGTGTTCCCTGGAGATCATGCTACCCACCGCTACTGAATGCGCTGGAGTATCTGATTGCTGCTTAGTTATTGCGTTATCAATGATTGTTTGTTGCTGGTTGCTGATGCTCACTTGCAGCGTAGGTCTGCCCTCTGCGTCACGCTGCGTGACAATTGCGTGCTGGCTGAGTGCGTGCTGGAAGCTCAGTGCTGCGCGCTTCTGATCCTTGCTGCCCACCAGTGCTCACGGCTGGTCGCTGCTGCATTGCTCGCTGGCCAGCCCCCAGTCCCAACAGGAATCAAAAGACACGTCCCAATCTATCTGACCTGCGCGTGTCCCCCCCTCCACGATACGCATGTGCTCCTGCAGCAGCAAACTGCAGCGATGATCAGGGAGCAAGCAGCGGTCCAGCAGTGGGCACTCAGGAATTAGCGGTGGTGGGCAGTGAGCAGCTTTGAACCCCAGCGATCAGCACTGGTGGATCAGAGGGCAACCGGCGACCGTGGACACCAGTGATCAACAGCGAGCAGCAGTTGGCACTTGCGTGCAAGCAGTGAGCAGACGGTGCGCAAGGAGTGAGCCATGCGAACTGCCTCGAGGTCTGTGCGCTGATCGACCACGGTTGCTATGTGATGGCTTGTTTGCGTCCAGTGTTGGACTGGTTGTTCACCGCTGCCCAGTGCTGCTGAATGGTCGTCCGTTGTGTCAACCTACAACCATTACACACATGCGAAACGATTCAAACCAACGCCTCCCGCGCACAGTGATGTTAAAAGGCGCTCTCTTCTGCGCACTGGTGCTTTCATTGGGCCCATGCTTGCTCGTGGCACATTGAGCAGCGGTGCTGCCAACCACCTGCTGACATCTAATGGTCGCTGCTTATTGGTGGACCTCCACTGTCCAATGCCGCTAAATTCTACATCTGGAGCGCACTGGCGCTCTCTTCTGTCCGCTGATGATCTTGGCTTGTCGCTGGTTACCCTGTAGAGACTGGAAGAGGCCGCTCGTGAGATTGCCGGACCTTCGCAGACGGGATCGTAAGTCCAGTGGCGCGGTGCGCTGCCGCCCGTCGATTGGGAACGTCTCAGCGCACTTTGCTGCGCTCGCCGTCCGATGCCGCGAGCAACGACGGCTTGAGGGTTCCGTGGCGCCCCTCTCATGGGTGGCCTGCGAGCCCGCGGGCCTGCCCGCGCCCCGCTGCAGCAAGGTGCGCCCGGCCGTGCCGCGTGGCGCGCAGCTGCCGCGTCTCGCGTCGCGCAGCGCTTCGAACTTCGGTGCTTCGTCACGGCATTCGCACGCGCGGGGGATCCTCTCCGCTGCACGCTGGCCAGATCGCCTCGCGGTGCCCCGGTTTAGCTCTGTCGCTGGTGCAGCCATTCTGCCTGGCCGCCGACGGGAAGCGTGTTGGGCAATGTGTGACAACGTGCTCGGATTCAAGCAGCGCAGCAGCGCTCGAGGGATCCATGTCATGGCAGTATTGGGTGTCCACCACTGGCCCTACTTTGCTGCCCGACATACATGACACATGCACCACACACACACACACACACACACACACACACACACACACAACAACTACACCACGACTATACCACACATATTCCAATAATACGCCACACGTATGCAAACAATATGCGAAACGTGCACCACACATGCGCCACGAATGCCTTCGACCTCCTCTGTCGCGCGCCAGGCGGTCTCAGAGATTCCGCCCGCGGCCCCAGGAATACAAAAGGACCGCGTGGGATTCAGAAAGGAACAACATTGCAGTTCTGGACCCCCCCCCCCGGGGATTGGCAATCCCTGCCTGGAATATATTTGAGGCTCTGAAGCGAACATGCATAGAAGCAGCTCAGCACACGCCAAACATACAACACGACGTACACCGAGCATACACGCACATACACCACGCATGCATGGAACATGGGCCAGGCTCATCGTATGGTTTTGTCGTACTCGCTGCGTTACCTCGTGGGGTGCAGGCGTCTCTCGGTTTACGCTTGGGTTTCGCGCCAATCGGTGGTCGTGTTCCGTGTGCGTTTTCGGAATGCGCGTTGCGCCATCTTGCGGACCGACCGTGCTAGTCGACGGAGAAGACGGGGGCTTTGGCGATGACAGACCAGTTGCCCCAAGTGCCTGCCAGCTTTCCATTGCTCGGACTCTGTCGCTTCAAGACAGCGCTGCGCGACTGTTGGCCGCCCCAGTGCGTGGACCGAGATCCCGCGTGCGGACACTGTCGTACTCGGCCATCGCGCGAGCCAGTACTTTCATCGCAAAGTGTGGCGTTGGCGCCCGCGCGCGGATGATCCATGAGTCGAAGTGGCATTGAAAGGCTTGCAGATGTTTTAAGAGTCTTGTGTCGGCGGGGAAGAGGTCCCTGCCAGTCTTTGCTCGCCAGCATTTGGACTTAAGGAATGAATCACTCGATTGCCGCTGGCTGTCTGTTTCAGTATTTACAGGTTGGCCGCCGCTGCGCAGTGCTGACCAGTGCTCCTCTCTGTCTGCTCACAACAAATCGCTACTTTGCACTGGTTCACAGTGCTGGGTACTGATAGATCTCCGCTGGTTAGTACTTCCAAGAGCTGACCACTGGTTCTTCCTGCCACTTTCAGCGGATGTGTGCTGTTCGCTGCTCACCCACCGCTGATCAGCGCTGTGCAGTTCTGATCAGCATTGTTCATAGGTGGGAGTTGCTGCGTAGTGTTGCTCACTGTCGCCCACCGTTGTATGCTGTGATTCCACTGCTACTTCAATGATTGCCCGCTGAGGCCCACACCATGCTGACTTCTCAGCGCGTCTGGTCACTAGCGGTGACGGCCAGCCAAATTCTTGCACGACTGCTCTTCACACATCACTCAGCGTTGCCGAATGCTGCTCGTTGGTGTTCACTGATGCTCGTGGCTGGTTTGGGCTTACTGGGGCGCTCTGCTGCGTACTAGATGTCATTGCTGCGTGCTGCCAGCAAGGTTTGCTCATTGGGTTTTCAGTACTGCCCAGTGCTACCATTCAGGCTAAAACTTGATTTCCGTGTTGCTTAGTATTGTTTTTTTTTGTGCACGGTTGGTCATTGATGCTCATTGCGTGTTTATTGTTGTTCATATTGACCATTGTTGACCACTGATGTCCACTGCTCGCTGCCGAACGAACCATCGCCTTGGTAACCAGCGCGGCCCGTTGACGCCGACGATACTGTCGACGTCGACGGACGAGGACGACGAAGGCGACCGCGATGATGACACTGGCGACCGAACCCACGACGATCATCACTAGAACACAGCATGCGAGGAGAAGGAGGCGGACAAGCAAGAGGAAGAGGAAGATGAGGAAACGCAGGAGGAAGAAGAGGAGAGGTGAACTGAGTTGGAGGACAAGTTGGAGGAGGAGGAGGAGGAGCGGCGAGCGGCTGGGCAGGCAAAGGCGGCGGGGTGGTCCACCTGTTAAGACCAAGGACGGGGGAGTCCACGCACAACTTTCCAGGGTGCAACCGGGGGTGGTGATGGCGGCTGTAGTGGTGGCAACTGGGGGGGCAACGCCAAACAAAATATCTTGATCTCTCCACCCCCTCCCCCGCCATCTGATTTTCTGTTGCCCCCCGAACCACCACCCCCGCGGGGCAAAACCGAGCAGCTACACATTGATCGCCCACTCTCCCCTGCCAGTTTTGTTTTGCCCCCCTCCCACCCTTCTCCAGCCAACGCCGCCGCCGCCACTGCCACCGTCGCCGCCACCACCACCGCCTCCTCGGCCACCCATCGCCACCACCACCACCACCGCCCCATCCTCCTTCCTGCCGCTAACTTAACACCCCACCCTCCTCTCTTCGCCCCTCCCCTCCCTGCACCGCTGCACGTCAGCCGTGCCCCTGCTGAGAGCTTTCCCAGGCACCGGGGCCGCTACTTGAGAATCCCTCGGTCTCCAATTCCGAGCTGCGGCTCCCGTCGAACAATCGTCGCTCTCGTGGGAACGAGCTTGCGTGTGCGCGTGCTTGCGCGCATGGCTCATAATTTTGCGTGTGTGCGCGCGAGTGCGCGTGTGCGTCCGCGTGTGCGCGGGTGCGTTTATGGGAAATGAGAGTGCGTGTGCGCGCGGGTATGCCCCTGTGCGCGAGAGTGTACATTCATGCGGGTTTACGTGCGTGTGCGTGTAGGGGGTGGCTTCGTATATTTTCACGCAGCATGCGGGCTGGGCGCGTTCGCTTTCTTCGGGAGCAGGAGAAAGTGCAGTGTTTGCGAGTGTGCGTGTGCGCGGATCTGTGTGCGTTCCCACATTGGAAGCGCACACGTAGATGGGGCTCGGATGGCGTTCATCGCTTCTGGGGGCATTCGGAGGATGGCGATTGCAGCAGTTGCCGTGGATGCGTGAGTGGATAAACGAGGCACTTCGGTAAATGCTGGAGTGTCTCACGCTTGCAAGCTCAGATGTTGATGGCGCATTGTTTGTGAATCCGATCCCCTTGTCTCCCATACGACATCCCCGGTCTAAATCCCCCCCTCGCCTCCTCTGCAACATTCTCCCGCTGCTACAAGCTTCGCCGCAACGAACGAGAAAAATCTGACGTCGCGCGGCGGGGAGCTTGCCCACACTTTCCAAAGCTAAAGCCAGCGCATGGAGATGCGCGGGCGGGGAGGCATTCGGCCAAAAGCCCAGTGCGCCCGTCAACTTTGAAAGGTGCCGCTCAACATGGAGTACCCAACACAACTCTCCACTTTACAAGGGACCGCTCGACGAGGACGCATCGTCAAACGCCACCCGGCGGCGCCGCCTTCATTGCGACGAGTTTTGTAGGTGACGCAGTACGCGGGGAAAGTGACACCCCGGCCGGCGCTCAGGTACATCATGGACGCGGGAGAGGGCGACAAGCAGACAGTCGATTCGGTGAGGGTATGGTTCAGCAGCTTCTGGGAGGCGGCGCCGTTGGCCGCCCCTCGCCTGGATAGCTGAGGGGTGGTGATATCACGAGCGGCGCGCATATCTTCATGAAGAACGATACAGCCCCTCTAACCCTGACAGCGCAATGAATTCGTGGCCTAGCTTAGGTCCTCAGCTTGTAGGGTTGTCCCTCGGCATTTGGGTGGCTCCGCCCGTGACCTCTGCAAGGAAGGCCCCCTACGCCGATGTTCGTGGCCTTCCTGACTTACGCAGGCCCCATTCTAAAGAATCCTGGGGGCCCGACCGCAGGAAGGCTGCCGCAAGAAACCCAACCCTGGAACCCCGGGACGTCCATTGGTTTTTGGTGTGGGAACGTTACGCCTTCCATCGCAGAACCATCGAAACCCCAAAAACCTGGGGCACCCTGGAGGCAAGCAGGGTGTTTCTTGGCATGGCCCCCCACTGTAGGAGGGGGAGGGGGAGGGGGAGGGGGAGGAGGGGGGGGGAATGGGGATGGGGAGGGGAGGGGGGGGGAGGGGGAGGAGGGGAGGGGGGAGGGGGAGGGGGACAAGTTAGGTGCGCTCGCGTCAACATCTGACATCCTACCCATCCCTCCCATCCCTTGCCATGGCGCTGATTTTCTCTTTCCGCGGACGCGTGTCGTAGCGGACCTGTGGCTCCGCGCGCGTGTGCGTAGTGGGTGGTGGTGCGCGTGCGTGCGTGCGTGTGTGCGTGGTTGTGGTTGTTGTTGGTGGTGGTGTGTATGTGTGTGTGCGTGTGTGCGCGTGTGCTGTGGTGTGACGTGGTGTGGCGTCTTGGTGGTTTGGTGGTGGGCCAGGTGCGTACGTGCGGGATGGCGGCGGTGGTGGTGGTGGTGGTGGCGGTGGTGGTGTGTGTGTGTGTGTGTCTGTGTGTGTGCGTGTGTGTGTGTGCGCGTGTGTGTATGTGTGTGTGTGCGTGCGTGCGTGCGTGCGTGTGTGTCTGTGTGTGCGCGCGTGTGATGTGGTGTGACGCGGTGTAGCGTGGTGGTGGTGGGTGGGGTCGTGCGGTGGTGGTGGCGGTGCGCGGTGGTGGTGCGCGTGCGTGCGTGCGTGCGTTGGTGGGTAGAAGTGGCGGTGGGTGTGCGTCCGGCGGGGCGGGGCGTGATGCGGCGCGGTGGTGGCGGGCGGATGGGCGCGCGAGAAAGAGGCCCGCGCTGGGGCGAGAACGCCATCCTGAACGACGGAGGCAAAACACCGATCCGAAAATGAGGCCCACGCTGCAGCGGGAGCACGATTCGGAACGATTCGGGAGCAGAAATGAAGCTGGCGCCTCAGCGAGAGCAGCATTTTGAAAAAAAACGCAGGCGAAAACCCAACTCCGGGGAATCGTGTGTGTGTGTTTTTTTTAAAAAAAAAACAGTACGCGGGAGACGCAAAAGACGTCATCAGGGGGGGGGGGCGAATACGCAAAAGACGTCATCAGGGGAAGAGGGGGAGTAGTATTCATATTGAGTAATTGTTAAGTGCGAGGAGGAGGAGGAGGAGGAGGAGGGGGAGGGGGAGGGGGGAAAGGGGGGGGGAGGGGGAGGGGGACAAGCTAGGTGCGCTCGCGTCATATCTGACATCCTACCCCCCCCTTCCCATCCCTTACCATGGCGTAGATCCCCTCTCTACTGGCACAGTCGGATGTCGAGCAGGGCAATGATCCCGAAAGGGTACGCGATGCATTGTAGAGCACGGCGTGGCATGGCGTAGAAGAGCACCGCAAAGCGCAATATGTCACAGCATGGCGTGGCGTGGCGTAGTGAAGAATGACATCGCAACGCTTTGCAACGCAAAGCATGGCATCGCACAGCGGCCCCGAGCAGAACATTGCATAGCATGGGCTTGAAGATCAAAGCGTAGCATGGCATAGCACGACGTGGCACTTAAACACTGCATATCACAGCTTCAGCTGAAAGCATGGCATCGCGCAGCGGAACGCAGACTAGCATTGCATGGCATGCCGTGGCATGGCACGGGAAATGACGCCAGCGCTGCAGCGGGAACACGATTCGGAACGAGCGGAAGCGCGGAAATGAGGCCAGCGCTGCAGCGGGAGCACGATTCGGAACGAACGGAAACACGGAAATGAGGCCAGCGCTGCAGCGGGAGCACGATTCGGAACGAGCGGGGCCCGAAAATGAGGCCGGTGCCTCAGCGAAAGCAGCATTTTGAAAAACATGCAGGCGAAAACCCAACTCCAGGGAATCCTGCGTGTAAACAAACAGTACGCGGGGGGGGGCAAACACTCCCAACCCGTCATCAGGGGAAGGAGGAGAGTAGTATTCATATTGAGTAACTGTGGAGGAGGAGGAGGAGGAGGAGGAGGAGGAGGAGAAGGCCTGGACTCCGAGGCGCGCCCATACGGGCACGCCATTCGCCTTCGCCTCCCGCCCGCCCCCCTTTCGGAGGTGGAACAGGTGCCCATACTGCTACCCCTCCCTCGGTTTTCCCTGAGATCCTGGCGTTGCAAATTTTTCCCAACCGGCGTTTTCACTCAAGTTCGGGCCCCGGGACCCTCACAGATCGATCTGGTTCGACAAATGAAGCAGAAAGTCGGGGTCTAGGGCTTCGGGCGTGATTTTCTATGATGTTGCAATTTTTTGCGCAACGTCGGATCTCAGCGTTTTCCCCTTTTCGGGCCTCCTGGGAGGCCCTCGTCGCCACCGCTGGATTCGCCTCGATGTTTTTGGTGGGAGCGCACCCCGGGAGAGTCCGGGGAGCAGCGGAATCGGTATTTTTTGTGTCCCCACCCTCCGTTCATTCTCCCCTTCCCCCAGGGAGGGAGTGTCCAGGGAGGCGAAGAAGAAAAAGCGCCATTTGGCGTTCCGAGCGGATGTCTTGGATCCGCGCTGGGCCCCTTCCGCGGCGGCGCCTCTGGCGCCGCTCCCTGGCGCGCGGAGCGCGCCAGGGAGGCCAGCGCAGATCCAAGAAATCCGCGCCGAGCGCGAAAGTTTTATGTTGATGGCATTTTTTCTTCTTCTAGGGAGGGGTTGGGTTAGACACGGTGGGGGCGTCGCTGAGGAATGTGCCCAGGAGGCTGCAGGCCCTGGAAGATTTCTTATCTGATGAGGCTGCGGTGATATCCAAGGGCGATCCACGATTGGAGCTCCACCAGCTTCCACACTCCAGACCCTGGGCTCCTTGTCCAAGGGTTCCTTGTCCGATGTCCCCGCCGTAATCGCAGAAGCTTCCGCTCGTGTCGGATTGAGTGTGTATCGGCGCATAGCGCCCTCACGGGCGCCCGATGGCGCCCGAGTCGTGCACCAACAGCGCCATGTGAGGGAGATGCATTCTGTCTGTTCTGTGCGCCTGGCCGCGCATTGGGCGCCGTGGGGACGATCAAGAGCTGCCGTGAGTTGCCTCACAATCCTCCGTTGATTTTCTTACTCCCAGACGAGACTGGTGGCGTATGCCCAATTCCATGTCTCGCCACCCATCGTTGTTATCGTCTGTCGGCCAGAAGTCGTCGCGACGCGTGGATGCGACTCGTGCATCAAGGCCAGGTCGAATCATCCATCCCTGGTATTTCTTGCACCTATCGCATACGGTCAATTTGGCATCCCACATCCTTCCGTGGTTGCGATCATTTCTCTAACGGATCACCTGAACATGATATTGTCGATGGTAAAGACCATGTGATGTCCGTAAATGTGTTAGCGCCGTCACCACCAACGACGCCGTTACAGGGTTGCCGAGGCCGCCTTGGAGTACCCTGTGGCCCTGTTGAGGCCAGCTTGGGCTACCTTGGGCGTGGCTAGGGGAATGGCGTGTCGTGCGCACTCTCAAGCATTGCCCTTCTCCTTCACCTTTCTCTCTCCTCCTCGCCTCCTCGTCATCCATCGCCTCTCCTGCCCCTCCCGAACCACCTGCTCCTCGCCCCCGCGGCGAGTCGTTTCTGACCCTGTTCAAGGTGATCACCGGGGGCATCAACTGGCAAGACGTGCACAACCCCCTCGAGAGCGCGTCTTTCTGGTACGGACCTGCCTCCTACGCCTTGGGGGTCCAACGCCGCCCGGCAGCGGGGGGGTCGGAGGGGGGGAGGAAGGGGTAGGCGGCCGCGCGGAGGTCCACGCGGGCGGGTTCCGGAGCAAAACGACGACGCATCATCTCGAGTGTTGGCTCTGGTGGGGGGCTAACGGGGTATTCCGTTTGCATCTGGGGGCCCGCTCACGTGGGCGTCGCCGATTGTCCCGACGCGCGGCTTTACCTCTTGGGGGGACGCCCCGACCAACATGGCAAACGCCGCCCCAGACGCAGGGTTTGCAGTGAGGTTTGCCGCGGTGCCGGCTTCGTCTACCTGCGCGTGTTCAGAACAAACGTTGTGGCGATGTTTTGTTGTTGAATGGGTTTTGGCACTGCTCCCTATCGTCAGCTCATTGACGTGACGCTCTAACAAGTTTAGAGTAAACTTAATCAGCTACGGTATAGCTATTTGTAGCTACAGTCCACACTGACAGTAAGGATGTCGGCATGGCCTTCTGAGACCCTTGCATCCTCATCGCGCATCCTTGCTATTCGTTTTGACTGTATCCGTGATTGAATTGTCTTGGCTGATGCTGGCTGTTGCCCCTTGAGCCTCTTCTGGGAGGCGTGGGCTCTGGCCCTTCGGGCTCCTGCCCCGATTAGTTCTTTCGACGCATCTCCTCCGTATTCCGTTCTCCCTCCCCTGACCCTGCTCTTTTCCTCATTCCACATCCCCCCGTTTTGATCCCTTATCCCATCTTCGTCTTCTTCTTCTTCTTCTGCTGCCGTTCCTCCTCCCCCCTCCCTCCTCGTCACTGCTGCTGCTCCTCCTCTCCCGTTCCTCCCCCCTCCCTCCTCTTCACTGCTGCTGCTCCTCCTCTCCTGTTCCTCCTCCTTTCCCTTTTGCTCCTGCTCTAGCTCCTCTTTCCCTCTCCCCCCGCCTCCCCCTGCTCGTGCTCGTCCTTCTGCTCTCCTCGTTTCCTCCCAGGGGGGGGGGAGCGTCAGCATCTCGGCGATACCTCGCCGGTAGATCGGCGACAGGTGTTTGATAGCGAAACCGCAAGCTCTTGGGCGGAGTGGGGCTGTCGGGCCCCTGTCGTCGATGAGTGTAGGGGAACGCAGAAGGACAGAAACATAACAACTCGGAGGTCCGCGCGGATTTCTCGGATCGGCGCTGGACCCCCTCCCTGGCGCGCCGAGCGCGCCAGGGGCGGCGCAGGAGGCGCCGCCAGGGGGTCCAGCGCCGATCCGAGAAGTCCGCGCGGACCTCCGAGTTGTCATGTTTCTGTCCTTCTGCGTGCCCCTGGCAGGGGCGATGGGAGGTCGGTGCGTCCCACCCCCGGAGCCCACTCCCCTGGACGCTGCCCCTGCCCCTGCCCCACCCCCCCCCCGCTCCGTGCCCGCCCTCTTCGCCGGCCTGCCTCCCCCCGCCTCCTCCTCTTTTCCGCCCTTCGTTGCTCTCGGGATGTCAACGCCACGTATCCACCTGACCGTTGCGTTTTGACGATCAGGAATCGTGCCATGACGCCATTTTGTGGTTTCAACACCGGGGATCAACATACATGTAGCACCCGTATGATCCCGAATCCTTCCAAAACGCCATATTTGGTACGTTGATCATGGAAATCCGTGAAACCTTGCAAATGTTTTAAGACGAATGCAAGCGGCGCTAAGGCGAGAGCCACATTTTGAAAACCACCCGCCTTCAACCCGTGAAACTCTTGCAAATGTTTAAAACGAGTTTGCGCGGCGCTAAGGCGAGAGCCACATTTTGAAAACCACCCGCCCTCCATCTGTGAAGCTGTTGCCACTTTTTATGGTTCAGAGTCATCAGTGGTGAGGAAATGTCAGGCGAAACGCCCGGCCTGCCCTAAAAACTGGCCTCACGATGCGACAGGGAGGAGCTATCTATAGGGAGAAAGAATGTGGAGGAGGAGGACAGAGGAGGATAAGGACAGAGGACGAGGAGGAGGAGGAGGAGGACAACGAGGGGGAAGGAGGAGGAGGAGGAGGAGGAGGAGGAGGAGGAGAAGGAGGAGGAGGAGGAGGGGGGATGAGGAGGAGGGAAGATCCCCAGGAGGGAATGGGCAGGAGGTGGATGAAGAGGCCAGGGGATGCGGGTCCGGGATAGATGGCCAGGATGAGGAGGACAGTCGAAGCATCGAATTTTTGAAGGGTTGAACGCGTGTGTTTCGGAAGCGGCTCGATCGTCCTCGGGTGCCTTCAATTGGGAGACCCAGCCGTGAACCCAAACCAACGCACATCGCGACATGATTCGTGGCTTCTTTCCTGATTCGGGGATACTTTCAGCGATAATGTGGTAGTTATCCGGATTGATTTTGGGGGAGGAGGAAGCGGATACGGAGGAGGAGGAGGAGGAGGAGGAGGAGGAGGGAGGAGGAGGAGGAGGATTGGACCGACACACTTGAAGTCAGCGACATGGTCGAGTATGGAAATTAAAATGGAGCGCCGCGATCGGACATCGCCTGCCACTGTTGCCGACGTGAGCTACGCGACCCGTGGCATACGCAGGTCAGTGCCCCCCTCCAGCAGCGGGACGCACCGACGGGGCGTCTCCGCTGGACCTCTGGGTCGCGGCCGCGCTGAGTCTGCCCGAGCGGGCACGCCCTCCGGGCACCGCGCGTGGGAAGAGGGGGGCGGCGAGGAGCGAAGGGCAGGACAGCGCCGCACCGGCAGCACGCCAGCCGCAAACGTCGGCAGACACGCACCATTGGCGAAGTGAGAAAATGACGCCAAAAAAGTAGTATCATCAGACCTGGCTCCAGAGAAGAGGATGGGCAAACGGCGTACACAGCATCGGTTCCGAACTGATGCGGCGGGAGGAGGAGGGAGCAGGGTAGGAAGCAGGCGCCGCCAGATCAGACCTTCATCTGCTTAACATGCGGGCCTGCGATTTTCTCTCCCGCTTCGACGCTAACGCTGCGCCCAGCACCCTCGCTCCCCCCGCCAGCTCCCACACGCGCACGATAGTCTCCACCATCTCCTTGAAAGGGTCGCCCCCCTCCAAGAGGCGGAATCTCGGCACCGGTTGCCTTTGTTGCGCGTCTTGTCCCCCCTGAACTCGAGCACCTCCCGCTTCAATTTCTTGGGGCGTCGTACTTCTGCAGGAGGTCGTACTCCGGCGGGTTCGCCCCCATCTCCTTCGCGAAGCTGGGCTGCCCAACGAGCGTTGCCGCGATCAGCGCGTGGTGGCTGTGCACTCCATGCGCGCGTCCCTGTTGGCCTGCCGCCTTCTTGTTATACTCGCCCACCGCCCAACGCATCCCGCCATAGAAGTTCTCGCCCACGTCCCCGGGTATCAGGAACTTCCGGTATAAGGACGCAGCACGATTCCGGGATTCTGTCGCCACGGACGTTTGGAAGCCGAGTCGTTCTCTTCTTGGCCTGTCCGCGCTTGCTTCGCGGGGCCGCCCTCCTTTCCCCTTCGGCTTCGGCAGGAAGTCTTTGTAGGCCTCGCTCCTCGCGACCTGCACGTGCTTTGGAGCAGAGTCGCGAGCGGCGACCTCCGAGTTTTTATGTTTAGGTCATTGTTCTTTCCCCTCAGTTTGGCAAATCCACATCGTGGCGAAAAACGCAGCCACTCCCGGAGCAACACCCCCGACGGATATCGGGGCTCAAGAGACGGAGGTCAATGCAAACGGGGCTCAGTCAGAGCGCCAGATTTTGCAGCATCCTGCAGGGCCAGGGGCGCACAAATCCGGGTTGGATTGCAGGATCCCGAAGGATCCTGCAGGATTTTGCAAGGCCCGACTGACCCGGGTTTGCATTGACCCAGGTCAGTGAGTCCCCGAGGATAGTTAGATGTCTCGTGATGTTCACCAGCGTTCGGGCGTGAAGAAAATTCAGCATACCATACGCAACATTGGTTGGTAGCAGTGGCCCTCGCCCCCAGAGCAATGTCGCCATGGCTGGAAGACGACTCTCATTTTGATTCTTTCAGAGTGCCCCAAGCGAAGGGACAACGCCGCCGCAGCGTCCTGTGTCAAGGCTGGGCAGGTCGCGAACGAAGGGCGGTGCGCCAACTTGATCAGCGACTCGATCCTGACGAACATATGTGTTCGGGTATCCTGGTGGTGAAATGGCCACCGTGCGAGTGCGTGCAAGTAAAATGCGAGGATCAATCCTTTGAACACGGGCGGCAACGTCCTCGTCGAAAATCAGGTGAGCAGAATGACGGTAACAACGTGCAGCGACATCTTCATATTCGGAATTGCAAGATACTGCATCCAAGTCCTCGAAATTTTCCTGGCCCATGCGCCGGGAAGTATATTGCCCTGGGCGCTGTCAATATTCATGGCGCAGAGCTGCCAGACGTAGAACACGTAACATGGTACCACTGTGTACGTTCAATCTTAAGCGCGACTTCGGCCTAGCAAAACTTCAGGGCCCAGCGAGCGTCCTTGGTGGAAGACGCGACGGATGGCCAGGGGAGCACTTCAGGAGGCGCGCCATCAAGATGCGACGGCTCATGTCACTCCAAGCATCGTCGATCATGCAGAACAGTAAACTCACGGGTCGAATGAGCCCCAAAACCCTCTGAAGCGGCCGAAATTCCGACGAACGGCCCCGAGATTCTTCGCGCGTAGGGTGCTGAAGCTGCACCGAATGTTTCTCCGTCCGCCCAAATGTCGTGCAGCAGAAACGACCTGCCCAGGAAATCCATAAGGACCAACAAAAAGCTCGACGAAAAGCGCGTTGAGAACCAGGGCCAACAGAATTGACGACGCCCTCGCGCTCCCCCCAGTGCTGCACTATCGAAGGGACTCCAGCGGAGCTCAAGAGAGCCTGATCAAGACGCTCACATGCAAGACGGCACCGAAGCAGAGCGGTGGGGAACGCGTCGACCACCATTGTTGTCTTCGTACCGCCAGCTAACGTAGACGTACCAACCTCCGCCCGGCGCGTGGCGCCGCAGAACACAAGCGGGGAAACAATACGGAGGTCGGCGAGACTGCTCACATACTGGTCCATCTTGGGATGTAGCACGCCAGCCTAGGCTTCCTAGATAGGGTCCGAGTAGATGGGGTCGGAGGATCGCGCCTCATCGTCGATGCATCGGCTATGCATCGGCGATGCGGCTCGATGTGGGGCCCGATTTTCTCCACGCCGATGTCGCCGATGCGTCGCCGACGTCGGCGATGCATCGCGATGCATCGGCGATGCGGCGCGATCCTTCGACCCAATCTGCTCAGACCCCATCTGGGAGGCCTCTAGCCAAGAAGCCATTTTGGACCAGCGAGGTGCCCCATCCGAGCGCCAGAGCCGTCGGCGGTGTTGGCGCGAACCAGAGCGTTCTCCAGTTCACTGAGGAACATCTTTCGCTCGAGCGGACAAGAAACGTAGGCGTCAAGTATGTACGATTCAAGCTCGGTGCTGCGAGGGCAGCAAAAGGCGTTACGCATGCCGATAATCAACGAAATCACTCAGAGGTGCCACGGCCCATGGAGTGCAACCGGCACGCAAGACACGTAAATACCGCACTGGACTCATCCCAGCGGCAGGAGTGAGCATATTCCGTAGCATAGTATCCGTTCAATGTGTGGGATCCACGGGTCCACAGCATAGCCATGTAAGCACCAGGCAGAGCGGGAGCGAGAAGAATATCTTGTACCGTGCCCCAGCCAGTGGCCCCATACTTCTTCGGCATCTCGACCAAACAAGACACATTCCAAGGAAGAGGAGCCCGTAGACGGAACGGGCCAGGGAGAACAATAGTAATAATGCCATATCCATCCAAATTGATTCAAAAGTCTTGACACAGTACCCCAAGCCAGAGCCCCGAGACGCAGACACACGTGGAGAAATGAGCACCCGAATAAGTTCGTTTGCCATACCCCGTGGCGGCACGCTGCGTCGATGGGCCGCTCGAGAAACTCCTCCTGCAACCGCCGCGAAGCTCTCGGCGTGCATGAGGGATCCAATCGCTCAATCGCTGTAGCCAAGCCCCGGGTGTCTGAAAACGGGGTGGTAGTTAAGGGTGCGTTTTAAATTGCGCTTTCGAAGAATTGATTTGCCGCGCACAAGTGCGAGGTAATCCCCCCGCCCCAAGTTATGATGATGTATCGTCGATTGTGTCGTCCCGAGTTGTCACGCACTAGTGCGAGGTAAATGCCTTGTCGCCCAGTGCTCGCTCGTAGAGGCCCCTTAGCTACCTCCCCGTTTACTAACACTCCCTTTGCAGGGGCTTGGTGCAGGCCCACGCCTGTGAAGAAGGAGGGGGCGGTGGCAGGAGGAAGGCTGCGGAGGCTGAGGAGGAGTCTGCCGCGACAGTGGAGCTCCCCCCTCGGCGGTTGTTCGCGGCCGGGGCTGCCGCTGCCGCCGCCTGCTGTCGGCCTTGTTCGCCCCGCCCTCCTTCGCACTTCTCCCCTCTGGCCTTCCTCCTCCTGCCTCACCCGGAGCATTTGATACTGGAATTTTCCACTCGCGGCCGACGAGAGCGGTCGCTACCGATGCCGCTTCCAATTTCGGTGTCGGTCGCAACCGATTTGCTTCAAAATCGGTGGCGACCGATCGGTCGCGACCGATCGGTCGCGATCGGTGGCGACTGGTCGCGACCGATTCTTGGATCGCGGTCGGTCGCGACCGATTTGGAGTGCCGAGCGGTCGCTACCGATCGCGACCGAAAAAGATCGGCAGTCGTCAATCCTCGAGGACGCGAGCCGGGATACCGAGGGAGCACCGGGCACCGGCACTCTTGGGGCCTGGCGGCCGCGGTGCGCACAGGTTGTGCGAAGCGGCTGGGGAGCTCTCTTGTTCCTTCGAGTAGCGGAAAGAGCGAGGTACGAGTGATGACGTTCTAGTGTGGGGGCGCCGCCCTTGAGGAAGGGGTCCTTGGGAGGGGCGAGGCCCAGACGCAGGGTTGGTAATGGCCGTTTTCGGGTTTTCCCTTCGGTTTTTGCATGTTCTTCGGGTTCTCCCTATCTCCGTCCCAGAAGAGCCCAAGACCGCCCAAGGCAGCCCCAAGACGTCCCAAGAGGCCTCCAGGACGCCCAAGAGGCGCCCAAGAGGCGTCCCAAGAGGGCCCCAAGGGGCCAAGGAAAACGTGCATTTTTAGCATGCACGGCTTTTCGGCTTTCACGGCGTTGACGACGGCCCAAGAGGCCCCCAAGACCGCCCCAAGACGGCCCAAGAGGCTCCCAAGAGGCCCCCAGAACGGCCCAAGAGGGCCCCCCGACGGCCCAACGGGCGCGCAAGACGGCCCAAGAGGGCCCCAAGACGGCCCCAAGAGGGGGACCACGAACCGAAAGGTTTAATCTGTCGCCCCAAGAGGGGGACCACGAACCGAAATGTCGAGCCTTTCGCCCCAAGAAGCTCCCAGGAGGCCCCAAGAGCCCCCCAAGAAGCCCCAAGAGGCCCCCAAGAGGTTTCCAAGAGCCTCCAAAAGGGCTCCAAAAGGGCCCCAATAGAACTCCCAAGAAGGCCCAGAGACGCCAAATAAAGAGCGATCGGTAACGCAAAACGCTCTTCACACCAAGGCTCGCAAGAGCGAACGGTGACGTAAACAAGCTGATAAGACCAAGGCTCCCAGCAGAGAGCGGTGACGTAACAAGTTCCTGACACCAAGGCCCAGCCAAGGCTCAGGAACGGGCGGCAACGCAACAATCTCTGAACACCAAGGCTCCCAAGAGCGAGAGGTGACGTAACAAGCTCTCAACGCCAAGGCTCCCAGTACGAACGGTGGTGTGAGTAATTTCGGTTTCTGTTTCTGAAGCGCTCTTTCCGTTTCCGTGCCGGCCCAGGTAACGGAAAGAGAGAGGTACGAGTGATGTTGTTCTGGTGTGGGCGAAGCCCTAAAGGGAGGGGTTCCAGGGGAAGGGGGTAGCGTGCACATTTGTGTGTTAATGGCCGTTTTCGGGTTTTCCCTCGGGTTGTTGCATGTTTTTCGGGTTCCCCCCAAGACGGCCCAAGAGCGCTCCAAGAGAGCCCAAGACCGCCCAAGACGGCCCAAGAGGCCCCCAAGAGGCGCCCAAGGGGCGTCCCAAGAGGGCCCCAAGAGGCCGAAATCATCGATTTTCGAAAGGAAAACGTATATTTTTAGCATATGCGCTTTGTCGGCTTTCACGGCGTCGACGACGGCCCAAGAGGCCCCCAATGCCGCCCCAAGACGGCCCAAGAGGCTCCCAAGAGGCCCCCAAAACGGCCCAAGAGGGCGCCAAGACGGCCCAAGAGGCGCTCAAGACGGCCCAAGAGGGCGCCAAGACGGCTCCAAGAGGGGGACCACGAACCGAAAAGTCTAGCCTTTCGCCCCAAGACGCTCCCAGGAGGCCCCCAAGCCCCAAGAGGCCCCCAAGAGGCGTCCCAAGAGGCCACCGGGAGACGAAAATCATTGATTTCCTATGGGAAAAGGTACATTTTTTGCATACGAGGCTTTTCGGCTTTCACTGCGTTCCAAGAGGCCCCCAACAGCCCAAGAGGGCGCCAAGACGGCCCAAGAGGCGCCCAAGACGGCCCAAGAGGGCCCCAAGACGGCCCCAAGAGGGGGACCACGAACCGAAAAGTCTAGCCTTTCGCCCCAAGAAGCTCCCAGGAGGCCCCCAGAGCCCCCCAAGAAGCCCCAAGAGGTTCCCAAGGGGCCTCCAAAAGGGCCCGACAAGGGCCCCAATAGGACTTCCAAGAAGGCCCAGAGACGCCAAATAGAGAGCGATCGGTAACGCAAAAAGCTCTTCACACCAAGGCTCCCAAGAGCGAACGGTGACGTAAACAAGCTGATAAGACCAAGGCTCCCAGCAGAGAGCGGTGACGTAACAAGTTCCTGACACCAAGGCCCAGCCAAGGCTTAGGAACGGGCGGCAACGCAACAATGTCTGAACACCAAGGCTCCCAAGAGCGAGGGGTGACGTAACAAGCTCTCAACGCCAAGGCTCCCAGTACGAACGGTGGTGTGAGTAATTTCGGTTTCTGTTTCTGAAGCGCTCTTTCCGTTTCTGTGCCGGGCCAGGTCTAACGGTCCCAGAATGTCGGGTGGGGAGCAGGGCCTGGAGGAGAAGGCCCTCATCAGCATTGCGCCGTTTTCGGGATCCTGGCGTTGACGGTGAGTAGTGCCTCGTGCCAGGCCAGCCCTGATCCGAATGAGATGAAAGATGGGGAGTCGTATCGCATACATCTCGATACTGATCCCTCCACAGGCGAACAGAAACGATATCTGGTCGCACCTCAAGCTGTGGCCTCGGCCAGTCAAAGCTCAATCCACAAATCTTTAGAGTGAGCGCTTCCCCGCCATGGCAGCGTGGAAGTGTACCAGCCAGAACCGCAGCGGATTGTCAGTCATATGGACTAGGAGTCAGGTGTGAATGATAATGTGTCTTATTGCTGACACCTGGGGCCATCCCAACGCCCTGGTACCCTAACCATAAGACTCAGCGTGAACAGTTGGCCCTTGGGGCGGCCCCGTGGTCCAGGATACGGGTGCCTCAGGTTCCTTTGCCCTCTTGCCGATTGCCTGCATTCCCGCGAGCGCTTTGTCACAGACTAAGGCCTATCTCGGCCTATCGGGGGACGGTTGCGTGACCGTGGCGCGATTTTTACAGTGGCTTCCATGTACAGCATGGAGTCTACAGTATTCGGGTTATGTTCGCGAGCGTGAGACGTTCAACAACATGCGTATACGATGTGTCGAGCGAGGGCCCGCATAAGTTTCTTCACGTGCGGTTACCGGTTGAGTTTAACTCAATCCAAATTGATCCATTTTAGTCGAGCTTAAACCTTGTCCGAGTCGAGCGCGGTCTGGCTTAATCGCCCCTCAATCTTCGGGGGCGGCCAACAGGGGGATGATGCTTCGTGGGGGGGGGGTATCATGGCCGGGGCTCCCCGCACATGCCTCGGGCCGTGATTTGCGAACCCCCCTCCTGATCTCCCCCTACTTGGACGCCACCGATATCTGGCCTACTCCGCCGCATCGGCGATGCGGCTCGATGTGTAGCCCGATTTTCTTCACGCTGACGTCGCCGGTGCATCTCTGACGTCGCGAATGCATCGGCGACGCGGTGCGATCCTCCAACCCCATCTATTCGGACCCCTTGTGGGAGGTCTTGAAGGTCAGGAACTTTGGCTTAGCGTGTCGCTCCGCCAGTTCTGGCCCCCCACGTTTCGGCGCGACACGCGATCCATCTCCCAACAAGTTTTGGAGGCAATGACTTTTGTCTAAGGGGCAAGCTTCTTGCTTGGTTTACCTTCGCCTGGCTTCTTGAACGCAAAGCAACACTGCCATCAGCGAGCTCTTTCAAGTCACATACTTCTGCAACCGTGTTTGCCTTCAGTGGAAATATTTCCCTCAAACACATTTTGCTTGCAAGCATGTTTGACAAGACGTATGTCTCCCCCTTCTGCCAGCAGGGAGAGAGAGAGAGAGAGAGAGATTGAGCAGTGTTCTTCAGGAAAGTAGAGGATACCGATCCGCTGCGTGTCCTAGAGAATCCTCGTCGCCATAGCTGTATTCTCCTTAGAATTCGGGTCAGGATGCACCCAGGGAAATATCTGGGAAGCGCAGTCAACCCGCATAGTAAGGACTCGCGGCTTCCCAAGGTCACCCTTGCATCCTTGCACCTTCGGCCCATCCTTGGCCGCTTTCGCTGGCCGCGCCCCGCTCGCAAAGTATCCTCATCGTGCGTCCTCATTCTGCGTGTTGACTGAAGCGGTGTCTGGAAGTGTTCCTATTTTTCTTTCCCCAGTACAGTCGGTGATGATGTCAGGGGTCTAACTACTCCTCCCCCTGCTCGTCCTCCTCGCTCGCCCGCCTCTCAGCCGCTGCCGCTCTCTCGCCGCGGGAGTCGTGCGGGTCGCGGGCGCTGTGTATGGACGGGCGTCGCTCGTGCCTGGTGCTCCCGCGAGCCAACCACTGGTGGGCATGTTTTCCACCACCACCGTAAGCTGGAGAGGGGAAGGAGGAGGACGAGGACCAGGAGGAGGAGGAGGAGGAGGACCCCCTTCTCCTCCAACTTACTGTACGGTGGTGGCGGTGGAAAACAGCCCCATCACCGACCAACCTCCACGGCCTGCGAGGAAATCTGTTCGTGCTCTACGTCGCGATCATGGCCTTCAGCTCGGCTGTGCGCGCGGGGATGGACGGGCAGCCTGTTCTTCGAGATTTCCATGCCCGCCTGTTCGCGCGCGCTTCCTCCGCGGCCGCCCCCTCCTCCCCTTCTGCCGTTCGTGCATGCGAGAGAACTAGCAACTCCGCAGCCCGGGCTTGCTCTACGCGCGAGCAGATCGCCTCCGCCGAGCCCCGACGGAAACAACAAACCGATCACACAGATGCACGTGGGCGTTAATAAACGGGGGGGGCAACACAGATGGGGGTTGGGAGTGTTATAACATCCAAGAGGTTGGCCCTGCCAGGAAATCGTCTCGACCTCATTGTCCGCCCCGTGCATGCGGCGAAGGTGTGCCCGAAATGCCCAACTCTGCATGCGTGCTGCCCAGGGTGTCAGTGTGTCCAGGCATTGCGGCGTCGCATTAAAGCATCCTTGAACCGAGCTTCCTTTGTGTTGTGTATGGGTCGTCTTTGGCCGATGCGCCACCCGTTCGCATTGATCGGGGTCTGACGGCCTTGAGTTTCTATTAGCCACGAGCTGAAGTCGATGATTAAGCTAGTCAGATAATGTTATTTGGTTGATATGTACGGTGGCCAGGATTTGGCACTTGGCTATCACGTCAAACTTTGATGGAATTGGCATCTGAGTTTGAAGTAGATGCGGCTTCGCCACGATACTGTTCGGGGACTTGATGCTGCATAAAACATAGAATAACGTAGTCCGACATGTGTGTTCCGCATGCAAACGGTTGTGTATGAATTTTTGTGACTCGATTTGAGCTCACATAGGGCGTGCACCTGAAATATCAGAGACCTGCCTGCGGCTGACATGGATGTTCGGTGGGCGGTTTGGGATGGCCATGCAGCACAAGCACCCGATCGGATCTCCTCCAAAAGGCACCGCCGCATTTCTGCGACACACCTTCAGGGGATGAACTGGGAGGATGACGAGGTGTAGGATGAGGAGGAGGAGGAGGTGGTCCGTAGCCATTTTGGCTCAAGTTGCCATCTTCTCGAGGTGGTACAGTGACCAACGATTGTGCGCCGGCAAGTAGGAAGATGGCTTAGCCTCGCTAGCTGTCGCTCATTTGCTGGGCCACTCTCGGCCCAATTCTTCGATTTTGCGAGCTCCTGCTGGAACATACTTCTCCTCAGCTTTGCGGGAGCCACGTCAATGCCTGAACATGCGCGAAAGGGCGGAAGTGACAGGTCTCCTGCCCAAAAGTCGGCCAAGATGGAGGAGCCGACAGGTGAGGAGATCGAGGCTCATGCGATGTTTGGTGACAGTCTGCCCTCTACTCCTTGTGTTCCTTCTGATGCCAACGATCCTTGGCAGTCGGCTGACCCATGGAAGGGAAGGGGCAAGGGTCCGGCTCCGCTCCCAGCCCCGCCTTTTCCACCCTCGCGTGGCAGGCTGCCAAGCGTGAGGAATCAATGTCGCAGGCAACCCCTCCTTTCAACACAGACGACGTCGAGGAGCTGCTGGCTGCCTTTAAGGCGGAGGTCATCACCACCGTCGATGCCAAGTTTGATGCTGCTCGGACTGCCATGGTCGCCGATATCACCAGTCACACGTCCAATATTGTCAGAGCTGTTGCCACCAAGCAAGAACAAACCACCATTCAAGTACAAGCTGAGCTTCGTGCCCTGCACGCCGCACAGGAAGCCTGGGAGAAATCGCAACACGAGATGCGTTCACATTTTGAGGAGATGCGAAAGGAGTTGTACATTGCAGAGCGGGCCATCCCCATCAAAGACTGTGCCGACCTAGACGTCCGGGAAGGAGACCCTGACCCCACGATTATGGTCGCCAACCTCTCTGCCCTCGCCTCTGTTGCAGATGTCGCGGCCGTGCTCACGCCGTGGCTCGAGGAGGCTGACATCAAGGAAAATCAGTGGAAGCTCGTCGGCAGTTCCCCCCACAGGCGCGCACGATCCAGATGGCTGGCGACACGGGAGCTGCTCAGAGAAAAGTACGTGCTGATCGTCGTGCTCTTCGCAACCAAGCTGGAGATTGGAAAGTGTTCAATGTATCGGCAACGGTGAGAGAGCGTGCCAGAATATATCTTGACCTTGATAAGTCTTCCATGCAGACGCGCATTGAAATTCAAACAAAAAGGCTGGCGAACATTGCTAAGGATATTCGCCCCCAAGCGAGAATCAAACACAACCGGTCCAAGGGCATTGTTTACTTCGAGGGTGTTCCGACGATCGCGGTCTAGCCTGGTGACTCAATGGGGGCACGTTCGAGTCTTCTTTGGGTCTATGGGTCTGTCAATGCGAGAAAGGTGAACCAGAAAGCGGTGCAGGAGGCTTTCGCTGCTCATTTTTATGCGATGGAAGTTCAAGTTCAGTGGCGCATTTATCCGCGCCATGAACGCATGGCAATACAGTCCCAGCAACCGTAACAGAGACATCGCGATCAGCACTTAGAACACACGTGCGCTCCTTCACCCTCAGCCTGACATGAGAAAGAAGAAGTGTAACCAACTTCGAGCGTTCTCCCGTAATCCGGCCACTTTTGCTCTGCAGGAGGTTCATGGATCTCATGCTGTTCTCGAACTTCAACTCTATCAACGCAGGTTAGACTACGGCGTGGTGGCGTCCACCCCCTCGCACGCGGCTGGTGGAGTCGCCATGATTATCCAGATAATGGCGAAAAATCAATTTCGAGCAGGTCTGGATGAGGAACGCATGAGATACTCGGAGCCGATTTCTGCACGCGCCCAGCGGCGTGCGATCAAATCCATTCCTCTGCGTGAAGGCCAAGAGCCTACAATGCTAGTCTGCTACGCCATTCACATCACAACTTTGGACTCTCACTGGAACAGGTGGAGCTCCGAACAGCCAGGATAGCTGCTAAGACACAAGTCGCTGCCCAATGTCCAGAAAAGGGTCACAGATTTTGTGTTGGGTGACTTTAATTTCTCGGTCGACGCGCCCATGCATCTTCATGTTCCAGAGATGGGTAAAGGTCTTCCCGTGCAGCCTCGGCTGCGCGAGCACGGCGCGTCTTGGTGGCTCACGCTCTCGGGCTTAACGGAGCTTGACCTTTAGAAGCCGACGCATTACATAGCTGGCGAGGACAAGTTCATTGCCCCTGACAAGGTTTTCACATCAGCGTCACAATGGATGATATTGGAATTGGATCTCACTGCGACTGTTTTGACAGAGCCCGAGCGCTTGTATGGAGCTGGCATCTCGGACCATGCCCCTGTCTCTATCACCTTCCGCGGACGCCCTCTCGTGGCCAACAAGCTGCGCCTGCCTTGCTCTGCAAGTCCAGGGAGTGCCAGGGGATGCTCCAGCTGCTGATCAGCCAGTCGGAATTTCAGAGGCGATCGCCGATCCCCAAGTAGCGTGAGCTAAAGAGGTTGATGAGGGAGGCTGCTCGACATGTCCGCGGCAAACTGGCCCGCTCTGCGACCCCCTTCTGGAGGCTCGCTTGATAATTGCTCGATCGATCTCTAGAGCGGTTCATTCTGATGACGTAACGCTGGCTTCAGCTCTGCTCACTCGCACGCCTATCGCCAAATATTACATGAAGCTCGGCGTAGCGCCCTCCGCGGTCTCGACGCTTGCCCCGGCGGGCTTTCGTCGTCAATCTGAGCAGCTGAGGCGTGGGATTCCGGGCGCGCGCTTCGAGGCTGCCCATTTTCAGGTTCGTGCGGAGCACGCCCCATATCGTGCAAAGAGGCGCCTTCGAGCATATACGAGGGCTGAGCGACGCAGGGGGAAGCCCCGGGCTCCGCGAGGGAAGACCCTCCCGCCCCAGCGCCTCGAGGTCCCATCTCCTGGTGCCCCGGCCACCTCTCCCTCGGAAATGACCCAGGCCCTGAGTGGCCAGTGGGCACCAGTTTTTGCGTCGAAATCGGCTCCGCTCGGGCGCCTGCGCACTTGCATAGAGAGGCATGACAAGCCTTTCGGTTTGTCTGAGGTTTCGCCCCCGACGCAGGAGATCATTGAGCGAGCGATAGACTATGCCTCGCCCACGGCCCCAGGCCCTGACGGGCCACCGCGCGCGGCTTGGTAGCAGACTCGTCTGGCGGGCCCTGTTCTTTTCGATGTACTTCAGGTTCTTCTGGGTGCCCCCCCCCCCCACCCGTCGAGCTGAATGGGCTGCTCCTGGTGTCTGCCCCGAAGGGTCGCCGAGCAGAAGACTCGCATGTTCTTCGTAATCCTGCCGCCGCGAGGCCACTGGCGCGCAGGAAATATAAAAAAAAAAAAAAAAAAAAAAAAAAAAAAAAAAAAAAAAAAAAAAAAAAAAAAAAAAAAAAAAAAAAAAAAAAAAAAAAAAAAAAAAACGCAGATGCCACGATTCTTGCCCCGGCGCATACTTACTCCCTCAAGCCAGTTCTCACGCGCGACGCTCGCCCAGACCAGAGGGGCTTCGCTGCTCAACGGAAGTGTCTCGATAATGTGACCCTCCTCGGCACGTCTGCGCGTCTTGCCAGCGTGCAACCTGCCGCGCAGGAGAAGCTTCCTGCTCTGCTCCTGCTTGGCTTTGGCAATGCGTTCCCCTCGCTCTGTCATATCTTTCTTTGGTGTTTGCTTGAGCTCATCCATCTTCCTCTCGGCTTTCAGCATTCCACTCGCGCCGCGCATTCATTCGGTGCTGCCTCTGTAGCCATGCAAGGCGTCTGTTCCTTCTTCCGCTTCATTGAATCGGGCGCCATGCAGGGTTACCCACTTAGTGGGGCAATGTGGGCTCTGTGCATGGATCCGATAATTCGTCATGTGCGCAAGAGTCTGAAGACATTCCCTGGAGCGGAGGTTGGCGTTCGCGCGGATGGTGCCGGGGCGTCTCTTCGGGATATCAACGCCCAAGCGAACCTGATTTTTTCCATGCCGCCCAGATCCGAGCGGGTCTCCAATTAAAGCATTAGAAGTGCAAGCTGGTTCCTGTTGGTGTTGCATTCTAGTGCGAGCTAAAAGAGAGCGCGCAGAGTTTCTTGTCCAAGCGAGTGCCCAAGTGGGTTGACATCCCCATAGTCGACTGCGCCGAATATTCAGGGGTGCGGATCTGCCCAGCAGCGTCGAGAGGCGCGACGTGGGCGAGGGCGTTTCGCGAGTGGCGCGGTGTCATGCACTATCTTGCTGCGACAAAGGCCGCCCCTCAGTTGCAATCACTTTGTGCAACTCTCGATCGGTCTCGAAGTTTGCTTACTTTGCTCAGCTCTCGCCAAGGCCGAAATCCATGTCGAAGTGGGAAAGCTGGGCATTGCATCGTGTGCTTCATCTCCCACCTTTCTCGTTTGCAATCTCTGCCCTGCTCTCGCTCCGTTCTTGGCCTCGCATCCGCCCGCAATCGTTCCGCATCTCGTGCGCAGCTTCGCTCGTCCGCTTTGCGCTTTCGACAGTTGTCAGTTACTAATTGGTGCCCTCTCTGGACTCGCCTAAAGCAGCAGCGCCAGCAGCACTTGCCCATAGTCGTATGGACTTCGAACGACTGGTCTCCGCATCACTGGCTTGCTCGCCCGTTCGCGCAGGAATTGCGTGAGGCCGGCCAGTCGTTCCCAGCATGCCCGCGCCTGCGCCAGCATGTGTTGCACGCCCGCCACGCTCTCGCTGAAGCTCGCAACATCTTCCCAGGGGCGCCCATCCAGAGGACAATTGCTCGTGGCTTGGAAGAGGCGGTTCTGGTTGATTCCCTGGGAGATACGATTGCGAAGCGCATTTCGAAGTGGGCCTCGCGGCCCCCGACAGCGTGTGCTCTCGCGGCTCTAAGTTGGCCGAAGCTGGGAGATGTCCTTGTTCTATTGCCTCCCGCTTGGCAGATCTCAATGATAAGGGCTCTGGCGGCGTGGGGTGGGGTGGGGTGGGGGGGGGGGCGGAACGACGCATGTCGCAAAGAGACTGTCCATTCAAATTCCTTCGGATGTCTTCATCAGCTGCAAGCACAAGGTCATTACCTTAGTTGTCCCGAGCTGTGGGCGGCTTTTCTACAGGTCTGGAGACCTAATGACCAGATCGAGCCACGCCTTGATCGCAGGCTTGCTTTGTCGTCGAAGAGGACAGATGATCAGCGCAAGCTAACCGTCCAGAGAATTGTGAGATTGCTTATTATCTGTATATTATTAAGAAGGCTACGGTCGCCACCCCGATCGCCGAGTGTGCGAGGACAGCTCGTGCCCAATTGCTCCGACAGTTTACGGGAGAGGACTGATATCATCTCCTTCCGAGCTACGCGCGGGGAGCAGGAGGAGGTGGAGGAGGTGGGGGGGAGAGATTGGCCGAGTGACCCCATCTTCGAGGCTCTCGAGATGCCTGCGTGGACGAGTCGGGGGCGCGGGCGAGGGAGGGAAGGCCAAATTTTGTGGCCAGGACAGGGATGGATCTGCGCAGCTGCAGGTCCAGGATCTGCTCGCCCTCGTCCTCGTGCACGCCGCGATCTGGCGTGGCACGTCCTCCTTCTCTCCTCCCCGTCCCCTTGACTCTCCTCTCCCCGTCCCGGAATGAGAAGTAGGAATGATATCCGAAAAATGGGTATGATGATGAGCGTTCTGATGATGACGATGTTGATGCTGGTGCTGATGCTGGTGACGATGATGATGCATATGCTCATACCGATGCTGGTGAGGATGATGCCGACGCTGATGCCGATGATGATGATGAGTATGATGAAGCGGATATTATGATGAGGATGATCATGATGATGATGATGAGGAGGAGGAGGAGGAGAAGGTGGAGCGAAGAAGCTGGGGGATGAGGTGGATGTGATGTTCGAGGGCCCGCCGGTCCTACGCTGCGCAGATTGCCTGCCCCGGCTTTGTGCCACGTCTGCTTCCTGAGGTCTTCGGCGTGCTGAACGTCATCACGGCCACGACTTTGCCCCCCTCTCTCCCGAGCTGTCGCCCGCCGTTCCTGCTGCGCCTCCCTTCCGTGCCACCCAGTTCCGTCGTGATGCTGCCCGATGGGGTAGATCTCCTCATCGTCCTCCTTTCCCTCCTGGTCCTCCTGCTCATCCGCCCGATCTTTCCACTCTGCACTTGAGCATCCGCCTTCTCCTCCTCCTCCTTTTCCCTCTTCGCTCCTCATCCCCCTTTCCCTCCTCCTCCCCCTCTTCTCTCTTACGGGCCTCCTTTCTCTTCTACGTCTTCCCCCCTCTCCTTTGTCCTCATGTGGGTCAGGCTGGCTTTGGTTTATTTCATTGTGTTGTCCTCCTTCAGGCAGTTTTGGAATGTAGCATCCTTAGAGTCGGACGTTTTAGCAGCGCAGGCGGCGCGGCCACTAAGCTCGTCACCGTGCACTTGGGCCAAACGCGTCTCACGTATCGCACTGTGTTCTTCGCTGGCGACGTAAACCCTTCCACGGTTTTGGGTCATTACACGAGCAAAGATGAGGCACTCCAGACATACTCAGCCTGGAATGTCGGGTCTCGTTGAGACTGGGGTCCCGCGGCTGTCGCTGTAGGAGGCCCGGCCGTTGTTAAATGTTGTCTCCTGGTATCGTTTGTCGCCGCGCGTCGTGCATGAGAGTGTCTGCTCGCTTGCTCTGCTCGGCGACATCAAGAGTGGTGTTCATTGTCCCAGCGCATCCGCACAGCATGCCCCTTGCCGCGCAGTAGTATGGGAACCACCAGCCGACACATCAGCCATGAGCGATCTGGTAACGCAGTCGGTTTTCGGGACGCAGCGTCGTTGCCCGAGTGCACGGACTCGGTCAGGAGAGGTTTGTTGGTCCAATGTGGTGGCCCAGTGGCCGCTAGCGAAGTGGGGTCGCGATTCAGCGGAGGGCCGCGGGCGTTGTTGTTCGGCCGGCGATGGGGAGGGGGAGGGGTGCTAGTTTCACGCATCGTCTTTACTTGCTCGCTCCCTCTCTCTCTTTCTTTATGTTTGTTTCTCTCTCCCTCTCTTTCTTTTGTTCTTCTCTCTCTCTCTCTTTCTCTCTCTCTCTCTCTCTCTCTCTCCCTCTCTCTCTCTCTCTCTCTCTCCCTGTCCTTGTTGTGCACACATGTTTCTTGACACAGGAAAGGCCACCATGTACAATCAACTTTGAAGCGCCCCTGCTGGGCTGGCTCGATATCAGGCTCTCCCTGTGCGCACGTGTGGAACCAGTTGCCCGCGTGGCGCGCGGCATTGCAAACATAATGAGGTATTTGGGTGTTGTGGCGGCCCGAATCTGGTGAATGTGGCGATGCGAATTCATTGTTAGCATGTTTTGGCTGGAATGTCTGACAATATCTGGCCTCTCAGGATGTAAGTTTTTTTGTGTTTCAGACCCATCCTCTCTCTCTCTCTCTTGATCTCACACTGCTGCACTATATGTCACAGCGTGTCTGCGTTGGCTGTCCTGTTTGTTCGCAAGGGGTTGCGTGATGTTGTCAGCGCGCTGTCATTTCTACTTTCACACGCAACTTTGATGTCCATGCGTCGCCCCAGGGTATTTTCGTGGAGTGCGCGGTCACGAAAGCTCGTGCGGACACAGACCTGTCTCTCCAGGAGGAGACGTAGCATTGCTTTGATGCTGATCGTAGGGTTTCTGCATGTGGCTCCGCTAGCCCTTTTGACGTGACTCTCGCATTGCTCGTTTGAGTTGCTCGGTTCGCCCGCATGCTGTCAGTCGCTTGAACTCCTGACCCCTCGATGCCCACGAATTGGAGCGACGTGCGTACCATACCTTGTACACGATTTGCAAGTCGCAATGCGCTCGGAGCAGATATTGTATCTCTTGCGTGAGTGGCGAGCCCCGCCTCGGGCACACGTCTTCATGGATGGGCACTCGTGTGCTTGAGCGCGCCTGTGCGCATGTGTCGCGAGTGCGTACAGCAGTGCGGGCATTTTGGTCGTGGACACAAAAAAGTCGTTGCAGTGACCATCGCCTCGAGCACGGCCCCCTGCAGGCTGCCAGAGCTGGGCGAGTCCTCTGCCGCCCTGGTGGCTTCTGCCTGCGTGGCCGTGCGAGTGTGCGGATGTAGGGGAAGATGGATGAGGCCTGCCAGCCACCAGGTTGAAATTTGGATTCGCAAGTCCCCACAGGAATCTGTTCTGATGGGTGCGCGCAACTGGTCGTGCGCACCCCGCTTCGCTCTGAGATTCGAGCCATTTTGTTTTGATCATCATCCTCATCCCCCCCTCTCCAATTTGCCGAACATGAGTGCCAAGCGGGCTGACAAGGATTATGTTCAACTGAATACTCGATTCTATCACCCAATCGTTGAACAGATCGTGCTTTCGCCATGCGAATCATTCATACTCTTGGTTTTCGTGTTCTCCCTCCTTGCTGCACGCTCCTCTATCAATATGATTGCCAGCTTGGACCCCAACCAGTGAATAGTTATTGTGCTATGACATAGCTTTTTGTGTGGGCGCTCGAGGGGATGGGCGGAGGGGGGACTCAAACCGGTACCATCCCACCCGTAACGTCTTTTCGATTCTTGATCCCCGCAAGGAGGTTGACCGCGAGAAGAGCATGATGATGCAGCTCATCCAGCTGTTCAGGCTCCCCGTTCCGATCTCGCGCCTCTCGAGGGGTTCGTCAGCACGGGGCCCTCTCCGCCGCTCGACGCCCCGGGTCTCGCGCGCGGCCTGAGCGTGTGGCGGGATGGCCGGGCGCCGAGACGGGCTGACGCCGGCTGGCTCACGGTCTTCCTCCATCCCGTGGCGCTGACGCGCGGACCCGCCACCGAGCTTTAGGCCTCCTAGATGGGGTCCGAGTAGATGGGGTCGGAGGATCGCGCCGCATCGTCGATGCATCGACGATGCGGATCGATGTGGAGACCGTGTTTCCCCACGCCGACGTCGCTGATGCATCGCCGACGCAGCTGATGCATCGCCGATGCATCGCCGATGCATCGCCGATGCATCGGCGATGCATTGGTGATGCGGCGCGATCCTTCGACCCCATCTACTCGGACCCCATCTAGGAGGCCTTTACAAGCTTGGTCAGGCCGCGTGGCGCAGAGCCTGTGCTTGATTGCTTTGGTGTCGCTGCGCTGTTTCGGTCCTCAGGTCCTCATCGGTCGGTCCTTCCGTTTGTAGTCTTTCTGTGGGCCTCGCTTCGCCTCGCTCGTCGGGCCCTCGCCGGTCCCCGCGTCGCATCTTGTGGCTATTGGGAGCTAGCGCTTGACTCTAGCCCACCTCCGAATAAATAGCCAAGGCAAGGGAGGCAGGCGTCAGCAACCACCCGCGGCAGTGCAGCAGAAGGAGGCCCCCATTGGGAGCCGAGGACTTGGCCTGGGCGGAGTAGGCGGGAGATGGCGGGAGGCGCGTGTTTTTGGCGCTACCCGAACATACTCATTTTTTGTTTCTCTCTCTCTCTCTTTCTCTCTCTCTCTCTCTCTCTCTTTCTCTATATATGTGTGTGTGTGTGTGTCGCCCCCCATTGGCCGACGCGCGCGCTGAGACACATGGTAGAGGCTCCGTGGTGGGCTCTCTCTGGCGTTCTCTGGCCATACCGCTTCGGGAAGCGACATACTGCAAGATGGCTGTACGTTCGGATCGGACGGCACGCCTCCGAGGAGGACACGCAGTACCAGCATGTCCTCGTGCGCCCCCTGTCTGGGCTGGGCGTAGGCTGCGGCCCTTCGCCAGAGTGCCCTCTGGTGCGGACCTACGGTGGCCCCCTCATGCATTGGCCCGCGCGTCTGAAGATGGGCCTACGCGGCTCCATGAAAACGCGCACCAAAGGGCATTCAGCGTAATGTATCGCCTAACCCTGATCTCATAATAAACTCGTAGCCTAACTTATGATCTCGGTTTGTATCCCCAAGCGTGTGGGCATCAACGAAAAAGTCCCCTTATCCCTAATGTGTTTGGCCCTCCTAACTTGTGTCCCCTCCCAAAGGCGTAGGTGCACTTGTATTGCTTATCATCTTACACAGGGCCACTCTTGCGTGTAGCCGAGTGTTGAGGGACCACACGTCAGAGGAGACACACTCGTACCGATCCCGCTGCTCGTCCTGGAGAGCCCTCGTCACCACGGCTGGGTCCTGCTCGAAGTTCTGATCAGGCTTCGCCTGGGGAAAGGTCTTGGGAGCAGCGGTATCGGTATTTGTTCATTCACCCCAGCATGGGTGCGGAGGAGGTGTGGAAGAGGAGGTGACGGTGGAGGGAGAAACGGAGGTGGAGGAGGATGGAGGAGGACGGGGACGGAGGAGGTGGGAGGGCCGACGAGGACGGAAGCAGGGGGGGACGGGGCGGGCGAGGGTGGGGAGTGGCCGTGGGGCGAGCCGGGCCGAGGGTCATGGACGCGAACATGAGCGGCACCATTTCGCACGACGAGTGGGATGTGACCCCACCGCACCCCCCTTTATGCACCCTCTCCTGCTGGCGCCGCTGCTCCTCCTCCCTGCCCCGGGTCTTCTTCTGCTGCCATCTTTGCTGTGGTCTATTCTTCTTCTTATTTTTCGTCTTCTTCATCTTATTTTCATTCCGCATCAGACTCATCAAAGGCATCTGCATCAGCGTCAACTCAGCATAAGGCATAAGCATCAACGTCATCATCGGCATCTGCATCATAATCGGATGCTTCCAAGGTCCCGTCCGAAGGCATCACAGTCGCGGAGAAAAGTTGGAAACGAAATTCTCCACTTTTCGCATGGAAGCATCTGAGCGCACGTCAGATTAACAGCAACTCACATCAGTCACATCCGGCGCTGCACGCACGTCGTGCCGACGTGGGCCAAAAGGTTGACTAAAATTCTGCACCGCTTGGATCGCACATGGGCGGCGGCCCCATCCGCTCGGCGGCGGCCCCGTCCGCGCTCGAACCGCCTTGAGACTGTCCGACTCCTAACTTAGAATTATAAAGAATGAGTGTCGGATGAGTCTCAAAATCTGCACGGCATGGTACAAATTCACACCAGACGCGTCCGATGGCGGTATCAAACAGTCAATGGGTCTCAAAGTGCCCTAAACCCTCGGCGCCGAGCACATCCGCGAGTCTCACATTGTCTCAAAGTGCCACGAAACCCTCGGCGCCGAACGCAGTCGCGCGTTTCAAAGGGTTCCAAATCGCCCCGAAACCCTCGGCGCCCAGCACATCCGCGAGCCTCACATGGTCTCACAGTGCCACAAAAGCCGTCAGCGCCGAACGCAGTCGCGCGTCTTCAAGGCTTTCAAACCGCCCCGGAACCCTTGGCGCCGAGCCCACCAGCAAATCCCACATGGTCTCACAGTGCCAAGAAACCCTCGGCGCCGAACGCATTCGCGCGTTTCAAAGGGTCTCACAAGGGCCCGAAAACCTTGGCGCCGAGCACATCCGCACGCCCACACGAGACACGCCACCAACCAATCACGCGGGAATTGGAGCGCCAAAGGCGTACTCCACCGCGTGTGCGTGTGTATGTGTGTGTGCGCGCGCGTGCGTAGTGGTTGGTGGTGCGTGTGCGTGCGCGCGTGGTGGGATGTGCGTCCGCGTAAATAAGGCGACGCGCTGCACTGTGACCACGTTCGATGCAACGCAAAAACATGCACAGCAATGGTTCCGAAACGTCCGCACGCATTGGACTAAATGTGGACATCGCGCTTCCGCGCAAGGTATTCAGTACCACTGCAACTTCAATGGCGACGCCGCAAAGAACGTGACCCCCGCGCGAGCGAGAAATGCATTTCCAAACATGCTTTCTCGGACTGTATGCGAGGATGTCTCGTGCGTAACGCTCACGCGTGAACCGAAGTATTGCAACGCACTTGTTTTTTTTTCTGATTTTCGCGCCCCCCCACGCACCACCCCCAAAGAAGGCCTACCATTGGGTGCGGAATGGGTCAGTTTTCCGCGAGTGCTAACTACGCTCGGTTGGCGACGCCCTGATTGCAAACAGCGCTTGTTTGACACATTAGATTTGTTCTGAGACCTTACGGCTGCAGGCTGAATGACCGTCGGGACCGACCTCTAAGTGTTCCGCCGCAGCGCCGAGCGCGCCCCGCAGCAGTCCAGGGCCGACCCCTTTCGCAAGTCCTCCGGATATCCGAGCAGAGCATGTGAAGGTGGTATGCCCATGCCGCGGGGCCGCCGTTCGCCACCGCCAAAGCGCTCGCAGGTTTGGTTGGTCCGGCGGCCGGGGCCGGCCCCCCTCCGCAGGTGTTTTTGTTGACGCCATCTTTTCGGAAAGCCCTTCGGTGTCGGATGGGGCGGGTCCAGGGCGAGGGTGGCGCCGTGGCTGCTTCTTTCCGCCAGAACGCTCGCGGATGACTTGCCGGCGCCTCTGTGCCATTGAATCCTTTCTCTTTGACGGGGCTCAGACAGTGACCGGCGTCGGCTGTCAACGCCCCCTCCGCGCGTCCCGGTCGGAGACCCTCTCGGGTCACGTGAGTGGGGGTACTGGCAGCCGACGCCGACCTCTTTCGCAGGTCCCAGCAGGAACGACGATTGGGACATGTGAGCGGGGGGCATGGCGCCGCAGCTGCGCTGAACGCGGACCGTAGCAGAAGCAAGAAGTTTGGGACACGTCCAGGGGCGGGGGGGTCATGGTGCCACAACTGCGCCGAACACGCCTGGGAGCAGTCGCAAGAAGTGTGGGGCATCTCGGGGGGGGATCTTGCGACCCCCCAGGCATGGTTTGGTCTAGGGGAAAGAAGAATCACTTCAACATACAAACTCAGAGGTCCGCGCGGACCTGTGAGTTTTTCGGTCTATGTCATTTTTCGTTCCCTTATGGTCGGAACGCTGACAAGGACATGGCAGGGGGGTCGGGAAGCCGAGGCCGACCCCCCTTCACACGTCCCAGGCGGCTGTCCGACCGGGCGAATATGTGAAGACAGGGGAGCATGGGGTCGCAGCTGCGCCGCACACGCCCCGCAGCAGTCGCAAGACATTTTGGACACTAGTCCTCCTCCTCCTCCTCCTCCTCGTCCTCCTCCTCCTCCGTGGAGTGTCGCCGGCGACCCCCGAGTCATGTCCCAGTCGGCGCGCCGACTGGGTCATGTCTGGTGGACCCGAACTAGCCGATCTGCCCCCGTCACCCTTCAATCTGTGGCTTGTACAATACAAGCGACCTGAGCTCGGAATGGAGGTTCGGATATGCGAGCAGGTGTCCAGCTCCTCGCCAGAATAGTTCAAGGATCTCTCATGTGTTTCCCTTCGAAGCCCTCTGAGGGTATCGTTGGCTCTGCCTCGCGAGTCCCCATGGGGGAATCAAGAGGAAAACCATCTTACCAAAACGAAGACACCGACCTCTTTGTTCCGAAGCGGTGGGTTTGGAGCGAGCGTGGGCGAAAGGCCCTCCCCCTTCTCCTTTTTGGTGGACTGCCCTCTTCGTTTGCAACCTCCTGGCTCAGGACCGATCTTCTTGTTGTTGTCTGAAGCTGGGGGTGTTTCGCACCAATCTGCACCAGAGCACGTTGGCCCCCTGACACACCGAAAGGAATAACGAATTATTTGACAACGGAGCTTGGTCGTAGCGTTTGTGAAGAAATCTGTGTAGCTTGAACGTCATTGTGGGTCATCTGGGCTTGTGTGAGCCTGACATAGAACGTTGGTAGAGTCGCTGCACAAGTATCGTACGTAGAGCATATAATATGCCGAGCTGCCTGCGGCAAGTCCCACCACCGTGCCAGCCCAGCATTCTGGGTGGCCACTGTTCGAGGGGGCACGGGAAGCCGTCACGTGTGACACATCGTGTCTCCAAGCTTGGGAGAATCGTAATGAGGATTATGAAGATGATGGGAGTGTTGATGATGATGATGATGATGATGATGATGATGATGATGATGATGGTGAGGCTGCTGATGATGATGAGGTTGAGGTTGTTGAAGGTGATGATGCTGATGATGAAGCTGATTCTGATGATGGTGATGTTGATGGTGGTGATGATGATGTTGCTGACTATGATGATAATGTTTGTGATGATGATTCCGTCGAGGACGGTTTTGATGATGATGAAGTTGACGATGGCGATAATACTGACGATGCTGCCGCTGATGATGATGCTCATGAGGGCGATGCCGATTTTGGTGCTGATGCTGATTCTGATCATGTTGTTGATGATGATGATGGTGATGTGGTTGACACTGACGATGCTGATGATGACGAGCATGATGATGCTGCGGCTGATGATGAGGATGTTGATAATATAAATGATAATGATGATGAGGATGATGATGTGGATGAGGATGATGATGATGATGGTGCTGATTCTGATGATGCTGATACAGCGACTTGTCGGCATTTGTGGGCATGTGTTGTGGCCGTATCTCCTCGCTCAAGTTCTTGAGGGAATGCAGGCCCTGGTCGAGCGAGTCTCGCAGGACTTCGCCAGCGCTCTCTCCACGGCCATCATTGTGCGCGGCAGCAGCCTGCCGTACCCTGCCTGCGACTGTGTGTGCTCATCATTGCGGCTTCTTCGGTGCTCACTGCAGCACTGACTGGGCGCTCCCCTCCCCCGCCGCCGTCATTCTGAACTGATGCTGGCCGGCGAGCCCGCAGCAATTCTGTTGTCTGTTCCCCGCGCTTGCTTTTTCATGTGGGTTTGTGTTCTCGCATTTCCTTGAGAGAATCATATTATTTGCAGTTTTGCTTTATGCGGACGATTTTTGTTTGTTGTTGTTTTGACGTCCCGTCCGTTTTTTCTCGTTCTATATCCAGTGCCCCTTTATCAGCATGATTATCATCATACCTACCGGTGTGATCTCGCACTGCTTTATTTCCGACCGTGCGCCCCCCTGCCTGCTCCTCCCCTGCGCCCCCCTCTCCTTGCCCCTGAGCTCCCCCCACCCTCCCCTTGGACCTGCCTCCTCGGAGGCAGGCCACCGTCCTAGTCCTAGTCCGCCCACCCTCCCCACGCCCCCACGCCTTTCCCCCAGTGCTCCCCCCGCTCTCCCCGGGCCCCCCTCCCCTTATTCCGACCGTGCGCCCCCCCGCCGCTCCTCCCCTGCGCCCCTCTCTCCTTGCCCCCGTGCCCCCTCCACGCAGCGCCTGCGAAGCATCCCTGATAGAGATGCTCGCCCGGGCGCCCGGCTACGCTGGAGACGGCGGTCGGGCGCGCCCCTGCAGCAAGCCCTTGGCGGCCTGGCCCCAGCGACGTCGTCTCGGAGGCCGATCCCATCGCGCTGCAGGGTTGGGGACAGATTATGCTGAATCCCGAGTCGGTTGCCGCGGAGCTTCGGGGCGTTCTGGGCAGTGACCGCCCGCGCGCGGGCCCTAAGCTGCGCTTTCAGCTTAAATCCTACGCCCAGTTTTTGAAGCAGCTGGAGGCCCACGACATGATCGCACGGCGGGCAGCCAGTCCTCGGGCTGCTCACTCAATCGGTTTATTCTTTGTGGATAAATCCAATCGCATGCTCAGGCTCGCGTTCGACGCGCGGCTGGCCAATTGCAGTTCCGCAGCCCCGCCAGCCGCCGAGCTTCCCGCGCCCGGTGCGCGGGCCAGCGTCGATTGCGATAACATCTATGTGTTCGCTCAAGGGGACATTCAGTGCGACTTCTATCACTTACGCCTGCCCGCAGGGATGGAGTCGCTGTTCTCGCTGCCTGCGATCTCTAATAGACACGTCGGTTTCAAATCCACCAACGGGGCCCCGATCGGCTTCAATGACATTGCCCAGCCTTTGGTCACAGTTGCCCCTATGGGATGGAGCTGGGCGCTGCACTTCTGCCAGAGCGCCCCTGCCCGAGCTTTATGCGACGCTGGCTTTGAGAGCAGTGATATGAGTGTGGATGGTGGCAGCCCGCGTCCTTTAGTCTCTCACAGCAATGCTATATGCGCGGGATAGGTTGACAACTTCTGCGTCGTTGCTAAGAGCCCCGAGATCGCCGACAGTCTCGCGCGTGCTGTGGCCGACCTTCTTACTTCCAGAGGTCTGCCTGTCTTGGATTTCTCGGAGGCCACCAGTAAAGGGGTATTCGCTGGGTTGCAGATCGACGGCCTATTGGGCACCATCCGTGTTCGCCCCAGTCGTCTCGCTCGGACTCGCCGAGCCGTTCTTGGTCTCCTGCGACGCGGGCGGGCCTCTGCGGGGGCCCTCAGCGCATTGGTAGGCCATTGCGCTTGGGGTGTGATTTTGAGGCGGGGCGTCCTGGACATCTTCAAGTCGGTCTATCGGTTCATCAACGTGGCGGGTGCTCAGCCGGCGCCCCCCTGGGAGTCTTCGGCGAGGGAGGCGCGGGCCGCGGCGGCCTTGGTTCCTTTCTGGAGTGCCTCTGCCAGGTCCAGGTGGCCCTCGCGGGTCTATGCGTCCGACGCGCCGCCGCACGGCAAGAGTGGTGCATCAAGAACGCACCCCCCCGACTTGATGTCTGAGATCGGCCGTGCCGCCGAGAAGTGGAGGCACCGCCAGGGTTCCAGCGTGCTCGCGAGGTCCCATGCATTCAACACCGTCGACTCACATCGTGATATCGCTGATCGTTGTCCGCCTGCTGATGCTGGCCGAGTCCCCCCCAGCAGCCCCGGTCAGACTTGTCAGAGCTTCTCGGAGGTTCTTGAGGCTGTCTTCGGGTTCGACGATTGGAGCATCATCCACTCGAGTAGACATGCTCGTTTGGCATGCGACATCTTGCAGTCTCGTGTCTAGTGTCCACCGCGCGGTCAGAACTCTGGGGGCCCACCATCATCGTGTCGTTTGCCTAGTCGACCACTTGGCTCTAGCCCTCGCCGTCGGCAAAGGGCGTTCTGGCAGCCCGCGCCCCGCGCGCGCTCTGAGGCTCCTCTCGGGCACCACTCTGGCACGTGGGCTGCGGGCGCTGGTGCGCCTGTCGCCCTCTGTGCCGAAATCCCGCCGACAAGCAGTCGAGGGAGGGCGTCTTCGTCGGGCCGAGCTTCGAGGACTGCCTCTAAGGGCAGGCGGCGCGGCGACCGCGGCAACCCCGGAGAGATGGTCGCGGCCGCGAGGGCTCGGAAGACCCACCCTGGGCCCGCCAGCCAGTCGCGCGGGAATCTATCGGTGCTGGAAGTGTCAGCCGCCTCCCCCTCCACGGGCAGGAACTACCGCCGCCTCCGCCCAGAAGTTTCTGAGCTGGCGCCTGTGGACCGCGGGGGTCTTCGACTCCAGCGCCGAGCTCGATGCCGCGCTGGCGGCGCACTTCGCTCACCTGTTCTTGGACGGCTACGACAGCGCGACGGGCCGCACCACGCTGGCCGCGCTGAAGCACCACCTCCCCTGGATGCTGGTCGGCAGCAGGCCGCTGCCGCTGGCCTTTCGAGCGCTCCAGGGCTGGTCGAAGCTCGTCCCGCCGCAGTTGCGCTTGCCGCTCCCGCTCGTGGCCATGTTCGCGATAGCTTAGTGGGCGCCCTCCTGGCTCAGGGCTGCCTCTCGGGGGCGAC
The DNA here is from genome assembly GCA_963575745.1 of Prorocentrum cordatum. Lineage (NCBI taxonomy): Eukaryota > Dinophyceae > Prorocentrales > Prorocentraceae > Prorocentrum > Prorocentrum cordatum. The sequence goes on along the minus strand of CAUYUJ010005736.1, from coordinate 166,392 downwards.
CTTCGCGCGGCTCGCGTTCGACGCGCGCCTCCGCCCGTGCGAGGCCTGCCGCTTGACGGCCGCCGCGCTGATCGCACCGCGAGTCGGATGCAAGGGGGGGCGCCAGCGCTGGGCCATCCCGGTGAACGACGCCGCCAGCGGGGGGCCTGGCAAGATGGGGGTCACGGACGAGAGCGTGATCGTCGGCGACCCCCTGCTGCGGCCGCTGCTTGCCTCCCTCCGTCAGCGGCGCCGCCCCGAGGCGAGCCTGTGAGGCTTTTCGCCCGAGCAGGTCCGCCAGGCTTAAAGGGGGCCCTGGCGATGCTCCCGCTCGACGGGGAGCAGACGTCGCTGTGCCCCCTGCGCCGCGGAGGGGCTTCCGACGACCCCCTCTCGGGTCGTCGGACGCGGAAGGAGGTCAAGGGCCGCGGCCGGTGGAGGACGGATCAGTCCCTGAACCGCTACGCCCAGCGGGCTCGGATGCGGCAGCGGCTGGGTCAGCTCGCCCCTGCGCTGGTGGCGACCGGAGACAGGGTCGAGGCCAACCTGCTGCAGCTGATGGAGGAGAAGGCTCGGGCGGGCATCTTCCCCCTGCAGCTGCCTCCGCCCCCCCCCCCCCCCCGCGTCAGCGCCGGCGCCCGAGATGCCGCCGCCCGCGCTGACCGATCAGTGGAGCTTCGCGCGAGCAGGCTATGGCGCCGTGCGCGACGGCACGCCTCTGTCGCGCCGTACATCGTCACCCTGAGCCTCTGCGCGCCCAGTTGCATTCGTTTAGCCTGCGAGTCTCGTGGGCTCGGAACAGCTGCTACAAACCATGCTCGTCATCGGCTTGATGGCGCTGGCGACCCGCGCGTGTTGAACGTGCTGCTGGGCTGGGTGCGCTCCTCGGCGGCGCTCGGTCTGTGGGCCTCTGTCCCGTCGGCCACCTGGAGGTCAGGAGCGGCCCGCCTGCGCCGCCTGGGCGCCCCGCTGGAGGGGGCGAGACCTTCTGAGTTCGATGCGCGTGCCATCCGTGCTCCTAATGCTCTTCCCGCCACATTTTCAGGACGATCGCAGAATGTATTACTCGTAATGTACCTGTGATTGTTGTACACCATGTTGCTAGCTAGATCAGGAAGCGCCCCGTTTTTTCCCCGCCCCTTTCCTCCCCCTCCCCTTCCTGCCCCCTCGACTCCTGCATGTTTCCGGGGCGCGTGAGACAGAGATTGTTCCTGGTCGGATGGGGCGTTCGGGACCTTGGCCGCCTCTCGCGCCTTTGCCTCTGCCCCCAAGGCGTGTGTGACCGCGCGGGCCGCCGTCACTTGGGAGGCCTTAGGCGTCCTGCGTTGGATGCCGTGGCTCGCGCCTCGACCCGTGGGCTCCCCTTTGGAGTGGCCACCGCAGGCACTGACATGATAGTGGCAACCGCTCGGCAGCTGTCCCGAGCCGCCCGATCTACCAAGGTTTTTGGTCAATGAAGCCCTTCGGCTGGGGCCATGTGTGGAGACTAGCGTATAGTACCGAGTCTGTGCTTCTCTGGCTAGCCTGTGCTCTCGAGGTGCCGTCGCTATCCTGCACAACAGAAGAAAATTCGCATGGCCTCGAGAGAGCCCCACATACAGCGACTTGTCGGCATTTGTGGGCATGTGTTGTGGCCGTATCTCCTCGCTCAAGTTCTTCCCTGGGCCCTCCCGCCCACCCGAGCTGAATTTAACCGTTGCCGAGTCTGTGCTTCTCTGCCGTCGCCATCCTGCACAACAAGTTCTTGCATGGCTTCGAGAGAGCCCCACATCATCATGATTATTATGATTACGATGATGATTACGATGATGATGATGATGATGATGATGATGATGATGATGATGATGATGGCCGTGATGATGGTGATGCTGACGTTGGTGATGGTGGTGATGGCGACGATGGTGATGATGATGTTGATTGTGATGATGTTGTTGGCGATGATGATGATGATGATGATGATGATGATGATGATGATGATGACGATTCGGATGGTGATGCTAGTGATGGTAATTGTGATGGTCATGACTAGTACGGGAGAAGGGGACAACGACGGGGATGGTAATGCTGATTACGATTTTGATGATGATGCTGATGATGATGATGACGTTGGTGCTGCTGCTGATGTTGTTGATGATGGTGATGCGGCTTGTGGTATTGATGCTGGCTCTGATGGCGACGACGACGATGACGTCGACGACGATGACGTTGACGACGACGATGAAGTTGGTTATGATGCTCATGATGATGCTGGTGATGATGATGATGATGATGATGATGATGATGATGATGATGGTGAGGATGCTGATGTTGAAGCCCGTTTGGGCCGTCGTTGGGCTGTCTCGGCCTCCTGTGACGCAGTCTTGGGGGTCCGTTGGAGCCCCCTCGGGCCGCCTTGGGGCCCGCTTGCGCTGGCTTTGGGCTCTTCTGGTCGTTTGGGAGCCCGCTTGGCGGTATTGTGGGTGCCTGGGGGCCGCTCTGGGCCGTCGGGGGGCTTTTTAAGGCTGGGGCCGTTTTGGGTCCCACGGAAAACCTTCTTGGCCCGTCTTGGGGCCGTGCTGGATGCCCCTTGGGCCATCGTGGAGTCGTCGTAGGCCGTGAGCTGACGGCAGCCCGAAAAGGCGGGAATGCTAGAATCTGTCAAAACCCCAAGGGGAATCAATGTTTTCAGCTTCTTCGAACTCTGTTGAAGGTCCTCTTATCGCTAGTGTTGTCCGGTCCCTCTTCGGGGCATCCTGGGCAGCCTTTAACTCATATTCGGCCGCCTTGCTGTAATCTTGGGCCGTCTTCGAGGCATCTTGGGCCATCTTGGTTGCCTGCGCGGGCCGCCTTGGAAGCTCGGGATGCACAGCCATCGTTGTTTACATTGGGATTGTGGCATTGGAGGCCATGGAGCGCTTGGGAGCAGCGCCTGGGAATGCGGGAAGTGCACGATCCTCTAGCGGGTGCGCGTGGGATGAGGGGTACAGGAGTTAGCAGCTATGCGGGAAATGCACAATCCTCGAGCGGGCGCGCATGGAATGAGGGTTCACGCATTCGTTGCCATGCGGGAAGTGTACCATCCTCGAGCGGGCACTCGCAGAAGGGGGGTTCAGGCATCAGCTGCCATGCAGGAAGTGCACCATCCTCGGGTTTAGGCTTATGATGGCAGCGGCCTCCTCCAGGAGGGATATGGAGGTTTTGCTGGAAAGTGTAGTCAAGAGTGTCAAAACAGTCTGCAGGCCGCGGCGCTCAGGAGTCTCAAAACAGTGTCGCGGCGACACTGTCGCGCAAAAAAAAAAGCGCAGGCCGCTCAGGCGACACTCGGCGCTGCCACGCCGCGCGCAATTTCGCAAACCCGCCCCGCCGAGTGGGCGGCGGGCTGGGGGCAGAGCACCCGTGCCGCGCGCTGCCGAACCAACGCGCGGCACATCAGGAAGCCAACGCGAGGCGCAAGAACCTGCGCAAGGGGGGGCACCCACGGACGCGAGCTCGCGCTCGGGCCACGCGCAGGCCGCTTTGGAGCCAGGCGGCCTTGAGCCAAAATGGCCACGGACGGAGTGGAGGGGGATGGATGAGGAGGGAGGGGCGGGGGCAGCGGGGTGGTCTGGGGAGGGGGGGTGCGAGGGCATAGCGGCGGAGCCCCATAGGGAGTTCCATCGGAGGCCCCATTGCCAGCGGTCGCATTCGGTCCGAGGGTCCACTTCGGCGCGCTCACACGTTCCGCGCCTTCATAGAGAGCTCCACCGAAGGCGCCAGCGGCAGCGGTTGCCTGCGGCCCGAGGGCCCACTCGGACACGCGCTGGTTTTCGGAAACGCGCTCTCGCCTTAGGCACCTTCGCACCGCGGGCTCCTGGCGGGAAAAAGCGTCGGCCCACTCGGAATGAGAGGGGGTGGGGAGTAAGAGGGGGGGTTCGGCGGCGGCGACGGCGGCGGCGACGACGGCGGCGACGGCCGCTCGGGTGCCCCCCCCCGCTGGCGCGGCGGCGCCCTCGGGCCGCCCGTGGCGGCCTGTCCCCTCGGGTGGCCGCGGGCGGGGCGGGAAGCAGGAGGCAAGAGGGGGGGAGAAGGGGGGGGGAGAGGAGGGGGGAGGGAGGGGGGGGAGGAGGCGGGGGGGCTAAGGTCGCGTGCCAACTCACGATGAAAACAGACGAGATGGAGAACAAGAACTAATGGCTCTCAGACCGATGCAAAGAACTCAACGAACAAAAACATCACCTCCTTGCCATTGTACATTGTAACAATGACAAGGAGGCGGACAGGAAAGCCAGAAAGGCCTCGAGGAAGGAGCATAAGGGGAAATATCGTGAGGCCTCGGAGGGGAAGAAACGCAACGCTGCCAATAATGAACAAGAAAACGGAGCGCACGGGCCCCAGGGTAAGCAAAGTTGGGGGAAGAGAAAGGTGAGGAGGGGGAGAGGATGAGGAGGGGGAGGAGCAAAAGGGGGAGGAGGAAGAGGGAGGGGGATGGGGAAGGGGAGGGACATGAGGGCGAAGGGGAGAGGGGTGGGGGAAGGGGTGAGGAGGGAAAAGGGAGAGGGGGGCGGGGCGGACGAAGGGAGGCGGGAGAAGGGAAAAAGGAGAGGCCCCGCCGTCATCACGCCTTGTTCCATTTTCTCATTCCACCATCCTTCCTTCTCCTCCCTTCCGTCTCTGTTCCACTCCTCCGCCTCCTTCTCCTCCTCCTCCTCCGCCCCCCCCTTCCCCGCCGCCTCGACGCGGCTGACTTCGCCCTCTGGCGATGCCAGGGGCGTCGGACGCAGCCGCGGGGGCACCCCGTCGGCCCGTCGGGCCCCTCTGACTCTGTCGGGCGCGGAGGGGGGGTAGGTGGCGACGGCTCGAGATCCGCGGGGGCGGGGAGCGGGGGGCAGGGGTTAGGCCGGTGGGGGATCGGGGGGGTGGGGTGGGCGGGAGAGTGGGGAAGAGAAATACGCACCCCCGCCACACGTGTTTTTCTCCTCTGGCCTAGAGAGCTGGAGATGCCGCGTCCTGACTGAGTCCAGTCAGGCCCCGATGCGGACCGACTCGCAACTCGTAACTGTCAGCCCGCATGCTGTCTGCGGGCTGGGACCTGGGCCGAGCCTGCGCGTGCGTGTGTGTGTGTGTGTGTGTGTGTGCGTGTGTGTGTGTGGTGTGTGTGTGTGTACCTCTCTGTCGTGCTGCGTGCTTGCACGCTGCGGGGGAGGGTGCTGCAGTGTTTTCTACACGCGCACCCAGCACCCGTGCTGACATGCACGCGCGGCGTCTGCGTGCGCTCGCTGCGTGCCGAACGCCAAAATGGCAGCTCGTTTCACCGCACCACTCGGCCCCAGGAAACCTAACTACACATTAATTTTGAATTGCATGGCCAGCTGCACCCGCGCCAACAGGGTTGGATGCAAACGGTCCTGCGAAATGCCACGCTCCTTGAGGGCACTCGTCGTCTTTACGATCGTAGCCCTCAGCAACTGCTTGTCAGTCGCTTTCTTAAAAGCCATGAACAAACTGCCTGTCACAAGAGTCACCCACGCGTTGGTGATGATCTCTGACACCTTCTGGTAGTTCTGATCCCCCTCGATGCGCAATCCGTATTTCTCACCCTCGGACTTCCAGCGGGCCAGCGCCTTCCAAGAGGGAGGTGAAGGAGGGAAGGCCATGCAGCGGTATCTTAAGCTAACTGGTGCGCGGCTTTCCTTCTTTCACCTTCCTCCTCGAAACCCATCTGCGACCCACTGAACAACTTAATAAACAAACACAAAGATACGTCGGGCGTGAGCCCGAGCACGTTTGCACCAACATAACTGGGGGGGCACACAGCCGCCTTCTCGGCAGCGTCCACATTCTTCTTCAAGGGGGCGATGGTCTTGCTCATCTCCGTGGACAAGATCGTGCTGTCGGCGTGGACCGCCAAGTTTTTCCACACGTGGAGGTTGGCTGGACCAGCGCTCAACCAGTCCGCGCCGTCGGGGAGGCCGTGCATGTAGGGCTCGATCTTCGCCGCTGTCGTCTGGGTCTCGGCCGATGCCACGTCGACGGCGTGCTGGCCCACCGTCTTCACCACGCGCCTCGCGTCCTCCACGTACTGGTGGATCTGCGCCCTCATGTGCTCGTGCAAGCTGATGTCCGAGTCGGCCTCGTCCTTGATGTAGGCGTCCAGCTTCTCCAGGAGGACGCGCAGGAGGGCAAGCTGCGGGTCCCCGAGATCCACCTGCTCCGCGATGAGCTTCTTCTCATCGTCGAAGAACTTCTGGACGATCGACTCCGTGGTCGGCCTCAGCGACCGACATGCGCTCGATGCCTCCAAGCTCCGCTGCTGTCCCTTCGTGGCCGTGCTCGGCAGGAAGTCGTGCAAGTGGTGCGCTGCCTGCATCGCGGCGTCCGCCATCTCCTTGTTCCCCTCGGGCACCGTCAAGATCTTCTTGATGAGGACGCAGGCGCACTCGCCGAGCTTCGCAGTCATCGTCGAATCCAAGTCGTCCTTTGTCATCTTGTCCATGATAAGGCGCAAGTCGTCGCGAAGGTTGACCGCGGTCACCGTGTCAGCGAATATGTCGTTGACCAGCGTGGTCAACTGGGCCCTGATGGCATCGCGGGCCATGGAGGCGTCGGCTTCGTCCATATCCGTCTTCATCTTCAGAAGCTCGACGTCCGACGGCATGGCGTCGACCGCCTTGCCCAACAGCTGGATGAACGTGCTCTGCTGCGTCTGCGCCAATGACCCCGTCGACGTGGCTGAGGCGACGCTGGCCGACAAATCTTTCAGCACGGCCTTCACCTCCTTGACGACGGGGGTCGCGAGCTCGTCGTCCAGGGAGCACGCGACTTTCGGGATGGTGCTCAACGCCGCGGTGGCCGCAGCAACCGCCCCGTCGAAGTCCAGGGGGCTGCGCGCCACCGACAAGAGGGCGGACATGGATGCTGAAACCTGGGGGGCGAGCTCCATGACCATGACTTTGTCCTTCATCAGGGTCGTCCACGTCTTGTTGTACTCGGCGCACGCGCCGATGGCGATCGCCACCCCCTCCAGCCCGCTGAAGATGTCCCCGCGGTTGGGGTCGAGGGAGAGGATGTCGCTGTAGAAGGCGTCGATGTCGTCCGCCTTCCACGGGCTGGTCGGGTCGCAGATCTTGGCGACGCCGCCCACCATGGAGCCCAGCGCGCCCAAGAAGTGCGACGCGTCCTCGCAGAACTCCTCTGTGTCGGCCAGCAGATCGTCCATCAGCGAAGCCATCCGAGAAGAAATCGTCACGAGCATATCCTTCTTCTTGTGGCCTCCCTCGATCAGTGCAGCGTACACGCCGCTGATGAAACTCTGGTTGAACATGCGGATCTTCTCGGCCATCTCGAGGTCAATGAAGTGGAGCTTCGGCGAATCCGCAGTGAAGGTGAGGCCCGCTTCCTGAGGGGATGTGGGCCATGGCCACACCATCTCAAAGAAGAAGGTGACGTCGGTCATGGACTGGAGCTCGACTGTCATGCGTTCCTGGAACATCTTCTTGCACATGTTCTTCTTGACGACGGGCGGGATATCGATGGACTGGCGCAGGCGCTCGAAGGCGTCCTTGACATCGCCAGCCGAGGCGCTGAAGATGTTGGTCTCGTGAAGCTTGTTCGCGAGCTCGTACTTCGTCATGTGCAGGGTGAGTCTGTTCCACTGGTCCTTATCCTTGTCCTTCAGCCTTTTCAACTCTCCAGCGGCGTGGTGCGCTTGGACGCCCAACTTCCCAGCAGTGAGCACCTTCGACAACGGGAGCTTCGCAATCCACTGGTCCCCCTTGCCCACAGCGGGGCCCCCTGCAGTGGGGGCCTGGCTCGCCGAATCGTCAGCATCGATGCTGCAGGCGTTCACCGCCGCTGCCTGGAGTCGGCCGATGGCCGACAGGGCGGATGGCACCCCGCTCACAGCGCTCCTCGCAGCACGTCGCTCCGCCATGACGTTGATCGTCGTCGCCGACAAGGTGCCCTTGCTGTAGAGCATGGGCGTGTGCGGAGAGTCAGTCTCGCCATCTCCCGCCCCCCCCGTTGGCGTGGACTCGATGCCGCCAGAGAGGACCGAGCACGCTCCTGACATGGTCATCGGCGGCGACATGGCGGGCACCCCGCCTGACGGCAACCCCCCGCCGCGGAGACGCCGCATCCCCATCGAGTTGGCCATCTCCTCCGTGAGGGCCAGGCCGGCGTCCTCGTGGGTCTTGAGGTTCGCGAGCAAGGTTGACGGGCCACTCGAGTGAGTCTGCTCGCCCATGCTCCAGTCGAACGTCCGCGTGCCCTGGGAGGCGAAGATGTGGTTCTCCTGCTTCATGTACACGCAGCTCTTCTCGCTCACGACGCCCATGCTGATGCTCAGCGTGCGCAGGAAGGACCACTCGATCGTCCACATGAAGAGCCATACCTCCTCGACGTCTAGGCTGTCCTCCGAGTGCAACATCATCGAGGGGATCGATTTCGTGTTCTTCTTGGTGGGCTTGAAGCCGCAATATTTGTGCAGCTCTGACCTCGACATGATGAGGGCCTTCCGCTTCACTTTCATGGAGAAGACCTCGCGCTTGCCCACCTCCTCGGGGAAGAACGGCCTCTTACCCTGCTTATTTCTCTGCATCTTCCCCTCGATGAAATCCTTCTTGAATACTTCGTCGCTCATGCTCGCGACGACGTCGGTGATCGTCATGAAGCTCAGGCTGTGGACGTAGACGTCGTCGCAACTGCGGCACACGAAGACGGCCTCGTCCTCGTGGGCGCGCTTGACCAGGTCGTCGCACGCCTCGCGGCGGCAAACACTTGCTGTTAAACAAAAACTTGCTTCTCGGATCCTCGACCCCCCCCCCCTCCGCGCCCCGCACGCGCTCCGCCCCCCCTCCTCCGCCACTCTGCGAGCGACGGGGGGGGCGGGGGCGGGCGCAAGGGGGCGAGGGGGCAGGGGGCAGGGAGAGGGGAGGAGGGTCGGGAGCATCAGAGGATAGAGCATGGGGGGAATGAAGGACGGAGGGAGGAGGGGAAGGAGCAGGGAGCAGAAAGCAGGGGCGGGGGGTTGTTGCTGTGTTGTTGTGATTGTTGTTGATGCTGTTGTTGCTATTGTTTCGACTGTTGTTGTTGTTGTTGCTGCTGCTATTGCTATTGCTAGTGGTGTTGCTGCTGTTGTGTTGTTGTTGTTATTGGTTCGGTTTTCAGCTGGACCCTCGGCGCCTCGCCGCAGAGACCACACGTCGTGGACTTCGCACCGAGGCGGCGTTGGCGACCAGCAGCGGGCATCTCACCGTTGGAGCTGCGCTTGGCCATCTCCGATGCGAGCGGCTGGGCGTCGGGCGGCCGCGGTGCTGGTCGGGCACTGGCGGTCGGAGCACGCGCGCTCAAAGGCTCTGCGAAATTTGAGCCAAGAGGGCGACGCGACGCCGACGGTCGAACGGGGGCCCCTCGGGCCCCAGGGCGGCCCAGGGCCTTCAACAGCTGGGCCCCATGGCGGCCCAGGGCCCCCTAAGGCCCAGGTCCCGTTCAACTCGCAACGGCCGAAGCCATGGGCCCCAAAAGGTCAACGACGAAACCTATGTGGGGCCGTTGGTTGCGCCCAGGATAGATTTATAGCGCGGGCCCCATTTTCAAACTTAAAGCCCAGGCCGACTACGAGCTTGCCCCGAGAAGGGCCCCGATTTCGAGCAGCCAGATGCTTGTCTGCAGGACCCCTTGCTCGAATGATTATAATGTAAACATGAAACGGACGTAGCGGTGCCCAGACGGTCGGTCCAGGGCCTTTTCGGCGCCTTCTTTGCGACCCCCCTAGGGCGTAATTTGAACCCATCCGAAACATGTGTGTGTTTCGGCATTGCCCAATCCTGGGTCCTCTCGGCACGCTTCCTGGGGCTCCGAGAGGGCCCCGCGAGGGGCCCAGGATGGCGTTGATGCCAGAAACCCAAACACATATGTTATTGCTTGGCCCTCCGCGTCTGGAGCACCCTCTGGGGCATATGGGTGCCCTTTCTGAACCCTCTCAGAGCCCTCCCAGGGGCCTAAGAGGGACCCAACATGGGCACGATGCGGCTCCAATGGGGCCCAAGAGGGCCCCAAGGGCTCCCCACGAGGGCCCAACGTCGCGGGAACTGACCCTCTTCGCGGCCCCTCTCGGCGCCCTCTCGGGACACTCTTTGGACACTCTTTGGGCACGCGGGGGTCCTCAGAGTCCCCCCCCTGGCACTGTTTGGGCAGCTGAAGGTCTGAAGAGTCCCCCCCTGAGACTGTTTCGAGACTTTTCGGGGAGCTGTGTTTTCATGTGTGTGTTTCGCAGTGCGCTGTTTAGCTACTTGTTTGAAACTGTTGTGAGACTGTTTTGAGACTCTTGGGAATAGGGCGGCGGGTGCCCAAATCGCTTCTGAGACTCTCCCAAAACACTATTTCGAGACTGTTTTGATATTTTTTGTATATTTTTTGGGGGGGGTCGGCGCGGGAGACTGTTTCGAGACTTTTTCGAAACTGTTTCGATACTTTTTCTGTACTTTTTGAACGGCTCCCCAAACCCCCAAACAGTCCCAAAATAGTCTCAAAACAGTCTCAAAACAGTCTCAAAACAGTCTCAAAACAGTCTCCTGGCCAAAAACGGCACCAAAAAGTCCCAAAACAGTCTCCAAAAAAGATCAAAACAGTCCCCTTGCGACCGCCGCCCTCCCCCCCGTGCCAGGCCCCCAGGACGCGCAAAAAAAAACACAGGAAATAATCTCAGACAGAGTCTCGAAAAAGTCTCGAAACAGTCTCCATCCGAATCCTTCGAACAGCTGCCCCCGAGAGGGCACCAACAAAGAGTCTCGCAGTCCAGCGGAGTCCCAGGAGGAGTCTCAAGAAGAGTCTCGGTGCCAAAAGAGTCTCCCAGGGGAGTCTCGAAACAGTCTGAGGGCACAGAAGGCCCCCCCCATGGGGAGACCTCCAGGAGCACCCCATGGCGCCCCAGCCACACCGACTGGCCGAAGGGCCGTCGTCGTCGCCGTCGTCGCCGCTGTCACCCCTATCACACTCGCTGTCGTCGCCGCCGTCGCCGCAGCCGCCGCCACAGTGCACAGGGGGGCCCTCGTCGCCCCAAAGGGCGCTCCAAGATGCGCCAGCACGGCAATGATGACTGCACTTACCGCAGGACGGAGTCTGAGATGCATGAGCTCGCGGGCCAGACATGACGAAGCTGAGGAGAGGGGCGGCGGCGAAAGCCAAGAGAGGGCGCCAGACGGGGAGATGGGGGTGACAAATCACCTCGAACCGTTGCCCACCAACTTGCCAAGCCCAGGCTGTCAGGCACGGGGCACGTCGCCACGCCAAACCTCGGACAGATCCGTTCAGCGATGGGGGAAATGCAAGTGCTGCAAGCTTTGACAATGAGTTTGCGCGGCGCCAAGATTAAGGCGAGAGCGTAATTTGAACGCCACTCGCCCTCCATCAGTGTAGCTGATGCAAGTTGTAGACGAGCTCAGGCGAGAGCCGCAATTTGAAAACCGCCCGCCTTCCATCCGCGTCTGCTGCGGATGTTTAAGATGAGCGTGCGCGGCGCTAAGACGAGAGCCCCCGCCTCAACGTCGACCCCTGTCCCCCTCGCCCATCGTCGCCCCGGCCGCCCCTCTTGCACGGCAACCTATAAGGGAAGCGGGGGCCTCACCCCCTCCTCATTTCGGTTGTCCCTCCTCTTCCCCCTCATCACCGTTCCCTGGCATCCTGCTCCTCCATCTCCCCCCCACACCCCTTAATCGTTTTTTCATCGCTCATCGGGAGGACGCCAATCCCTCTGGCTCCTCGGGCTCTCCAGGGCGCTGCGGGCGCTCCTTCGACATGAGATCCAAACCACCTGGCAGGCCACGAAGGAGCTCCCGAGCACGCCGCCTCATGCACGGACGCAGCGTCAGGAGTGCGAATTTGTTTTTGTGCGACGGCTTGTCGTCACAGACCTCCCCAAGGTCCAGAACCCACGATACTAACAAGCCAAGTGGGCGGCCCTGCGCCGCCAAATTCTCAAGATCGCTGCCGTACGCTGCTGCGCTCATTGTGCAGCGGCCATGGCCACGATGGCACCTGGCCTCGAAACACCTGCCTTTCCTGTAATACACAATCGTACCTTTTCCTTGGACATTGACAGCATGCTGCACAGGCTCGCGGCTCGCCCGCGACCCCACCTCTGAGCGGGAGGCCCGAGAGACAGGAGGCGGGGGCGGAGGCAACGGAAAAACAGGCGGTGGCATAGGGGCCTCGGGCGGCAGCGGAACCTCGCCGCCGCCGTCGTCGCCCTCGCCCTCGCTGAACAACTCGTCGATGTCCATGCCGACCTCGTCCTGTGCGGATCGAGGGGCAGGAGGGCGATGCAACCCCAGCCCTCCCACTCCACCCCAGACCCACAGAGGAGGCCTGCCGAGACGGCCCGACACGGCTCCAAGATGACCCCCAAGAGGCATACATATGTTCCTCGTGTTGCTTCCGCCTCTTCACATCATCTTCCTCCTCCGTAATGTGCATCTGTTCATCTTACCAGGGATTGCTTCACATCCTGCCTGCCTTCCACCGCCCCCTCCCTAACCCCCTGTCGTCAAACCTCCTCGTCACCTCCCGCTCTTGGGGACGTGTAGGGCCGTTTCGGTGGCGTGTCGGAACCTATCGGGGCTTGTTTGTGATGTGTTAGAGCCGTTGTTTTGTTTTACGTGTTGCTTGATTGGTGTGCTTTTGTTTGAAGCGTTGCTGTTTTACACTTTCCACACCGTTAACCTAACTAGCTAATGTGTTAAATGTAGAGGCCTCCCCACCTTATGATTAGGCGATGCTTGCGGGAACTTGCATTCAAGTATGCTGTCCTCGCCACTAGCGCGGACGTCGTCCGCGCCGCCGTGGTCGTCGCCGCCCACGGGCCCGTCGTCCAGGGGGAGGGGGTCATCCAGGTCCTCCTCCTGGTCCGACGCGATGCTCCCGTGGTCGCCGTCGTCGCCGTCGTCCGTGGCGGCGGGCCGCGCAGCTGTGGCCCGCCTCGTAGCCTTCCCTGACTGCCACAGCTCGGACTCGGGGCCCATGGAGACCACGACGACGTCGGCAGGGCGAAAACGGGCGACGGCACGATCACTCTCGTCGATGACCCAAAAGCTGATCGACCAATCGGCCGTGAGGTCCAAGCTACTGAACGCCTCCCAATCAACCAAAGACTCTGTGGCACCCTTCGTGGGGGAGTAACTATAGCAATGACGGAATCACTCTCACCCCATCCCCCATCATCCTCCCCCCATCGATCCCTATGACCCTTTTCCGACGAGCCCCCATTGCGTTCCCCTCGCCAGTGTCGTCCTGGTCTGTCTCGTCACACCCTCCTCTTCTCCCTCGTCCCCTGTGCCCGTGCCTGCGTGCCTGCATGCGTGTGCGTGCGTGCGTGTCTGCCCGTATTTGCGCGCGCCTACGAATATGCGCACGCGTGCGTGCGCGCGCGTGCGTGCCAGCGCGCATGCGTTTACGCGCGTGCGGCGCACGCGCGTAAACGCATGCGCGAGCGTGCGTGCACGCACGCGTTCGTGGTGGGATGAATGTGTTTCCGTTCCGCTAACGACTCCTCCAACAATACCTCCACCTGGCCGCCGACGGCCTCCTGCTCGACGAAGGCGAGCGGCCTGAAGTTGGAGCAGTAGGGGCTGAACTCGTGGGAGCCGATGTGCCACCACACGTAGGCGTCCACGCCGTCGGGGTCGTCGCCAGAGAGGCCAGCTGCCACAACGCCCCAGCCATCGACGACAGCCGCCTTGATGCCGTGCAGTCGCACGACCAAGCTGGAATCGTCCAAGAGCTTCCGCTCGGGCGACCCCTTGGTGCAGAGGCCCTTCAGCTCGGAGTAGAAGCGCCTGCGGAACTTCTTGATGACGTCGGCCTCAGGGCAACATATGCACATGCCGATCTGAGCACAGGTGTACTTCTTCTTCTGGACGGGCACGTCTACGGGGGCACAGTCGTCGTGTATGATTGCCCTGTGCCTCTCCATCCAGTCTGATGCGAGACAAGCTTTCATGTTGCTGCCGTGCCCTGACATCCACAGCGAGCGAGCGATCGAAGCTGTCGACGTAGTAGGGTGCTTGAACTCCAGCATCTGGCCGATGTGCGAGGGCATAGGAGAAAGCATAACCTGGAAAGCAGCCACGCCCTTGAAACTGTTGCACATGGATGCCCACTGGGCAGCGCCCGTAGTCGACTCCCAAGCCTCCATCGCGTCGGCCATCTTTCGCTCCTCGGTCTTGGTCACGCGGCGCAAGCTCACCATGTGCGACTGGGCAGCCCGCATCATCGAGTCCATGTTCACGGTGGCGTTGGGGTCTGCCGATGCTCGCCGCATTGCCAAGTCAGTCATCCCCCCGCGGCTGGTCGGCACGACAGCCTCCGCGACGAGCTGCTGCTCAGACGCCTCCCGCCGCCTCTTGGCCTGGGCGCGAGCAAGGTCGCGGGACCGAAGGCCGAAGGCGCTGCCAGGTGCATCCGCAGCACGGGGGTTCCCATTGGCCGCGGCTGCGACGGCAGCCAGCCTCGCCACCTCTGCTCTGGGTAAAGCGCGGTACGCAGCGCTCAAGGCGGCGATGCACTGGCGGCCAGTCTGACCAAGGGATTGCTCCCTCAGGAAAGCATGCCAAGAAGACACCGTGCCCCTGACAGTGGTGGTAGCCTCCTCGCCTGGCGGCCCGCCAGGGCCCCCTGCGTCATCGCCACCACCTGCTGGCGCGCCCCCCTCACCGACTGCTCGAAATGCCCTGCCTGATAAACGAGCTTGGGCAACCACCCATTCGGCCGACGACTCCGCGAACGTTGCCGAGTGGGTCTGCACTCCCCTGACCATCAGCCGCCTGCGGATCGAGGCGTGGCGGGACTCGATAGCCTTGATGTCCAAGTCGATCATGGCGGCAAGCAGGTTCAACTCTGCGATCGCAGCTGGGTTCGACAAGCCTCCGTCCGCGTCCTTGTGTCGCAGCACGAAGTCCTTGGTCCAGCTGTCCATGCGGCAATCCTGGAGGTCACTCACTTCCTGCGCAACGGCTGGGTCCACGATCATGGCGAAGATGCGAGTCGGAAGCAAGCTATGTCGATGGGTGAACGCCTCCCGAACCTGGCACTCAGACCTCGAAAGAAGCTTGAACGCGAGGGCGCGCGCCTTCCGAGTCATCGCCGACGGCTGCACGAGGTCCTTCCACAGCACGTGCTCGCGAAACAGAGGGTCCCACGCAGCCTTGAAGACGCGCGCAGGGGTGCCAAGCGCAGCCTCCACGATCGGCCACGTCCTGCTCGTCGAACTGGCTGCGCCCGTGGACTCAGCCTGGACAACCATGCCCCTCTGCTTGATCTCCCAGTGCTTGCCGCCGACCTCGAGGTGCCAATCCATCGTCCGACGTAAAGGCTCCAGCACCTGCCGAATGATCACCACTCTGTCAAGCGGCGACGTGTCCATCCAATCTCCAGCGGTGCTACGATGGTACTCATTCTCCAGCCGCTTTGCATTGAAATCTCCATGGCCCTGCCCATCGCCGCCGCTGGCAGCCGCAGCCTCTGCGGCGCCGCCCTCGCCGCCATCGGCGGCGGCAGGCGCAGCGGCAGCAGCTGGCAGAGCCCCGCCATCGCCCAGCCGAGGTCTCTTCTTGGAGCCCCGAGCCATCTCTTTCGCCCAGATAGCCCAGACAGCAGAGCCCAATCCGTGAATGCCGTCAAGTAGGATGAACTCGTCCATGGCAACGTCGGACCCCGTCCACCTGCTCCTCGGCCACCGGGTGAATCGAGCTCCCAAGAGGACGACCTCCAAAGCCTCCGACACCGACTTCTTGATCTCGCTCTCGTCTATGTCGATGCCCTCGGGAATCCATATGTCGACGTGCTCTCGGTCCCTCCAGTCCCCGTTCGGCAAATGGTGCAAAGCTGTCTTCTTCTCGATGAGTCGACTCCCCCGTGCGAGCGAAAGGCACAGCAAGTGCCGCTTGTACGGGGTGGCCTCTGGTGGGGGCCTCCCCCTGCGGATGCGAATCCGCTGTTGAACCACAGCACGGAATATCCGACAGAAAGAAGAGAAGCCCGAGCCCTCGTTGACGGCAAGTGCAAAATTGATCTGGCCAGACACGTCGGAGCCCGTCAGGTCGAAGGTGTGCGTGAATACGTTCGCGAGGCAATGTATGGAGCATGTGAAACCAATCTTGCCCCAGCCGTCGCCTCGTCGGTCAACCCCGACCTGCGCCTCGCAGCGGGCGTTCGGGCCAGCGCCGTCCAGGACTGACACGCGCGTCTTGCACGCAAAGTCCTTAGCAGCCCGTCCAACAGCTGTGGTGCGACGTTGGTCCGCCTCTCGAAGACACTCCCCAGTGTTCCGACCCAGCCACTGGAGCGGAGCAATGGACGCGCCGACGATGCCGACGTACTCGCCCGCGTTGGTCCTCAGAAGGTACCCGAACCTCGACGAGCTCTGCAGCAGCTTGATGACAGTTCTCTCTAACTTCGGCTTCCCCCACTGTCGAGATCGATCCATGTGGTACACGGCCACCTGCTGCTGCTGCTGATCGGAAGAGCCCACTGCACCACGACCACGTGCTTGGAACGAATCGTTCACTGACAGCTTCATCGGGGTCTCGTCGTACTTGACCGCCTCGACGTAGTGGAGCAAGTTCTCCTTGGGGACCGTATTTGCCAAATAGCACTCCAGCGCAAGCTTCTGGTCCCGCTCGAAATGTACGATGGTGTTGGCCAAGACGATCACGTACTCTGTGTAGCTCCCAGGGGTCACGCCGATCGAATCCTGGATCGATGCCTTTGACGTGGTTCGGCCAGCCAGCTCGGACGACGAATCCATCAACATGCGGTTGAGCTTGGCTGGCACGTCTTGGTCTGATACTCTCTGGCGCTCGATCGTGAGCGCTGCCATGCGAACATACGGGAGCAGCGGCCACTGATCTGTCGAGCCTCTGCCCGTGCATTGGACGATGTGTCTCGGCACGGTGGGCAGCCTCACTGACTCCGACAGGGGCAGCGCCAGGGCGTTGGTGCGGCCCGCCGCCGCGACCGACCTCGCGGCTGCCCGACTGGGCCTGCGTGGCGGGGGGCGCGGCCCTCTGGCCACGGCGCCCGCGGGGCCGCGGGGCGGCGGGTGAGGCTCACCCGCGACCTCGGCGAGCACATCGCCCCAGCCGTCCTCCATCGCGGTCTTGCCGCAAAAAAAAGACACAAAGTGCCAAAGCCTTGCCGAGACATGTGCGATCCAAAACGGCAGCGCGTGGTGATGATGATGGCGGTGACGCTGCTGCCGTTGGCGACGGGGGGGGGGGGGGCGTCCTGAATCCCTTGGGAAGGGGGGGGCAAGGGGCGCTTGCACCCGCTCATCACAGCCCTTCCTTTCTGTCATGTGTCATGTGCCCCCCCCCCGCTCACCCCCGCCCAGCCCCCGACCATATTTTGTCTCCCCCCTCGCTCATTACCCAACCCCCTATTCAAAACAGAGCAAGGCGGACGTCGAGTCGGTGCGTGTCCTGCCCAAAGGGCACGGGGGGGGGGGCCTGAAAGGGCCCAGGTTGAACCATACGGAACCTCGCATCGCACCTGTGGGGAAAGGGACTGAACCCCGCCAAACTACACATCGCACTCAGCGCGCGCTGAGGTTCTTGGGGGACGATGCGCTGCGGACCCGAGGCAGACCCAGCAAAACGTTAGAACTATTATGTTTTCCGCATTATCGAATTGATACGAGCGAGCATTGTTTTTGATATTTTTTTAAAACTGTTTTGGGGCTGCGTCGGAAACGTGGGAAACAACTGTTTTGAGACTCCCTGGGAGATGTTGTGGGGAGTTATCATTTTCCCAGCTGGAGGAGGCCACGCATATCATAAGTTTAGGCATTGGCTGCCATGCTGGAAGTGCACCAGCCTCGAGCTGGCACGAGGGAGGTGGCCTCGGAAAGGAGGGTCGACGCACGCAAGCGTCTGATAGTAGAGGGAGGGGCGGCCCCCCATTGACATTCAAGAAAATGCTACCGGGCAGACCTCGGCATTCTTCCATGCCTCAATGTGCCAAGGGGGCACGGTGGCGGACCTTGCGAATGCTGCGCACGTGCTCGGCGCTGCTGCGACGCGGCGTCCACGGCATCTTCGCGCGTCACATGCCCTGCTCGGATACCCGAGCAGGACATGTGAACCTTCACATGCTCTGCTCGGATATCCGAGTAGGACACGTGAAGGGGGTCGGCCCCGGCCGCCGGACCACCTTCTTCCAGACCAGTCCAGCCTGCGCGCGCGCTCGCTTTTGCGATGGCGAGCGGGGGCTCGCGGCAGGAGCGGACCACATTCACATGCTCTGCTCGGATATCCGAGCAGGACATGTGAAGGGTCGGCCCCAGATTCCTGCGGGGCGCGCTCGGCGTCGAGGCGGCGCACCAAGGGGTCGATCCCGACCGCCAGCCCGCCTAGAGCCATAAGGTCAACCGACAGAACGATATTTGTTAATCGAGCGCTGCTTCAAATCGAGTCGTTGTCAGTCGAGCGCAGTTTGCATTCACGGGAAGCCGAAGCCTTTGGTACCAAAGGGGTCGGTATTATGTTTTGGGGGGCGAACGAACAAGTGTTTGCAAAATGTTTGTGCAGGCAGAAAAGTTTCGCTTGAGACATCCTCAAACAATGCTTTCGGGCAGTTCTTCGACCACATCATTTTCTGATGAAGGTGCCGATTGACGTTGACGCTTATGCTGTTTATGATGGTGTCTCTAATGCAGATGCCGCTGCTGACACCGAATGAGATGGTTACGCTGATGCTGATTATGATGACGGTGCTGAGATTGATATTGATGTATGATGTTGATGTTGATATGTTGTTGCTGCTGATGGGGACGATGATGGCACGATGCTAAATGTTGGTGGCGATGGTAATGTCACATATGAGGATTCATTTCAAAGGATGGGGGGAGAGGGAAACTGGAGTAGTTCGGAGGAGTGAGGAGGATCATCAGGAACAGGCTTGTAAGCGGTATTCCCTGTGGACGATCGGAGATCCCGCTTTTTCCTGCGCATCCCGTTGATGTCAGGAAAGGTTTTGAATGTTAGCGTTTCGCCTGAGACATACTCACCAAATTGAAATGCTCGAGAATCTCGGTAAGACGGCTTACGCTAACCATCACGCTTTTGCTTGGGACATCCTCTTAACGTGGAGATGTTGAGATCGGTCGCGGAATCTTCGGATCTTCGAAAGTGGGGCCTCGCCTGAGACATCCTTTGGACGATGTCGCTGGACGACGCTGGCGACGGCGCGTTCCGTGATGGGCCAATGTTCCACCACCATTACCATAGGTAGGACTGGGGAGAAGGGAGGATGGGGAGGTCCTCCTCCTCCTCCTCCTCCTTCTCGTCCCTCTCCTATCTATAGTGGTGGTGGTGGTGGTGGATACTTGGCCCATCATTCCAGCCAGAATCCTTAGGCGGATCCAGCTGCGGGCGCCCCCTGTCGAGGCCCAGGACGGACCAGCAAAATGCCCTGACAAACTGCGGTCCTCGAGAGCACTCCCCGCAGGCCTCCAGATAGGTCGCCGCCCAGAGGCCGCCTCCAGAGGCCCGCAAAAGGGTCGACATCGCGAACACGTTTTTCGATATACACGCGGCGTTCGATCGACGACGACAGCAGCGACGAAGGGCGACGGCGAGCACGACGACGGGTCGGCAGGCGCGCGGGCGGTCGGCCAGGCGACCTCCCCAAGGGGGAGGAGGAGGAGGAGGTAGAGAAAGGAGGGAGGAGGGAGGAGCGCTAATCAGCCAGAGCAGGAGTGACATGGCAATGAGGAGGAGTATATGGGAGCAGCTGGTCAAATTCATTGCCCGCAGCAACAGGCGCACCCAGTACGCAGGAGGCCACAGCACAGGGCCAGTAGGAACCGCAGCGCCTCAAGATTGCGAACCACAGCCTCATGATTCTCGCCTTGAAGGAGCTCTTGGAGGCCTCTTGGGCCGTCTTGGGGATCTCTTGGGCGCTTCTTGGGCCGTCGTGGGGGTCTCTTGGGCGCTTCGTGGCGAACTTGGAGGCATCTTTGTACCGTCTTGGGTGCCATCTTGAAGCTGTGCTCTCTTGGGGGCATCTTGCCCGTCTTGGCGGCATCTTGAAGGCCATTTGGAACCATCGTGTCCGTCTCGGACGCGATCGGCCAATGAAGATCGAGGTTTCCCACGTTTTCCGGGAGGCCTGAACGTTTGGGCCGAGACCCGACTGAGAGTTCTTTGAAGAAGAACCGCAAAATTGCCAGACATGTGACATGTGGCACGCCGTGCACCCCTGTGGCAGGCCACAGGGGGGCGACGAATCTACTGGCCTTTCGCGCCCATCAACCCTCCGTGCCTGGGTTGTACTGTAGGTCAGTTAGGTCTCTCGGGGCCCTCTCGGCCGTGTTGGGGCGCTCGTGGCTCTGAAAGAATCATGCGGGAAGCGCCAGGAAACCTTGGGAGGCACGCCGAGAAGCCTGGAACATTTGAGAACGTGTGGTCCTCAGGCCTCATCAGGTTTAATCCTGGGGACTCGAGGACCACGAGGGGCCTGAGGGCACTGCAGCTCGTTCCTCGCAGAACGGTGGCGGACACGGTCGGGAACTTTTGGATAGCGCGTTTCACGCTTCGGCGCGACACGCGATCTTCTTCGCGGCCCCCAAGTGTTAACGTCCGGAGCCTTTTCTGAGCCTCCCGCCCCGTGGAGCGGAGCGACAGGCTATCCGTTCGCGGGATGTAGCGTGTCGCCAGGTCCGCCTTGGCGACGCGATATCCAAAGCTCCTGACCGTAACCGGAGGTTCGATCAGGAGCAGAGGGAGAAGAACCAGCGTCGGGCGGGGCTAGGACAAGGATGAATCCGTTCCAGAGACTTTTGGAGCGCTCTCACAGCGCCTCGGAACGCTCTGAGAAGGCCGCGGCGCCCGAGCCATCCTCCAGAGCCGCCGGATCTCAGAGGTTTTTGATTTTCAGGGGCAAGGATCGGGGGGGGGATAGGCATAGAGGGGAAATGCGTCGACCTTCAATCGCCCATGGATCGCCGAGAGGTGTCCGATAGCCCCAACCTGCCCAGGAAGGTGCCGATCCCATGTCGGTGTTTCCTCCTGTTCCTATCCCCCCCGATCGTTGCTCCTCAGACTTGTCCTCACCCGATCTCATGCTCGCCCTGGCTTCGTCGTAGGTGGGCGGGAGGAGCAGGCGGCAGCCTGCCGCCCGCCTCCCCAGACCGAAGCCGGGGGGGCCGCCGCCCCGTGCCGCTCCTTGCCCGAGCGGGGCTCAGCTCGACGCCGGCTCGACTCCGAGTCGACTTCGATCGATTCCAATTCCGCTCCGATCCGATCGCGGACTCCGATCCGGATCTCGTTTTCCCGGAGGAGGCATCAGGTTTACCCAACATGGGGGCCAGCGAAAAGGGGGTGGTGCTATAGATTTGGTGCAATCGATTTGTGGGGTTGCGATAGATTTGGGGCGTGCACTACATTCTGGTGCGCCAACGTATTGCTGGGTTGTTGCGTGCAATGCATGAATTGAAATACAATGCAATACAATTCCCTGGCGCAATACATTTGCAATCCAATTGCCCCAAACCTATTGCACCATCACCTTTTAGCTAGACCTCCATTGGGGTCATCCAAAGCATTGCCAGCCCATCGATTTTCCGCCGATTCGACTCTCCCCGACCTGGCTGCCGATGTCCGCCGGAGCGGATTGGTTCCGATCGCCGATGCGGCTCGTCGACTCGATTCTGTGCGCCACCTGGCAGAGTGGCTCCGGCCCCGGCGGCAGGAGGCGTTCACGCGGCAGCCGAACGCCAAGGCGGGGGAGGGGTGCCGCGCTCGATCGGAGCGGGTCGAAGACCCAGATTTAAGTCGGGCATGTCCCTCTGCAGGAGGAGTATCCAAAGAAAAGTAGAGAGATATTCTTGGTGACGATCTTCTTGCTTTTCTGACCACGTTGAATTCACTTTTGATAACTGTTTGATATTATTTCTCTTCCTGCCTGTAGGAGGACATACCCGACCAAAACCCAGATCATTGGGTACCGATGTGTTTTGGTCGCGATCGGTAGCGACCGATCGGCACTCCAGATGGGTCGCGAGCGGTCGCGACCGATCCCAGAGTCAGTCGCGACTGGTCGCCTCAGTTCGTGGCCGATCGGTCGCGACCGATCGGGCGCGATCGATTTTGGAGCAAGTCGGTCGAGACCGGTACCGAAATTTGAAGTAAAGTCGGTGGCGACCGATCTCGTCGGTGGCGACTGGGAAAGTCCATTATCCAGTGACCTGGGGAGCAGAGAAACAATTGCCCAGACAAGCTCGCGTCCTTCGAATAGGGGATCGAGAATTGATGTTCCCCCAGATGATTTATTGTTCGCCCCGTCTACGAAATACACGTAGGTTTGTAGATATACGAACGTTTTAGGTTTCTGTTGTAGATTCGACGACAAAAGTAATTTTTGGGCCAATCAATTCTGTAGTCAATCTCTCACTCGGGTCCTGGAAGAATCAGGACGGCGACTGTTGGCCGGTTTCGGCTTTGTGGGGGTCCTCGCCGGGCCCGGGGACCATCAACCAACGACGCAGGGTGAAGAACCGTTCCGAAGAAAGAGGGTGGAAACTTCCGGGGGCCGCGTATTTATGGCACGTCTGGGTA
Source organism: Prorocentrum cordatum (assembly GCA_963575745.1). Classification (NCBI taxonomy): domain Eukaryota; class Dinophyceae; order Prorocentrales; family Prorocentraceae; genus Prorocentrum; species Prorocentrum cordatum. The sequence continues at coordinate 143,848 of CAUYUJ010005736.1, read as the reverse complement.
GTGGGCTGGGAGGATAGGGGTGGGAGGCATGATCGGATCGATTGAAATATCGCGCACACAGTCGTGCCTGGTACCTTCTCAAACCCTTCCTCCCAACAAGATAGTTGTCTTTCTAAGAGGAAGAACCAACTGTATAAGCATACACTGTTTACGGTCCTCGTGGGATGCTTGGCTGGGCGCTGGGAAGTCCGCCCGGAGCTGCAGCAGTTTATGTTCAGGTTTTCTTTTCTCTGGACTGGGCGAGGGACACGCTCAAGGAGCCGCGGTTGTGAGGAGGAGGTTTTCGGCCATCTTCAGTCCCTCTATGGGGGCCGCTCCGGGCGACGCCTCGCGCGCACGGGCCTCTGGGCTCAGTGGGGAAGGGGCTCTGTGTGCCTTCGAGCGGTACCATGAAGTCGGGCATGTCCTCTACAGGAGGAATAGTCAAAAACATGATGGGGACGATTTTTATCACTATGTTCGATTATTCTTGAATGTTGTTGGCATCTGCTTATTTTTCTACCCAATCCGCTCGTAGGAGGACACGCCCGACCTATCGTTACCGGTGTAGTGGGCGCGCCGAACAAGCAACCAGTTTGCCAGCATGTGGCCCACGGAAGTTTCTCATCCATCGATCGCCTCGGGGGCTCACAGAAGCTCCGGGGCACCTCTTGGGGCCCTCAGAGATCGGCGAATGATGTGCTCTGGTACTGTGGAGGCCCATGCCAAGAAACACCCTGCTTGCCTCCCGGGTGCCCTTGGTTTCTTGGGTGTCGATGGTTTTCTATGGAAAGCGTGACGTTCCCACACCAAGAATCAATGGACGTCCTAGTTTCTCAGGTTTGGGCAGTTTGGGCTTCTTGTAGAAGGATTCTTGTGGACAGGCCTCCACTGTACGTCTCATCGCAGTATTTCTCAGCGAATGTGCCTGCTGGATTCACATGTCATCGGCGGATCTGCGTGGTTTCACGCTTGCTCCTTGCCCCGCCTTCGCTTAAATCGGGTATGGCCCTCTACAGGAGGAATCTATTCAAGAATAGTGGGAGAATAGTCTGGGGGCGATGTTTTGACTAGTGTTCTACCATTGTTGATTCTCGTTTTGAATTTTTGTTGTACGCTTCTTCCGAATCTGCCTGTAGGACGATGTGCCCGACCTAAGTCTTCGCCCTGGAGCCCATAGGCGGCGCCAGGGCGCTGCAGGCCGAGCGTAAGCGGCGCTATGGGCTTATGGTCGTGATGCAAAAACAATACACAAGCTCTGCCAAGACGGGCTGGTGGCCACCAGCACGTGGTCTTCTATTGTCAAGTCGGGCGTGCCCCTCTACAGGAGGAACATTGGAAGTCAGTCAAAAACTGGTTTTGGGATGAT
>CAUYUJ010005736.1:0-137500 GCA_963575745.1 Prorocentrum cordatum | reverse complement strand
GGTCTGGTCGACTTGGTTGGTTGGCCTCGCTAGCTCGTCCGTTTTGGCATGATCCTTGCGCACGTCTTGCTGGTCTGGCAGGTCTGGTTGGTCTGGTTGATTGCTCTGGCTGGCTCGTCCAGTTCGAAGAAATAGCGGTTCCATTAGGCAGGATCTTGCAATCTGAGAAATTTGTGTGTGTGGGGCTCTTCGGTAGCGTGACTGTTATTGGTTTTGTTTTCTTATTTGGAGCACATCAGATACGCGCTGGGGCGTTTCTGTTGCCAATCGTTTTGTATGCTCCGGTTTTGACTCGACCGCCACGTTACAGACACGGCACCCAAGGAACTGGGCGTTAACCAGGTGGCATTGTGATTCCAAGGCCTATCAAACACGCAACGGCCACGGACAAGCATCTGGGACACTGGCCGATCCCAGAGCCAAACACGTAACAACACCTGCGCCACACATTAACAAAACGCTGTCATGTTCCGCAAGCGAGCAGCAACGCCCTCAGCGTTTTTTTATATATAGCATCTGAGTTAGAGGCCCGCGTCGAATGTGCCCCTAGACCTCTCAAGAGTAGGACCTCTCGTTGCACGGCGCCTGTCGCGAGTCCGCCCGCCAGCCTCCGGCCGCGAGGTCGACCTCGAGGAGTTCGTCATGGGGTGCATGAAGCTGCAGGGCGGCGCCAAGACGGCGCGCCCGCGCCCGCGCCGAGCCCCGCGGCGCCCGGGCCGCTGCGCTCGGCCCCCCTGCCGCTCCTCCTCCCCGCCTTGATCGATTGCCTCTCGGCCGCTCCTCCCGCAGCTCCTCTCCTCCTTTATTCTAATTCGTGGTTTTGCTGTCATCCTCCGTAGAATTGCTAGTATTGTTCTTATTGGCATTCGAGTTGTTATTCTCATGTTCTTCCCCCTGCCGTTCCTCCCTGCCGCTCCGCCTCTCCTCCTGCCGCTTGCCTCCTCCGATCTGATTCGGTTCGCTTTCGATCGGGTCAGCTTCCGTCTCGCTTCGGCGTCGGATGCCGAGTGGGAGTCCGATGTCTCACTGGAGGCTCTGCCAGCCTTGCGATTTTTCCGCCGAGGCGGCCTCTCCGGACTTGGCTGTCGACTGCCGCCGATCCGACCCATTTCGATCGCCGACCCGAACTGTCGTTTCGATTTTGGGCTCTCCTGCCTCCCTGGCCTCGGCGTCACCCCATCATACTGATACGATGTGTGCGTGGCCCTTCCCCGGGGCGAACCAGCACCGAGAAATCTTACAGTATATGCGTCGTGGCGGGCGCTTTCGAAGCATAGTAATAGGTCTACACATAGATTTTGGAGGTCCGCGCTGACTTCGCCGTGCCTCGGGACCGTCAAACGACGACCCAGGCTGAACAGATCAGAGGGTCGAGACCTCCGGGGTGCTCCCGTTGTGATAACTCACACCGTCAGAATTCTCGGATGTATGAGGAGAAGGCCAAGGTGGAGGGTGCGAAAGGGTGGAGGGGTGGAGGAGGGTACGGATAGGGACGCGGACAGAAGGAGCAGGGAGTGTGATCAGGAGGAGTGGCAGGAGCGAGGAGCAGGGCGACAATCATATTCAGGAAACAGGACGAGTAGGCGGATGGTCAGAAAGCAATGGCAAAGGTGGTGGAGGGAGGAAAGAGGTTTGAGACAAGGCAGGATGCAGAGTACATGTGGTGGAAGGAGGAGGATTCTGCTCAGTACGGCTCGCCAGCGCGTCTTGACTCGGGGATCTATCCGGTAGCTGCCGACAGCTTCAACTCGAGTGGCTTTCAGCTGGAGTCTTCCGACGGGGGCCGGCGGGGATCTTGGGCGCAGTGGCGACTGATTCGGGGAGCCATCCGGCAGCTGCTGACGGCTTCAGTTCGAGCAGCTCCCAGTTGGAGTCTTCTGACGGAGGCCAAGTGGGGAACTTCAACGCAGTGTGAAGTCGGGCATGTCCCTCTCCAGGAGGAATAGTCCAAAATAGTAGAAAAAGCCTGGGGGGATGATCTCTTAATTACTCTTGAGTGTTCTTAATTTTTCGTTTAGAATCCGCCTGTAGGAGGACATGCCCGACCTGAGCGCAGTGGCGATCTGCACAGCCCGCAGGCCGCAGTGGCATTCCCTGTGCGCTGCGTGCCGACCTGCGGGCGGCTCCCTTGCCCTTGGAATCCGCTGCAGCCTCTGGCCGCTCCCCTTGCTACACCTGGGCTCCGCCCCGTGTGCAGGGACTGCTCCGATGTTCCGATGTTGTGACCATCCTGAGACAACTGACGGCACTTGAGCGACAATAGTGATTACAACTCTACTTGATTGGCACTGATATCTATTCAAACAAACACAACATGGATAGTACTCACAAGTGTGGAGATTTATTGAGTTAAGAGCAACAATTCATTTACATGGAAGGCATGTTCGATATCATACATTTTGCAAATCAAATGCACATATGTGTACACATGTTGCGTGTTGGAGTTAGGTTGCTTGGAACTTATGGAACTTATGGAGCTGACACGCTTAGATATCAAACTACATGCTTCTGGCATGTTGTTTGGTTTCGAGTTGTTGTGTTTGCTGTTTGAGTTGTTTCGGCGCTTTTGTTACATAACAGCGGAGACTGATAGGTTTCTAGTGGTCTCAAAAGAGAGCAGCATGACTCCCCAGGAGGGTCTGGGCAGACGCCGGACGGGTGCCGCGGGAATCCGGGGACTCCCGCGGGAATCCGGGGACTCCTTTTTTAGCCATCAGTAACGCACTTCGTGGTCTTCGAGTTCCCAGAACTCCGTTCCTGGGCATGAGTTTGAATGCCCGGAGTCAACTGTAGGCCACTTCGTGTTCTTCGAGTTCCCAGAACTCCATTCCTGGGCATGATTTTGAATGCCCGGAGCCAACTGTAAGCCACTTCGTGGTCTTCGAGTTCCCAGAACTCCATTCCTGGGCATGATTTGGAATGCCTGGAGCCAACTGTAGGCCACTTCGTGGTATTCGGGTTCCCAGAACTCCATTCTTGAGCATGATTTTGGATGCCCCGAGCCAACTGTAGGCCCACTTCGTGTTCTTCGAGTTCCCAGAACGTCATTCCCGGGCCACATTTTGAATGCTGAGGCAGGCTGAGGCTGAGGCTGAGGCCGAGGCTGAAGGCAGACTGAGGCTGAAGCTGAAGCAGGCTGAGGCTGAGGCAGGCTGAGGCTGAGGCTGAGGCAGGCTGATGCTGAGGCAGGCTGAGGCTGAGGCTGAGGTTGATGCAGGCTGAGGCTGAGGCAGGCTGAGGTTGAGGCCGAGGCAGAAGGCAGACTGAGGCTGAGGCTGAAGCAGGCTGAGGCTGAGGCTGAGGCAGGCTGAGGCTGAGGCTGAGGCAGGCTGAGGCTGAGGCAGGCTGAGGCTGAGGCTGAGGCTGAATCAGGCTGAGGCTGAGGCAGGCTGAGGCTGATGCCGAGCCTGAAGGCAGACTGAGGCTGAGGCTGAAGCAGGCTGAGGCTGAGGCTAATGCAGGCTGAGGCTGAGGCTGAGGCAGGCTGATGCTGAGGCTGAGGCAGGCTGAGGCTGAGGCTGAGGCAGGCTGAGGCTGAGGCTGAGGCTGAAGGCAGAGGCAGGCTGAAGCAGGCTGAGGAGGCTGAGGCAGAGGCAGTCTGAGGCTGAGGCTGCAGGCGGATGCTGAGGCAGGCTGAGGCTGAGGCTGCTGATGCAGGCTGAGGCTGAGGCAGGCTGAGGCTGAGGCCGAGGCTGAAGGCAGGCTGAGGCTGAGGCTGAGGCAGGCTGAGGCTGAGGCTGAGGCTGAGGCTGAGGCTGAGGCTGAAGGCAGGCTGAGGCTGAGGCTGAGGCAGGCTGAGGCTGAGGCTGAGGCTGAGGAGGCTGAGGCTGAGGCGAGAGGCTGCTGAGGCTGAGGCTGAGGCTGAGGCAGGCTGAGGCTGAGGCTGAAGGCTGAGGCTGAGGCTGAGGCTGAGGCTGAGGCTGAGGCTGAGGCTGAGGCTGAGGCAGGCTGAGGCTGGCAGGCTGAGGCTGAGGCTGAGGCAGGCTGATGCTGAGGCAGGCTGAGGCTGAGGCTGAGGCTGAGGCAGGCGGAGGCGGAGGCCGAGGCTGCAGGCAGACTGATGCTGAGGCTGAAGCAGGCTGAGGCTGAGGCTGAGGCAGGCTGAGGCTGAGGCAGGCTGACGCTGAGGCAGGCTGAGGCTGATGCTGAGGCTGATGCAGGCTGAGGCTGAGGCAGGCTGAGGCTGAGGCCGAGGCTGGAGGCAGACTAAGGCTGAGGCTGAAGCAGGCTGAGGCTGAGGCTGAGACAGGCTGATGCTGAGGCTGAGGCAGGCTGAGGCAGGCTGAGGCTGAGGCTGAGGCTGAGGCTGAGGCTGAGGCTGATGCAGGCTGAGGCTGAGGCAGGCTGAGGCTGAGGCCGAGGTTGCAGGCAGACTGAGGCTGAGGCTGAGGCAGGCTGAGGCTGAGGCAGAGGCAGGCTGAGGCTGAGGCTGAATCAGGCTGTTGCTGAGGCTGAAGCAGGCTGAGGCTGAGGCTGAGGCTGAGGCCGATGCAGGCTGAGGCTGAGGCAGGCGGAGGCTGAGGCCGAGGCTGCAGGCAGACTGATGCGGAGGCTGAAGCAGTCTGAGGCTGAGGCTGAGGCAGGCTGAGGCTGAGGCAGGCTGAGGCTGAGGCTGAGGCAGGCTGATGCTGAGGCTGTGACTGCGACTGCCGTTGCCGCTGCGACTGTCATCGCGAATGCGACTACGATTGCGAGAACAGCAGAATTCTACAACTGGATTCGCATTTGAATATTGAGGGGAATGCTTCCAGATATGCTCCTACACATCGCTGTTAGGTTGTTTTGCCGGGATACTTTTTAATAGCGGAATACCGCTCGGTGGAGGGAAAAAGGGAATTGGAGGAAAGCGGAAGAGGTGGAGGTGGAGGTGTATATCGTTAGCTTGAGCGGAAGACCGCTGCGCCGCGGACGGCGGAAGTTGTTGGCGGTTTCGTTGTTGTCGAGCCGCAGCAGGCGCACTGACGGGCTGGCGGTGGGCGTCGTCGTCGTCGTCGTCGTCATCGTCGGTCGGAGGACGAGCTTGGCAGCCATGGGGCCCACGACCCCATGGCCCCCCCGCGCCAGGCTCTTTGCCACCGCGGGCCAAGGCCCACGACCTTGGCCGCGTTGTCGTCTTCGTCGTCGCCGTCTTCGCCGTCGCCATCGCGCTGAAGCCGTGCCCCCAGCATTTTGCGCACGAGCCCGCACTCGACGGTCTCGTAGGACTTGTCCGTCTCGTGGGAGCTCTCGTTAACCTTCTGGTCGCCGCAATCGCCCCACTTGAACTCGTCGTAGTTATCCCACTTCGTCTGGCCGTCGTCCCCCTTGCCGCTCGAGCTCGCACCCCGCGGCTTCTCGACAAACGCTCGCTGCTTCTCGTAGGCTTCCTTGGACTGCTATCTCTTGATGGCCTCGTGGTCGCGACCGATCGCGAGCTGCTTGGCGCGCTTCAGCTGGTCGTCGTCCTCGTAGTTGCCGCGCTCGATTGCGATCTGCTGTTTCTCGTGGTCGCAGCTGCCCGTCGAGTCGGGCATCGGCCACAGCACTGCGACGTGCAAGGCCCAGGACTCGTTCATGGCCCAGTTGTCAGGCAGCACCCTTGCCAACTGCGGGTCCTCGCTGAGGCGGAAGCTCTCCTCGAACTTGTCCCCGTGGACGCCGTGGAGCACGAGCTTCGCCGCGTCTTTAGGGCCGAACGCCGAGCGCAAGGTCGACACCTCGGCGAGGAGAGTCTTCTTCGCGCCCGCCACGTCGGGGAACCAGCCGAAGTCGCCGCGGAAGCTGGGCAGGAATTAGAACGGCGCCCGCGCCCTCCAATCCTCCATCCAGACAGAGCGCTGCGCCCTCGGCACGCCGTCGATCACGACGATGACTTCCTCCCAGCCATCTCGGCGTCGGGCGGGGCGCGTCGGGCAGGGCGCGCCTGGTAGGGCCCCGTGGGGCGTCGGGCAGGGCGCGTCGGACAGGGCGCCCAGGGCGCCCCTTCGAATGCTCGTGGAGCAGCGGCTAGAAACGAGGGCCACCCAGAAGGGGTTGGGCGCGCGCGGGCTGCGAACAGGAGTGGTGCTTTCGCTCGGAGACCTCATCGCACTTTAGCAACGTCGGGAATGGTGCTCCCGCTTGGAGATCTCCACGCGACCTGCCCCCATCGCTCGGAGACCTCCTCGCAATGCCCCCCTACCCCCCCCCCCCCCCCCCATACACACAATCACATTCACGCAATCGGATTCACACACACACCACACACCACACCACACCCACACACACCACACCACACACACCACACACACACACACACACACGCACACGCACACGCGCACGCCACGCACGCACGCACGCACACGCACCCACGCACACAGACAGACAGACAGACAGACAGACAGACACAGACAGACAGACAGACAGACAGACAGACAGACAGACAGACAGACACGCACGCACGCACGCAACGCACACACGCACACACACACACAACACACACACACACACACACACACACACACACACACACACACACACGCACACACACACACACAATCGCACAAGGGGGGGGGGGGGCAGCGGGGCGGGGCGGGGGAGGGGGGGGGCAGGAGGCGGAGGATGGTGGATGGCTGTTCTGGTGGCAAGGAAGCAGCTGCCCTAGCGCAGCACAGTGCACTCGTCTCTGCCACCCAGGTACCAGGCATTTGCCTCGCACGCCTGGTGGGCGCCGACGGCCGCCAGTGCTGTCGACAACTCATCTCTGGCACTCAGGGCGGCCCTGCCACCAATCGCGCCCATCAGCCTCGAAATCAGCACGCGCTGGTTTGCCTCCAAGGCGCGCCCGACAACCGTGCCGACGCATGGGCCATAGAACACAACGTCGTTGGTGTAGGACTCCTTGCCGTCACGGCGCACGCTTCCGGGGGCGGCGGCAGCGAGGCAGCCTGGCAGGGGGCCTTCGGGGGCCAAGGAGGCCGCTCGTGAAGTGCAGCCCGCCTTCGGCCAGCTGGTTATATTGCTTGGTCAGCAACGGGCACGATGCCGACCGCTCCCACATTTCCACATTGGCGACCGCCTCCGCCGCCTGTTTCACGCGTAGGTTCAGGCGTTCGACGACGAACATGTCTACGACGCCTTCGTCTTTGACGAACTGCCCAGGCACGTGAAAACACATGTGGTGTTTTGGGGGCACCAGCCTAGTGCCATAAGCCCTCTGATGAGCGTTGCAGTTGGCTTTCAGGGATCTCTGCAACTCCGTCGAGACCTCGAGGACGTCGTGTTTATCGCATCGTTTCGCCTCCAAGCACAGGTCGAGAACTTTGCATGATGCCTCGAAAGAGATGAACTTCAACGCGACGCGACTGTCATTCATAATGAATATTCTCGGTGCGGTGCCGCATCAAGCAGTGGAAAGCCACATGGTCGCTCGCCTCGGCTATCACGGGCCCCTTCTCCTCGTCGTGGTCCGAAAGTGCGGCGTGCAACTCTTGCGTTTTCACGTTGCTACGCCTACGGAAACACAGGGCGCAGTTTACTGAGACCCCCCGATCCCCAAATTCCACCCCAATGGACTAGCAGGCGACAGCGGACGCAACACACTCCCTCGAGAAAGCACCGTGAGCCAGCAGGTTGCGAACCCAGTCCGCACGGATCACTGCGGGGAAATCGATCACCTGGGCGAGGGGCTCGTTGAGCAGCAAAGTCCACGGGTTTGGGTTGAAGCCAACCCCCTGCACGAACGCCTTGAGCTCAGTTTTCGGATTCTCATTCCTAAGCCACTTTGCCTGAGCCCGCGCCAACGCATTCACGACGCCGGCCAGCGCGTCCTGATCGGCAGGATTGAACTTGGATGAGTCGGTACAAGATTGTCACGTGCCCCCTGAGCAATGAGGGATCTTTGTTCCATGCATTCGGACATAGCAAGCACGGCCGATGCGACGTAGCTCCGCCCCAGTCAAACGTCAGTCTGAGACCGTCAAGGCCAGTCCATATCACCGCGACGTTGGCGAGGAGCATGAGCGTTCGCCCGCGTAGCTCCAGCAGGCAGCCAGCTTTCAAGAATGGAAGATCATCGAGCAGAAGCAGCCGCGATACGCCTGCAAAACACTTGGGCCCCCCCCCCCGGCCACGTCGCGCATCAAGTGGTTCCGACGCAGCGCAACGGCCAGCCACGTCATCTCGCGGCGCAGCGCCGAGGTGCCGAGCTCGAGGAAGTTGATTGACATTTTAAATGCGTCCCGTCTTTGATTCGGCTTCTTCTTGTCGCTTGTTGCGAACTCGTCCAGGCCGACTGCCATCCTCCATGGGATGTCGGGGCCGCGCGGCGAGCGCCCTGCAGGGCTCGCGCGCCGGTCCTGCAGCTCGGCGGAGCCGCCAATCGTCTCCTGCAGCAACAACAGTGGGTGCGTTATCTCCCACGCAAACGCGCCGCCGCTCTCCAGCTCCAGCTCGAACGTTCGAGACGCGTTGTCGAAGATTATGCCGTTGGCAGCATGCAGGGTGTCTCTACCGGCAACCCTGTGCTCTGGCTTCCCGAGTTTCTTCGTCTAGCCGCCCACTGTGGCAGAGCCAGCGCGCAGCAGTGACTGGAGACGCCGTCGCTACTCAAATCTGGGCCCCTCCATTTGTCGCGCGAACTAAAGGGGGCCAAACAGGCTAATAGATGATGGCGGGGATGAAGGCTCGACGCAATCAGCTCGTCCTCGTCGTCGTCTTCGTCGCTGTCGTCGTCGTCGTCGTTGTCGTCGTCGGCCCTTTTCTCCAATCGCCCCCTCTCCCAATTTGCTCGTGGGTGCTATCCAGCGGGCGGCCGCTCGGAGTTATCCAGCGGGTGGCCGCTCGGAGCTATCCAGCGGGTGACCTTCGGTCACCTCGGGTGACCGCTCGGACCGCCCGGGTGAGCTATCGGAGCTATCCAGCGGGTGGCCGCCAGGAGCCATCGCGCCCCGCGATGCGCGACGCGCGGCTATCTTCGCGCCCTCGCGTCGCCCCCTGGAGAAGGGCGCCTCTCCAGCCCAGGCCGCGACGCGTGAAGCGCGATTATCTTCGCGCCCCTGGGGTGACCTAGGTGACCGCTCAATGGGGGGGGGGGGGGGATTCGACGTGCATGTTGTCCCCCACCCACCCCCGCTGGGCATGCGCATACCCCCGAACGCGCGCTGTCCAGCTGCGCGCCCCGCGCTGTCGGTCGACGAGCGCTGCTCGCGACACCCCTTGCGAGCGCCGCCAATCTCGCGCGGGCCCCCTAAGATGCGCGAGGCACCATGCAGTGCGCAGACCACTCAACCAAACTTGCGCGCGTGGCTCACCATCTGCTTCGCGTTCTCGACCTTTCTCCTTGAGGTCGGCCATGAGGAACTCGCACTCATTCGCGCCGTTCGCGCGGCGGATCGCGCGGCCAAGCTCGCCGTCGCACACCGTCTTGCAGTCGCTCGCGATCTCGGTCGCCTGCGTCTTCGCTGCCTTCATGGACCTCTTGACGACGCCTGGCAGTTCATCGAACATCTCATCATCGCACAAGGCGGTCACGCTGCGCTTCGTGTGGTCGATCCTGTCACCCACCGCCTCGGCGAGCTTGGCGTTCGTTACGTGAAGCTTCTTCGTCGCGGCCTCCTCCGCCTTCCTCTGCTTCGCCCCCCCTCCTTCTCCTTCTCCTTGTTGCGCCTCTCCTGCTTGGCCTTCTTCTTGTCCTTCTTGGCGCGCTTCTTCTTTTTCTTCTTCTTGTCAGAGTTGTTCGAGGACGAGCTGCTGGGCGAGTCGGAATCACCCTGGCAGTCCTCATCGCCGTCCCCCGTCGTTTTTTTCTTGCGAGACGGGCCCGCGCCCGAGTTCTCCTCCTTCCGGGCGTTGCCCTTGGCGCCCCGTGTGCCCACGGAGTAGATGGGCACCCTGTAGGTAGTCCCCAACGCGCAGTGCTCGCGAACGTCCCACGGGCAGCTCTTGTCCTCGATGTCCTTGGCGTAGCAGCCGTTGGTCGCCCAGGCGCCGAGGGGGGGGGGGGCCCTCGGCGTGCCAGCCCCCGTGTTGCTCATGCCCCCTTGCGGTATTGGATGCACTTCCCTTCGATGTCCTTAGCGTTCGTGTCGTCGCGAATGGATTTGTTGAGCTGGAACTTCGCCTCATCGCTGGAGACCTGGAACGCCTCCGGGGGCCAGCTCCCGAACGCCCGCGACAGCTGAATGATGCGGGCGCCGAATTTGCCGCAGCGGTACTTGTTCTGCCCCATAGAGCGGAGCCGCGCATCGGCGACCTCGACATCCGACCCGCAGTCGCCGCGCTTGCTGCGGAAGTCCTGCATGGAAGTCGCCCTCGTGCTCAGGGTCGCGGGCGCCTCGACGACCGACGGCGACGGCGACGACGACGACGACGACGTTGAGGGCGAGGACGACGACGACGAGGACGACGACGAGGACCTGCCTGAGACAGCGTCGGCACCGACCGCAGCGCGTACTTGACTGGCCGAAGGGGCCACTGGGGCTGGCCCTGGAGCATGGTCGCGTCGTCAGCGGCGGGCGGCTCGGCCTGCGGCTCGGGCGCGCCGTTTGCGTCCGTGGGCGCGAAGCGTCTTAGCCGCCGAAGACGTTTTCTCACGTTCTTCGGCAGCGGCGGCTCTGCAGCGGCGGCGGCGCCGCTGGCCGTTGACGGCGCTGGCGGCGCCGCCGCGGGCGGGGCAGCCAGCGGCGGCGCTGCCGCCGACGCGGCCGCTGACGGGGGCGCCGAGGACGTCGGCTGCGCGGTCAGCGCGCGCCCTGGGGGCGCCGTTGCCTTCGGGTTTGGCACATCGGTCGGCGAAGCAGGCTGGCTAACGGAAAAGCTTGGCGCGGCTGGCTGGCGTATCATGCTGGGTGGCGTAGCAGGCGACGTCTTGCGGGCTGTCGTGGCTGGGGTCGTCGGCACCGATGGCGTGGCTGAGGTCGCGTCACTGAAAGCCGCTGTCCGCGTGGCTTTGAGAGCCCTGCCGACCGGCGAGTCGAGCGCGGGGAAGTTGCCTGCAGGCATGCTGATCGGAGGGGCGGCATATTGATCGGCGGGTTCAGCAAGGCCTCCAGGCGCAAGGCGAGCATCTGCGGCGTCATCTTACACTTCGGGCACCTCACATAGTTGATGTCGGTCCTGCCCAGCTCTAGCATCCTGTCGATGCAGACTTTGCGGAAGCGGTGCATGCGCGGAAGGATCGTCATGGGCGGAGGTAGCCCGTCTGCGGGCACACCGTCATCCTCGTTGGGGTCATCGGCCAGATCCTGCAAGCAGATCGGGCACGGTTACGTTGGTAGTGTCCGCGGCCCTCGGAGCCGCCTCGCAGTCGCCGACGGTCGTCGGGTCCGAGTCATGGGGCTTGGCGCCCGTCGGTTATCCGCTGGCTGGCCCTCTGGCTGGTCCTCTGGCTGCACCATCGGCTGGTCCTCTGGCTCGGGGTCGGACGACGCGCCGTCGACGATCGTGCCGCAGCCGCCCAGACGACGGAGAGTATCCGCGTTCACGGTGCTGGCCGCGTCGCTGGCGTCGTCGTCCACACGGCCACGCGGCGTTGCCGGTCTCGGAGGCTGGCGCGCTCCGACGATAGCAGACGGAGCGCAACACGATAGCGGGTGGGCCGCTAAGCGATTACCGCTTGGACCCAAACGAGTACGGGGGCGAGAAGCGATTGTGTCACTAAGGGGTGTGAGAACGTTAGCGGGTCGTTCTCAGGTTGTTATCAGGCCGTGTGCGGGTCGTCACCAGGATCATGGTGCAATGTTAGCAGGGTCCTGATGACCTGTTATCAGGATCATGTTAACATGTTATCAGGACCCGGATCTCATGTTATCAGGCGTTATCATGTTATCAGGATAGCGGTCTGATAACACGATGTATCGAGCGGGGGCGTTATTGGGCATCCCGGTAGCATGGTATCAGGCATGTGTCTCGGACCATGATAACATGTCATGATCACAGCTTGAGAACATCCTGATAACATCATGATAACACGCTGACACCACCCCGATAATACCTTGATAACGCTGTGGAGTTGCGGAGGAAGACGCTTTGGGGCCCGGCGGGCCCATGTCGAGGCCCGAACCTCGAGCCTGGAGGCTCGAGGTTGGAGGCTGTCTGGCCCTCGGGGGGCCCTCCTCGCCGCCGCGGCTGGACGCGGCGCTGCAGACTGGGCGCGCATCGGAACCTCCTCAATCCTCCGCTAGGCTAAGTCCTCGAAGATGCCCAGAGACTCAGGATATACAGGGGGCCCACGGGAGAATGGTGAGGACTCGGGGGCTTCGTGTCGGGGGCGCGGGAGGATGAGGAGGGGGGGCAGGAGGGTGAGAAGGACAGGCAGGTCATCTGACGGGAAGGGGGAGGAGGCGGGCAGAGAGGAAGACGGGAAGGGGCCCGAGCCTAGCGATGGCGCCGCTCGCGAGGAAGGGTGGGCGGGGCGGGGCGGGGCGGTGGAAGGGGGGGAGGAGGGATTTCTGCCGCGGGGCTCGCCGCCTGCGCTCCCATGGCTGAGCGACGCGCGGCCTCGGCTATCACGGCGCTGCAAACGTAGATTCCATCCCATCCATCGCTGCGGGCGCGGCCACATGCAACGCTTTGCTATGGCGTGCCATGCCATGCCGAGCAGCGCCATGCAAGCTGCAAGGCCGCGATATGTAATGATCGGCAGCGCTATGACATGCTGGCAGCTACGCTATGCTCTGCTGTCATTGGCCACGCTTTGCCACGCGACGCTATGCGGTGCGATAGCCCCGCACCTTCCCATCCCCCACGACCATCTGATCAACCGAAGGGCCGCCGTAGCGGCCCCTATCCCGCCCCCCCCCCCGCCCCTCTCCGATCCCAGGGGCGTTCGCGCGCCCGTGGCGCAGGCTGAACTGCGGCGCCTCACTTCATTGCGTCCCAGGCCGCGGCAGCGTCCTTGTAGGCCTGCCTGGCGATGGTGGTGATCATCTCCTTGGGCACTGCTGCCAGCGTAGCCCTCCTCTTGGTAGTGTCGGAGGCCTTGCTGCTGAAGCGCGCCCGAGTCGTCTTCTTTGCGCATGCCTTCGCGATGGTCACCAAGTCGCCCCAGCTGACCTGCTTGTACTTGAAGTTCTTGAAGTCCGCGCCGTTGGCCAGAGGCGCACCGCGCCCTTGCCCCCAGACGCGGTGCGCCCGCGACCGCCTCGCCGCCCGCGGGCGGGTGAGCGGGCCGATGCGCTCGGCCCTCGTCCTTCTTCCTTTTCCTCTTCATGGGCGCCGCGGCGACGCCCGCTCCATCCTCCACATCGGCAATAGGCTGCGCCTCCTCCTCGCCGCCTTCACCCCCGCCACCGCGCCCGCGGCCGCGCCCGCGGCCAGCGTTCTTCTCGCGCCTCTTGTGCTCCATCATGTCCATGCGCTCCTGCGCGTGGTCCTTCAACCTCTTCTTCTTCTTGCCCGAGGTGTCGGGCGGCTCGGCTCGGTCCTGCGGCGGCGCGCCAGGGGCCATCAGCGCTGTCTCGCCCCAGCCACGGCTGTCCGCCGCGGGCGGCTGGCGGGCCGCAGGCGCCGCGCCCTCCACTGAAGGGGGCGCGTCTACGCGCTGGCCTCCAACGACGGCGGCCTGCTCGGTTCCATTGGCAACTCGACCACCGCGCGGCGCGAGCTTGGCCGGCCTCCCCCGCGCCCGGGGCGCCGCCGCCCATGAAATGCAGCATCATGCCCTGCATGGCCTCCCACTGCCTGCCCTGGTGGTCCATGATCTGGCGGTAGATGTCCTGATAGCCACCCTGCGGCTCGCTCGGGGCGAGCTGGCGCGGCGGCGCGCTCTCCGCGGGCGGCGCCGCTCCCCTGCACTTGTGCGAGTCGTCCAAGCCACGCAGCTTCGCGGTATCAAGCGGGCAGCGCCTGGGCCCGCCCCCTGACCGCGGCGTGGAGGCTTTCGAGCACATGGCTGGGCGAAGCGCCACCATCTGCTCAGGCAGGCTGGGCAGCTCCACGATGCGCTTCATGGGTTTCAGCGACTTGTCCGCAACCCTGTGGCACTCGCTCTTGAAATGCGTATCCGAGGACTTCTTCTTGAAGTAGGTGAACTTCTCGACGTCCTCCTCCGTCAGCAACGCCAAGAGCGAATTGCGCAACTTGGCAGTGTACTCGCAGACGTTCGCGCCGCCGAGCCGATGAGGCGGTTGAGGACGATCATCTTCACGGCTGCCGATTACGCATCGGGATCAAGCATCTTGTCACAGTTGTCTTCAGCGAAGAACTCGATGAAGCTCAATATATGCTGCTGCTTCTCTCGGCGGCCCCCCGACGCGGCGTTCACCTCGGTGAGCTCGCGGAGGATCGCGAGCCCGCGATCGTCGAACCACTGCGCGAACCCCACGGTATCCGACAGGGTGGCGCGGTCATCGGCATCCAACTGGGCGCCTGCTCCCCGCGCCATCGCCAAGATGGCGTTGGACTGGGCTTGTGACATGTGAATGTGGCGCGGCGTGCCTGCATGCTGGTGCAGTAGCGCCCGAACCGCCCCCGGCCTAACGCGGACGGGGCCTACCCCTGGCATGGTTCTGAGCCACGCCGAGCGGGTTTCCCGCTAAGCGAAATCTCGCTGCACAGCTGCGGCGAGGGGGTGGATGGGATGGGGGCGAAGTCTGAGGATGTCTCAAGCGAGGACTCGATTCGAACAAGAAACGCCCTCCATCTACTAAGGTCTGAGGACGTCTCAAGCGGAAGATCGATTTGAACGAGAAGCGCCCTCCATCTTCTAAAGTCTGAGGATGTCTCAAGCGAGAACTCGATTCGAACAAGATACGCTGTCCGTCTTCTACGGCCTGAGGATGTCTCAAAAGGAAACCCGATTCGAACAAGAGACGCCCAACATTTACGAAAGTCGGAGGATTTCTCAAGCGAGAACTCGGTTCGAACAAGAATCGCCCTCCATCTACCCAAATGGTCCGAGTGTGAGCGGGTCTGGGTGTGAACGAGTCCCAACGTGAGTGAGAGGTCTCGAGCGTCGTCAAATGTGCGGAGGCGTCGTCGTCGTCGTCGCCGCCGTCGCCGCCGTCGCCGCCGCCGCCGTCGTCAGTCTGGATTACAGCGCGCAAAAACGAAGACACCACGAGGGCCGACGAGGGCCAAGGGACACACGGCGGAGGGGGCCACGATCGAACCGAGGGACCGAGGACCGACAACTCGGTGGAAACACCGCTGCTTCTATCTCGCAGAGAACGCGGGCCGACGTCGCCTCGCTCGAACGTGGAGGCCACTCATATCGGTGGCGTAGTCAAACAGCGGGATGGCCGATCACCTGAGAGGCGCAATCAAACAGCGGGATGGCCGCTAAGCTGAGAGGCGCCCGAGGCAGCCTCATTTGAGTTCGCTGAAGATCTCGTCGTCGTCCGCGTCGAGGAGCTGGCCGATTTCCGACTGCGGGCGGAAGCCGGCGAGGGGGCCGCCCGCTTGCGTGGCCTTTGTCTTCGTGGTCTTCGTCGGGTCGTCGGGGCTCTCGTCGTCCATGGCGCTGCTGTCGCTGCTTGGCTGGATGCTCCCGCTTCCTGGCTGGCTGCTACCGCTCGCGCACTGACACAGGCCGCCCGCTCCCCAGGCCATAGGGCCCGCTGTCGCGGCTGCGGCGCGGGCCGCCTGCCACCCCGCATTGCTCCCGTACAGGTCACCGTCGTCGCTCGCCTTCCACGCGTCGTCGCGCTCCATGACCTCCTGCTCCCACGCCCCGTAGCGCACCCTTTCCTTCGTGCGCCTGGGCTGCTTTGCCGCCCGATCCATATGCTTTGCGAACCTCTGGGTGTTGTCCCTCGTTCGGACGCTCTTGCGGGTCTCCGACAGCAGGACGCGCTGGTTCTTTTTGACCTTTTGAGGTCCTCGATATGCTTGGCCTGTTTGTTGGTCTTCTTGCGTTGCTCGTCCTGCTTGGTAATGGGCTTGGCCGTGCGCGCCGCCGCGCTCGCTTTGGCCTTGGGGGGCATCGCCGCCCGCGGTGGCCTGGGATGGAGCATGGAGACCCCGAGGTCGCACTTGAAAGGCTCGAGCCGCGGTGGTCCATGGAGGAGGGGGGGGACGCTTCGAGGTCTGAACCATTGCAGCAGCTCGCCGGATGAGGGGCTGCTGGTTTTCAAAATGGGGCTCCCGCACTTTCGCGGCGGACATTCGACTTAAACGTTTGCAGCAGTTACACATATGATGTCTGGATGTTTGGACGGCTGGAGGTCAGATGGTTTTCAAAATGGGGCTCTCGCCTTGGCACCGCGGGCATTCGCCAGAAAAGTGTGCAGCAATTACGCACATGGAGGATTGCTGGTTTTCAAAATGGGACCCTAGCCTGGGCGCCGCGGGCATTCGTCTTTGCAACCACCCGCCACCCGAGAGGCACAATACCAACCTATAAATCAGCGGCGGCGGAATTGCGCGGCAGCGCCACTGGATGCAACAGCGGAATGAGCCGCTAAGAAAAGAGCTCCCGAAGTTGGGTCCTCGCTCGGCATGCGCAGCGGCTGCATATGGTTGGGCCCTTCGCCAAAGCGTTTCTTTTTCATGGCCGATGCGCGCCTGGGCACGCACGATCCATTATTCAAAGGATCGGGCGCGGCCTGCCAGCAGCAGCGTGCGGACGCAATGTTACATCGCGATCCTGCTGGGAACCACCGCATCGAGCCGAGCCGAGCAGCGCGCGAAGCCTAGCTGTCCCGCTTCGGCGGCTTCGGGTACATCGCCCGATACTCGCGCGCCCACCCCTCACGCGTGGCCATCGCGAAACCCGTGTGCCACTGCACGTTCGGGTTCTTCTTCCCGCCGCGGTCCCCGTACCTGCCGCTCGCGCGGAGCACGCCGCTGTCTCTGCGGCGGTCGCCCGTGATCACCCTGGCGGCTGGCGGCTGCGGCGGTTGGCCCGAGCTGCTGGCGCCTGGGCTGGTGTCGGCGGCTGGCGGCTGTGCTGGCGTCTGTGTTGGCGGCTCGCCCGAGCTGCTGCCGGCTGTGCTGGCGTTGGCGGCTGGCGGCTGGCCCGCGTTGCTGGCGCCCTCTGGTTCACCGATGCTCTCGGCTGCTTGCGCCGCCTGTGCTGGTGTAGGCGGCTGGCTGCTGGCGCTGGCTGTGCTGTGGTGGGCGGCTGGCGTCTTGGCCGAGCTGCTGGCGCCATCTGGTTCACCGATGCTCTCGGCTGCTGGCGCCGCCTGTGCTGGTGTAGGCGGCTGGCTGCTGGCGCTGGCTGTGCTGTGGTGGGCGGCTGGCGTCTTGGCCGAGCTGCTGGTGGTGGGTGCTGGCGGCGCAGGCCTCTTGAAGCCTCGGGCCTTGCACTTTTTGGGCTGCGGGCACGGCATCCACTTCGGCGTCTGCGGCAATATCGGCTGATGGCGGCCCGAGTCGTTGCATGAGAGGTCGGCTGGGTGCAGGCTGCTGGCGTAGACGGAGCGGCGAACCCTTGCGGTGGCTGGCTTCTGGCTGGCAGCTGGCGTCGGCAGGCTGCTGGCGTCGTCCGTGCTGGCGTGGGCTGCTGCATCCTGCTCCTCGTAGTAGCTGGCCGCCTCGTCCGCCTGATCTCGCATGTCCGTCGTCGCGGCCTGCATGTCTGGGAGCATCGCCACGTATTCTGGCCACCGCGGCGTACTCTCCTGCCCCCAGAACAGCGCGCAGTCGCGCGCGAACACAGCCTGCCATTGCCGCTGGTACTCCAGGTACGCCTCGACGGCCTCGGAGTCGGACAGCGCTGGGACTGGAGGCGCCGCTGAACGCCAGTCCACGACGGGCAGGAAGCCCGCCATCAGCCCTGCCGCGCCGCAGAGCCGAGCCGAGCACAGCCGCCGCCTCGGCGGCGGCTCAGGGCCGCTTTGGCCCTGGAGAACTAAGCCGCGCGCGGCTGCGGGGGGGAAGAGATGGATTGGGGAGGGATAGGGGGAGTCGAAGGAGGATGAAGGAGGCCATCTATCAGTTTCTTAACAGTCCGTGCTTCCAACAATTTAATTATAAGGGGTCCATCTTTTACACCCCCCCCAAGCCCAACTTCATATAGCGGGGGGTGGGTAGACCCATCCCACGATATGCAGTGTTCGTCGAAGTTTCGTTTATGGTACTCCAAGGCGTGCGGATGCCACGCCTCTGTCGTTCTCCGTGAACTTGGGAAGCTGTGCACCGACAGGGTCACTCCCCATAGGGCAGAGCATCTGAGTCGCATCCCGCGCGGCCTCGAGCCCATGCAAGGTGCTGAGTGCCGCCGGGAAACTCAAGAAAGGCAGAGTTTAGTGCAGTGCGTCTGTGTCTCCCTGTGTATCACACGTGGGCAGGCATTGGTTGACATTGTCACATGGTCATACTCATACTTATTCATAAGGCAGGCCAACGTTTAGGCAAACGTGCTGCCACCCCATGCGAGTTCAGCGGGGAACCGCCCGACGCGCATCGCAGCCCCAGAACTTATGGAACTGATGGAACTTATCATTTGGCTCTACTCAAGATGATAAAACTTAAATAAATAATGAAATGAGCTGCCTAAGTCCAATCTGTTCTACCTCAACACGATTGACGGCGCTTCGCCTCCTGATGGCCCGGGCGCCCGAGAGGCCCCCAGAAGCCTAGGTCATGGAAGCAACGCCTCCCTCGCTACAGGCGGGGCGCTGAAGGAGGAACCCTTTTCGTTGGGGAGGGGTTCCGTGTTCCTTGATTGTTTCACAGTTTGCCTCCGGTTGTCCTTAAGTCTTCGATGGGAAATCGAAGTTTAACTTGTGGAAAAGGGGGCCTTTTTCCTCATTTAAAGTTCCTTAGGTCACCGCCCCGATTGTATTTTTTCTCGGGATGCCTGAGCCTCGAACCTCCACACAGGCCTCCACGAGGCAGCAGCTGCCGTGCCCGACTCTGCGAACAGGCAGTGAAGTGGAACTGCTGGACGGGGGCGTAACTGCATCGTCAGAGTGTCAAGCAAGCGTTACTTTAAGGCTTCTCCCTGGGGGTGCCTCGATTGTTCCGCGCCTCCAGGTGCACGGCGCGTCCCAGCCGTTTCTATTGCCGGCGCCACAGAGGGGGTGTTGCTAGGAGTGGTGCTGGCTCAAGGTGTCCCCCACATCGCGCACCATTTTGGAGCCCCTCGGGCCCTCCGCTGGGCCTCGTGAGGGGTGCTCCAAAGGCCATCCACAGACGCCCAACGTCGCGATATTTGCACAACGTGGGCGCTCGGAGGGCCCTCGCCCAGAGGCCGAAAGTGGAAAAACACTTGTTCATGTGATTAATTTTGCCAAGACGCGAGGAGGGGTCCGGGTCTGGGCCTCCTCGGAAAGCCTTGGGGACACCCGAGCAGTGAAAGACTCCAGGCCTCCCAGATGGCGTCCGATTCATCGGCCATGCGGCTCGATGTGGAGCCCGACTTTCTCTCCACGCCGACTCGGACCATGTCGGACCCCATCCAGGAGGCCTCTACAGCCGAGACGCTGGAGGAAGGGACAGTTTGGGCTCGGAAGGGGCTCTCTGTTCCCCAGGTCATCCCGTGGTTGCTCCTCTACGCACGCAAGCCCCCCCTCGCGCACCCAGGCGCTGCTGATGCCAAAGAGGGGCTTCGTTCCTTCCTCAGCGCTCCTGGTTGCAGCAGCTCGACTGTAGTTCGCACGGGGCCAGGACGAGGAAAAGTCATTTACAGAGCGTTCCGCAGCGCTCTCCGAGCGTTCCGGCTCGCTCTGAGAAGGCCGCGACGCCCGGGACATCCTCCAGAGCAGCTGGATCCTAGAGAGTCTCAGAATACCCTGATCACTGATCATTCGATACTGGAATTTTCCAGTCGCGACCGCGAGACGGGTTGCTACCGTTTTTGCTGCAAATTTCCGTATCGGTCGCGACTGGCTTGCTTAAAAATCGGCCGCGGCCGATCGGTCGCGACCAATCGGTCGCGATCGGTGGCAACCGGTCGCGACCGATTCTGGGATCGGTCGTCATCGGTCGCGACCGACTTGGAGTGCCGATCGGTTGCTACCGATCGCGATCGAAGAACATCTGTACCCAATGATCTGGGTATCCTCGCCCGGTTCCGCCCTCGTCTTGGCTGCGTCCTGGTCGACGCGTGGGTGGGCGGGCGAGCCGCGCCCGGCTCGCGGGGAGGTCGACCTGGAGGCCATGCTGCAGAACAACAAGGTGCTCGTGAGGAGCGCGCCGGGGCCGCCGGGGGGCCCCCTGCGGCTGGCGCTCTCCCGTGGGCCACGCTCGGCACCGGCCAAGCACACTTCGGCGGCGAGCCGGGGGGGGGGCAGTGAGAAGGAGAATGCCCTCTCAGAAGGCGGCGGAGCTTCGCAGAAGCCCTCGGGGGCCTGCCGAGAAGGCTTCGGTGTCTCCGGTGGAGGCTCAGAAGGCTTGTTTGAAGGCAGGGGAGTTTCCGAGCCTTCTGAGAAGCCCGGCCCCCCTCTCTCACTTCCCCCCCCCCGGGCTCGCCGCCGACTGCTGATACGATGTGCCCGTCGGCCGCGCGAGGGCGACGCGTACGCTCGGAAATCTTACAGCAGCAGCTCCGTGGCTGGCGCTGTTGGCCGCACCGCTCGGGAGGTGGCTGTGCTGCATGTTCGGGTCGGACGCACGCCTCCAAGGAGGACACACATGGTAATAGTACGCCAACGTGCGTCCCCTACACGTAAGATCGGCAGCGAAATCCGAACCATACCCTCGCCGAGCCGCGCGTCGAGCAACTCGATGGGCCGCGGGGTAGGGTTCGGAACCTATCGAGCACGTGGCGAAATCCGAACCCCACCCCCGCTTCGAATTGATTCAGGATAGGCGATGGTTGGGGGGGTCGGATTCGGATGTCGCCTCCTATAAGAGTGACGTGCCGACCATGCAAAGTTTATTGTGAATGTTTATGCGTCTTCTCCTAGTGGTCCGCCAGGTCTCCACGCCATGCGGCCACCTGTTTTCGGGCATGCTGCGGTGTCAGTGGCTTTGGAAGTGCGCCGCCCACCCTTGGAATCGTCGACGTGGAGCGTGTCGAGGGTCTTGGGTATACTCGCCTTTTCACTCTTCGGAGTGAGCTCGTATGACGCTCTTCAGCCGCTTGCCCGTGCCCTTTCCTGTCTGTACGCGTGTCGACGTTTCGGCCTGGAGTGCCGCGTCAGGACACTAGGCCACACGCGGCACAACAACTGCACGTGTCACAATGCTGCAGTCAACGTTGTATGCAGTACGTCAAGCAATGACACATGCAGAGGCCATTCGATCAAGGACATTCCTGCATAGGATGATTGCTGCTGCTGCCGTCGGGTCTCTGGATGGGGACGACAGGGAGTGTAGATCAATCTTGCCAGGACACATACACGTGTTCGTTACATGCTATGCGGTCCTGTTCTTCCGTGTCTTCCTCCTCGTCTTCTTCTCTCGCTCTCTCTTTCTCTCTCTCTTTTGTTGGAGTGGTGACATCGAGACCCAAGCGAATGGCGATGATTGGCCGACATGCTTCTTCTCATTACTTCCCTCTCCACTTTCACTCCTGAGTATTTCTACCCTTTAGCTCCAGCTCTTTCGTACGATCCGTATTCGGTCTTCTTTCCCTGCGCGTTACCGGGTATCGGATCGTCTCTCTTCCCTTGCCGCCGTCTTCTCTGCAAGGAGGGGTCCTCTTCTCCAAAGCTGCCCCCCAAGTCCGGAGTGCCCACCCTGGCAGGAAGAACCTGCACCACCTTCACAACCTGAGCCGCCATTTCAAGGACTGCCAGCAGCCTCTGCCGTCTTCTCTGACGCGCATCACGCAGGGGCTTCTTCTGGGCAGGCACAAGGTCAGTGATAGGCTACCCTCAGACAGCCTGCATCACAGTTCGCTTCATTTGTTTTGCGATGTTGCCCTCCCCTTGCCCCCCGACCCATCACGCTGGTTGATACCACGGTCTTCAACAGAAGGTTCAGAGACGTGAGCGAAAGGGGCATACTGCATCGCCGTCTGTCCGCAACAAACCGACATCGTTGCTACTTTCTGCTAAGATGTGGGCACTGGCCTCGAATTAGACCAAGCCGCACAAGCATACACGTTCGGAGGTCCGCCCGCCAGGGGGCGGGGTCCAGAGCCGATCCATGACGTCTGCGCAAAGCTCCCACAGCACACGTTTGTTCTCTTATTCTCCAGGCAGTGCTGGCACTTGGGGGTTCTTGCCAGGTTGGCCTAGGCACTGCATGGGCATGCCAGGGCTTCGGCTGGTCGCCGGGTGCCGGGCGCCCACGGGCGCCTCGAGGGCGCCACGCGCTGGTGGGGCACGTGGAGGTGCCGCCTGGCGCCCGCCCGTGGGCGCCTCGTTGACGCCCCGCGCTTGGTGGGTCAAGCCGAGGCTTCGCCCGGTGCCCGCCCGCGGGCGCTTCGTGGGCACCCCGTGCGCGGGGGGAAGTATGCCGAGGTTTCGGCTGGCGCTCGGCTGGTGAGCGCCTTCGTGGCCAGCTACCGCCTGCGGGCGCCTCCGCGCCGATGGGGTCGGACGGGGCGGGCGATGAGCCGCGAACCACGAGTATAGAGAGAGAGAGAGAGCGCTCCGCTGGCCAGTGCAGGCGCCACATAGGAGGAGGAGGAGGAGGAGGAGGAGGAGGAGGAGGAGGAGGAGGAGGCCACGGTGCCCCTCGTGGGCGCCGCGTGCGCCTTGGGGGAATGCCGAGGTTTCCCCCGGTGCCCGCCCGTGGCCGCCTCTTGGGCCCCTCGTGCACCCACGTAGACTGCACCACGAACGTTGCGCCAGATAGTCGTTCACCACGTTGCTTGCACCACCCATCTTGCCCCACATGGCTTGCAGCCCACAGCTTGCGCCGCAGGTGGCTGCACCACAAAGCTTGCAGCACGTAGCACATGGCACATGGCTCACGCATCCCTTTTTGTTGCACCACGTCGATTTCCCTTGTCAAGAGGATCACAGGATCCAACCCCCCTCCCGACCGTGGTCCTCTCAGTTCCCCTTGGAACGTTGCAATTTACATGTGTTTCTGCCTCAACGCTCGTTTTCCCATATGGAACCGTAACATCTTAGGCAGGCTGGTACCGTTTCCCCATGTCATCCCTGTCAAAGAAGACCTGAGCCTGTTTTTTTTTTTTCCGGGCCGATGGCGGCCGTCATTTGGGTGGGGGGGACAGGGGATCGAACACGTCACGCTTCGCGCTGGCGGCGTCTGCGAATGCCTAAGAATGACCGAGGACGCGTAGCAACAGCATGTAGGTAGCGATCTGCACCACGGCACCTGTGTACACCACAGTGCCTACGTGCATCATTGCGCCTATGTACACCACAGCGCCTGTGTGCACCACAGCAGCCGCGTGCAACACAGCGCCAGTGTGTGCCACAGTGCCTGCGTGTACCACAGCGCTTGTGTACACCACGGCGAAAGTATTCACCGTATCAACCATTTGCAGCACAGCACTTGTGTACACCACAATGCCTGCGTGCACCTCAGCGCCTGAGTACACCACGGCTGTTGTGTGCACCACAACCGTGTGCAGCATGATAGAATGTGAGAAGGAATCTTTATGACAAAATGGAGCGCTTGTTTATTCCACAGGAAACAGTTGTTTTCCACAGGATTTGGAAACGGGCTGTTATGGAAAAACGAACGCCGCTGGAGTCTACGAGTCCTCCCGGGTCCTCCCGAATCATCATAACTCCTCCCATCCGCGTCCAGGAGGCTCCCGCAGAATCGGCTATCCGAGAACCAAGTGGGCTGTTTCAATATTCCATTCTGTGTCGCACGCTGAGATGCGCACGTGCGGTGCAGCGCCGACTCGCACGACGGTGGGAAGAAGGAGGTGGAGGAGGAGGGAGGCGGCGGCGGCGGACGATGGCAGTGTCGTGAAGACTCTAGAAAACTCTATTGAGAAGATCCCCGGGACCTGTACAGAAAGAGAGGGCCCATGGCAATTCACAGAGTTAAGACTTGAAAGACAGCTGACCTGACGATGGGGCGACACGCCTGTGGCGTCGTTCTCTGGCAGCAGCTCGGTTGGCTGCGATCCTGACTAAATGGTCAACTATGAGGACGGGGGCAGGGGGCGGGGGAGGGGGAGGGGCCGAAAGAGGCGAGGCGGGGAAAGTAGAAGAGGGAACCTCGTCCTCACAGAAGAAAGACGGGTCTCCGGCCCCGTTGGGCACAGAGATGGGGCGACTGCCTGCTGCTGCCGCTGCAGCTTCCGCCTGGGTGCATTCCTGCGGCGGTGGGTGGCCGGATTCCTCGGCCGGGGAGGGGTGGGAGCCAACAGGAGGCAAGGGCGGGGGAGGAATCCATCTGTACACTTCAGGATCACCTCGTTTCCTGGAAGTCGCGGTGTGCAGCGCAAAATCTGGTGCTTCCCAGAACTCCACTGTTAACTCGACCCTGAAGTCAGAACGCCCTGCAACAATCGTATCCTCCCCTTCCTCAGGGGCCACATCTGAGGTGGGGGGGAGGAGGTGGTATATCTTCTTCCTCCTCCGATGGCCATGCACTCTGAACTGCATCATGCATAGCCCGTGCTATGGCGGCACACATTATGTCGGGGTGCGTCTTTTGGGAGGTGGTTCTGCAAATTCGGTTATCCTCGCTCTTGCCTAGCAGTGTGGTGTGTATTCCTCTGTCGTGACAACATGTCCCCCCGTTAACGGCCGTGAGATACTGGAACATCTTGGGGAGCCTCAGATCGAGAATACTGGTGTGGGCTCTTCCTATCGTCTCAGGTGGTGCGTCCTGCAGCGTACACTGGTCGAAATCGATGGTACTGGCAACCGGGCAACACACGAATGCTCTGAGCGGGAGCCATGCGAAACTGGAAACAGCCTGCGTTTTTCACACTGCAGGCTGAGGATGCTCCAGCCATGCGCACGTGCCTGCTCTGACATGCTCTGCCGAGAGGAAGATGAGAGAGTGGAGGAGCTTATTCCCTATCTCGAGCTAGATCGCCTGCTTGTGGTGCTCCATGGCACTCCCCAGTAGTGTGTGTGTGTGTGTGCTTGTGTGGGTGTCCTGAGCGGGGGGGGGCCCCCGCCATTCCAACGAGCGGCACTCCAGGTCTCACAAGGGCGACCCACTCCTGTGACCCAGACTCTTCGTGCTCTGATGTGTTCGGCCCTAATCTTGAAGGTGACGTGCCTCGTGATGTCGCATCTTATAGTGTCGACCGTTATGCCGATGGAGAGTACTGTGCATGTGACGCGCGTGCTCATGCTCAGGCTGTCGATGTGGTGCTGTATGTCACCAGTTCTTCTTCGCCCACAGTACATATGTACTATATCTACCTCAGAGCGTTGTATCCTCCATGGCACTTGCAGTGTAGCTGGTTCCTGACAGCCCTGTGGTCGGAAGAGGTAGTATCTTTCCTGAGCGGGGTCGATGGCCTCCAAGGGCCGTGGTCCAGGTCGTTCGTACCAGACGTCGGTCATGGTCAGAAGCGCTTCAGGGGTAAGCTCGTAGCTGGAATCTCTCAAATCTTCTCTGGCAGCGTTTTCCTCCAAATGTGAAAATGCCCCGACTGATTCCCACAGCATGCCGTCGGCACATTGTGTTGGGAAAGCTGGGTGCGCCGCTCTCCACGGTCCTAAATTAGTGTTTCGCTTGTCCTGGCCGTGCTGTCGGTTTCTCTCCGCTGCCTCCTCCGCTGCTGCGGCAGAAAGCTGCAGTCCGTGCATGAGGTGAGAGAGGCAGCATCTTGCTGACTCGTATGTTAGATGGTCCCTGAGCTGTCGCCTGGATGCAAATTCTGTTGCGCACGCTCTGCACACCGCTGTGTCCCCCATGTGATACTCCACCTGTGAGACCATGGTATAATGCATACGTATAACATGCTGCTTGAGTGCTCCTGCTTTGCGGAGTATCGTCGAGCACCACGAACATACGTAGGTAATTGGTGCGTCCCTCTCTCTTCACCTCTGAGGGGGTGATCTGGATGCATGACTGGGAGAGGAAACCACTGGACTGCGTAATCTGAAGGAAATCTCGCTCGGCATTGCCAGCGAGTGTCGCCTTTGCCTGCGCCCATGTCGCTCCGTGTTGCGCTGTCTTCAAAGTTTGTCTCCATGCTGTGAGGGAGGCTCGGATACGTCTTTCCCATGGTGCCAGATCTTGGTATGGGCTGGGTAGATCACGATATGTGTTGTGTACCGAGCCTAGCCACTGCAAGTCATCAGGTAGGTGGTGAATCCACGTGAGTTTCTTGGCATGGTGCGCGACGGAGGTGCGTTATGCATGGGCTGATCCATGATGGAGAACTCTGCCTAATAACCGTAGCCTGTGTATGCGTAGTTGTATTTCCAGTTCGCCGCATGACTGCCACGAGTACCTCCCGGCCAGGAACTTCCTGTCCATCATGCCTGTGAAGACCTGCTGCCGCTCTGTATATTTGTATGATGTTATTGCGCAGTGTCTTCAAAGCTTTTTTCCGGATGGATTCAAGTGATTGTGTTGAAGTGTAGTGAAGACGTGATCCGAGCGTCGACAAATCGCATCTTGTTGTCTCTTTAATGCAGCTCACCATTGTCCTCGCTTTCCTGGTCGCTGAGTAGCTTGGAAGCCTTCCTGGCTGAAGGGTCCCTGCTTAGTGACGGGAAGACTCGTCTCCTTAGTACTTGGGGGACTGGGGGACCTCTGCAATCCTGTGGGCAACTTCATGTTTCGTGGCGCCTTTTCGTCCAGGACGGTCCCGACGAGAGGCTATTGTCGGACTGCACAAATAGTGAACTCCCCCGCGATGTTTGTTTTAAACCTGAACTTGCCCTGTTGTGTCCTCCAGAGCGCGATTTTGGCGAGCTCGGAGTGGGCACCGAAAAACTGGAAGAGCAGCTCCGATTTGCCTTGCTTGAAGTTGAGTTGGAGCCCTCGCTCCAGGAAGCTTGACGCAATCACGCCTGCAACATCTGACGCAATGGCAAGGAGGTGCACGAGCGGGCCTAGTACTGCAAAGGCTCCGCCGTCAAAAAAAACATATGTCCAGCACTGAGTGAGTGACGCACCTTCTAGTGTCGGTATACACGTAGGTATGTGTAGGGAAGTGAGCGGTTGTTTAGCCAGGCTGACATTCCGCCATGATGAAATTGAAAACCACGCCCCCCATTTGTTGTTCCGGAGCCGTCCCCATCATAGGAAACGCCACCAGAGTAGATCCCGGGTAAGTGAACCAGGAACCGTGGTGAGACGAGGCCGTGAGGGCCGCCAGATGTTGGCCCATTGGGGCTTGTCGAGAGCCGTGGGTCCTTCCCTGAGACGCTCCATGAGGCGGTGCACTGCAGCTGGCGTCAGATCTGCGAGCTTAAGTCGCCCGGCAACATCTTCCACTGTTTGCACGTAGTCATGACAAGTTGACGTAGAGATGTGTAAACTGCTTGCACAACGTCCACCAGCAAAACATGATTGAAACATTCAGGACTTGGGCAAGATTGGAGAGCGATCTGAGGGCCAAGCCTGCCAGGTCGACTCCTCTGCCTGCATTTCCTCCAAACTGCGACTCTCCAGCTTGCTCCGGTAATACTTCCGTTAGGAGTGCACGTAGTAGCGTGCGAAACTTCTTTCCAATATGTGCGGGTATCAAAACCGATCTGGAGTTGTTGGGCCATGATGGGACATCTCCTCGTTTCCAGATGTTCCCGTAGCATCCCCCCCTTCCATTCCGCAGTACGGCTTTAGTGACGATTGGAAAGTAGATGCGACCTAAATCGGCGCTGAGCTTAGCCAACAGCCTACCCGATATGACATCCAGGCCGATCGCTGAGGCGCGAGACCGCTTGCAGGCTGTCTGAAACTGAGGGATTGTTGGCAGAAAAACTTGTTCTGGGGCCACTCCGTTGACCTCAGCTTCTGGCACAGGCGGGAGCAGACCATGAGCTGCTGGGACATGCGCGATCGGAACAAGTGCAGTAAGCTTATCCTTGCCAAAGTGCCTTAGCCAGGTGTCGGCTGCCTCAGTCGTGTCTGAGGCTGGTGTGTCGTTGGAGTGTTTTACTACAGGTCGTGACCTTAGTAGTAGCCGCTTCGTAGACCCAGCTCCCATCCGTCATGGCGTCTCAAACGCCTTTTCCGTGCGGTGCTTGGTCCATTCTGTAAGTAGTTGAATACCTAGCGAGTGGTAGTTGATTATATTTGGATGCAGTTTTCCTTCGCGTCGAGCGGCCAAGCGAGAGGGGTTCCCCACTGTCCGTCTCCTCTCCTGCTCTGCTCTCCTGCTGCTGCTTTCTCCCCTCTCGCGGCCATTCTGGTTTCAAGGCTTGCATGGGCCGGCGCCGCGCTGGATGCCTCTCCCCCTCGCGGCCCTCGGGGAGCGGGGCTCGGCGCTGGTTTCGGTCTGGGCCAGCCGCTGCCCAGCCTGCCCGGCCTGCCCGCCCTGCGGGTCGGTCAACGTCACCTGCGGCAGCTGCCCGGCGGCGCCTGCGGTGGCGTGCCCGGCGGTGCCTGACCCTCGGCCGTGCCCCGAGCTTTCCTGCCCAGCCCCCGCTCCGGCCTCGCTGGACTGGGTCACGTGGCAGGGCCTCGGCTGGGTCCTGGGCGCGCTGTGCGCCGTGGCGGCGCTGGCTGTCTGCGCGCCCGTCGCGGCCCCGCTGCACGGGTTTACCGCCCGGGCGCCAGCGCGCCCGGCAGGCGACGGCGGGGCAGGCTCCGCGACCTGGCCCAGGGCCGTCCGTGGCTGATGGCTCGGGCACAGCCCGAGACCCTGGACATCGCGGAGAGTCAGGTGTGCATCGCCTTCGACGACGACCCGAACTTCCGATGGCACCACCGAGTGCTACTGGTCCCCTCGCCCACGCCAGGCCACTGGGTGGCCGCGACTCCCGACGCCGAGATCTACCTTCTGAAGCTAGACGAGTACCTGGTGGTCGCCCTGCCACGGGCGGCCGTGTTCCCGCCGAGGGTTCGGGGCCAGGTCTACGCGTTCGGAGCTCTCTCGGACGCCGACCTGGCCAACCTGCGCCGCGACGGGCGCAAATTCGCGAAGGTGCTGGGCTCCCCCCCCCCCGCTGCGCAGCCTGGGGTCGACGTCCCGAGGCGGATCGTCTCCGACCCAGCGAGCGACCACTTTGGGGAGGAGGTGAGCCTGGAGCTGATCACCTCGGCGGAGCGGTTCATCAGCCGCGACGCGGTGGCCCTCGCGATGCTGCCCGACGCCGAGGGCTGGGTCACCGCCGAGAACGCGCAGCTCAGCGACGAACCGGACTGGAAGGCGGAGAAGAGGGCCGGGCCTGGCAGGGGCCGCCGCGTGCTGCCGCAGACGGGCGCGCCCGCGCAGACCGTCTCGTTGGCGCAGCTGGCGGCCCTCCTGAAGAGCGTGGGCGTGGAGGACTGGCCCTTCGAGGGGCCCAGGGCCCTCGTAGAGTTCCTGGCCGCGGTGGTCTCGTCTGGGCACTCGCTCTCTTTGTACTGGGGCTTCTGGGTGGCCCAATCTGGGGTCTCGCGCGGCAGCGCCGTGGCCCAGGAGCTGAAGAACATCGTGGAGGTTCTGCATCATGCGCTGGTCTTCGACGCGCTGGATGTCTCGAACCTCGCCTCGTTCGAGCTCCTGAGTCGGCGGGCCCTCCAGATCCAGAGGGCGGTCAAGCGCTGCCCTCGCCACCCTTCCTTCGAGGGCTTAGAGCTGATGGTCTCGAGCCGCCTCGACGACTCGGGGGGCGCCGTCACGACCAAGTTCGACGCGTGGGTCGCGGACCAGCAGAAGGCGAGGGGCACGGTCCTCAAGCAGGAGAGGATGTACCGGGGGGAGGCCGACCACGAGGACAAGAAGTACCGCAACGAGCAGAGGGACGAAGCCAGGCCCCCTCGCCCCAAGGCCAAGCCGAAAGGCAAGGCCGGGGCTGGGCCGGCTGGCGGTGGATAGCAAGCCGGGGTCCCCAGCGCCCCCCGCGGCCGCGGCGCCGCCTGCTGCGGCCGTCGGCACACCGCGACGCCATGGCCACCTCCCTGGACCGCGGCTGCCTCCCCGTCGAGGGTTCCTCCTCGCGGGGGCCCCCACCCTTGTTCCCGCTCCTGGT
This sequence comes from Prorocentrum cordatum, assembly GCA_963575745.1. Classification (NCBI taxonomy): domain Eukaryota; class Dinophyceae; order Prorocentrales; family Prorocentraceae; genus Prorocentrum; species Prorocentrum cordatum. Next base: position 107,681 of record CAUYUJ010005736.1, on the reverse strand, counting down.
CACGGAGGCCTTCTACTCGCATCCGCCGCGAGGGGAACGTACCGCTTTGCCTCGGTATAAGGCGCAGCGTGCTGCCGCCGCTGATCGTCGCTCGGCCCGTGCCATCGAGACGATCACGACCCTCAATGGGACGGCCGCTGCCTGCGCTGGGAGGGAGGTCGCGCTTCGGCCCCCTCAGAGGACAGGGGGCGCCGACATCGCTCAAGAGTCGGCGCTCAGGCGCATCCGCCGTCGGATCGCGGGCGCTGGAGCCCTCCAGGAGCTCCTCAAGACCAGGGGCGTCTACGGCGGCCTCGACGCTTCCACGACTGTGGTCGATTTTGACTCGAGCCGCCACAACATCCCGCGCAAGGAACATTTCTCCGCGCCGCTCGACGGCGTGGCCCCCCAGAGCGTCACGGACGCGCTGGACAATTTCGACGCGACCGTCGCCCGCCCGCTCGCCGAGCTGCCAGAGGACGAGCCGCTGGCGCAGCCGTACTGGGACCCGCAGCTCGACCCGCGCCGGCGCGGCACGCGCCTGGCGCTCGTGGCATTTCTTCGTGCGCTGGCTCTCCGAGGGCTCGTTGGAGCTCGGGCCCGTCGGAAGTCGTGCATCTCAGCCTTTTTCGCTCGTCAGAAGAACGGTGGCCAGAGAATGGCGCTGGATGCCCGGCAGGCCAACCAGCTGCAGCGCCTCCCCCCCAAGACCGCGCTGGCCTCAGGAGAGGCACTCGCGGCGATCAACCTTGTGGACGCCGCCGACCTCAGCCCCGACGACCTCAGGCTCGGTGGACCTACTTAGATGGGTGCGAAGTTATAAGTAGTTATAGGTTAGGTAAGTGGTTCTATTTTAGGAGAGGCTTGGATGAGTTAGGATTGGTTAGGAGGCCCAGTAGGTTCCATAGGAATGCCGGTTGTGATAGTCACCGATAGCCCCCCCTGTGTTTCACTATAGGATCTATAGGAGCTTACAGTGTCCCATCATCAGCTGAATTTGGAATCCCTAAACATACGTATTTTCCATTACTTGTTACTTCTTCCATTTTTCATCATTTTTTATTTTCATTAATTTCACTATTTATTATTAATTTTCAATTATTTTCACTATTCTTCGCAATTTTCCATATCTGTTTACTTGTTCTTTACCTTTTTTGGTCGGCTTCTACTACCTGCAGCTCGACATCCTGACGCATGCCGCGCGAGCCGCCGCGGGGGGGATCCCGCTCTTCATCCGCTCGATACCTCCTCTTCCTCCTCCATGATGTGCCTCGTACCTTTCTACAGCGGCCAGACCGCTTCGCATATTTTCTCGTTCTTCCTCCTTTATTCCTGCATGGTTTCTACAGCGGCCAGACCGCTTTGCATTCCTCCTTTCTTTCTCCATGTATTCAAAAGCGGCCAGATCTTGCATTCCTCCTCTATTCCTCCATGTATACTACAGCGGCCAGATCGCTTTGCATAGTATCATTTCGTTTCCTTCCCTTCTCCTTCTCCCCTGACTCTCGCAGCGGCCAGGCCGCTTTGCATTTGGTTTCGCGCTCCATATCACGCAATATCGCCCTTGCTCGTCGCAGCGGCATGGCCGCTTCAGCTGTTACGGCGGCCTGACCGCTAACGTGCGTATATGCGCCCTTGTTTGCAACGGCGGTCTGACCGCTAAATCTCTACTATTTGGTCCACGCAGCTTGCGCGTCGCTTTGGGCGTCACAGCGGCGTGCCCGCTTGTTGCTTGCGCGCAGCATATGAAGATGAGGAGGAGGAGGATGAAGGGGAGGTGGAGGAGGAGGAGGAGGAGGAGGAGCTGGCAGGAGGAGGAGGAGCAATACCAGGAACGGCCCCTCTTATCAGCGGCCTGCCCGCTTCGCAGCCTCTCTCCATCCAAGCGTCGCGCCGCAGCATACGCACGCAGCCGCGAAGCGCGACGGCTCAAGAGCGGCTATAGTCGCCGCTGACGGATGCGCCGCAGGATGGACGCCCCTGCGATTGCGCGGCGCATCTCCGCAGTCGGCGTCATCCTGCAGTCGATCTGCGACCCGCTGCAGGTTGCCGCGGCGTCGGCCGCGCAAGCGGGGCAGGTGGTTAAGGAGCTCAAGAAGGCGAGGTTGCCTCCAGAGGACATTCAGCCGATTCTGCAGGCGATCGCGGAGTCACGGTTCGCCGACGCCGACAAGGCAGCCCTCAACACCTGCATCTCGGAGCTGGCTAGCAACGGCGATTCTGCCAGTTGCGTCGCTGGCCTTCAGGACTGGGAGTCGCCCCAGGAGTTCTTGCCCCAGGCAATATGGGATTCCCTGCCGACAGGGGACCCCAACCCCCTCTTCGACTTTCTGATCGACCTCGGCCTCCGCAGAGCTTCAGAGCCCACGAAGCAGACGATGGGTTGCCTGCTCATGCAAGCAGGGAGGGGTCTTGACGGCGCAATTCAGATTGACGTTGCGCAAAGGATTGACTCTGCGCTGGCCGTCGGCACGCTATTCGCTGAGAGGGTGGCCACGCGTCAGCTGACGACCCCAAATCCTGTCATCATGAAGTTGCCGACGGTGCCTAGTACCCTGGCGAACGATTATCCCACTGCGTACCAGCGGGCGCACAGCGTGTTCCCGCCGAAGCGGTTCGATCTCGACCCCGCCGGCTGGCACATCCTCAAGAAGACTACCAGGATGCGCCGTCGTTCATATCGGCCCGCAAGCGTTGCGAGCTCCCCGTGGAGCATCCGCGGGGCGCAGCCAGCTGTCTCGAGGCAGAGTCCTGCAGGTTCTCCACAATGGCCTTCTTTGCAGCAGCAGCAGCACCAGCACCAGCAACTGCCGCCGAGACAGGGCGCGTCGCCTGCGATGGTCGCGCAGTGGGTGACGTCGACGATGCCGACGCTGCTTCCGATGCAGTCGCAGATCCAGCAGGTGCTCCATCAGGTGTTGCAGCAATCTCTCACAGGGCTGCCGAGCGGGATGGCGCAAAGCCCGAGCTTTTTTCAAGCGGCCAGCGTTGCAATGCAGCATGCAGCGGCCCCTGCAGCGCTTGCTGCATCACCCCGGCCTGCCGCGTCGCCAGGTTCGCTTGCAGCGCCGACGCCTCCCCAAGGGCCAAATGCGCTTGCAGCAGCATCGCCGGCACCGAGCGCATCAGCATCAGCGTCCGCAGCAGCACTAGAAGCAGACGCACCAGCAGCAGCAGCAGCAGCAGCAGCAGCAGTAGCTGCAGCACCGTTCGCAGACGGGCCAGCAGCACCAGCGGCGCCTGCCGTTAACGCCCTGACGGGCTCCGAGCCCAAGCTGACCGTAGCCGAAGCAGCAGCAAGGATCACAGAGGCTTACGGTTCGCAGAAGGCCGACCGCAAGAGGGCAAGGAAGGAAGATGGCGATCTCCCTGAGCTCAAGAAGGCTACAAAACCCGTTATGAAAAAAAAGCCAGCGGCCGCTGGCTCCGCGAAGTTGCCGCGCGTGTGCGACGAGTCAACGCGTTCTAAGTTCCTCGTCCGCTTTATGGACCTTGCAGACACGCAGGCTTCCATGAGCTCCCCGTGCACCACGAAGACGAAGCAGGCGACAAAGAAGGAGGCATTTCCATCAGAGGGGGGGGGAACTTCGCGGAGGAGGAGGAGGAGCAGCAGCAGCAGAGGAGGAGGAGCAGCAGCAGCAGGAGGAAGGGGGGCGCAGGGGAGAGTAGGGGGGGGGAGATAGGTGCGAGTAGGGGATAGTAGTGGAGTGCAGGGGAGAGTCGGGGAGTAGGGGAGAGCATGCAGAGGGGCGCAGGGGAGCGCACAGGGAAGGAATGCGGGCCAGCCTGCAGGCCATCAAGACTTGCAAAGACGCGCGCAGCAAGGCCAACGTGGACGTGCCCAGTGGCCACGAGTTTCTCTCGACGAAGTGATCGTGCCAGAGCTCGGGCTTTCATCGCTGCGTTTGCGCGTCAGCAGCCCTGGCCGCGCGCGAGCATCTGCGCGCAAGCTTGCATCATCTCAGCATGCCCGCGTTTGGCGCAGCGGCCTAACCGCTTTGCTTGATGCTTTCTATCGCGGCCAGTCTGCTTGCATGCGTTCGCCAATATTGCTACAGCGGCCTGGCCGCTTGGGGTTTGCCAGACTTGCTTGTTATAGCGGCCTGTCCGCTTTCATTCTTTTCCGCTTTCCCCTCCTCCTCCTCCTCCTCCTCCTCCTCCTCTTCCTCGTCCCCCTCCTCCTCCTCTCCCTCGTCCTCCTCCTCCTCCTCCTCCTCCTCCAGCTTGCGCGGCCGCCTGCGCCGCGCCCCCCTGCGAGGCTCCGCTGAGCCTCCCTGAGCCCCCCTGCAGCGAGCGCCATGGAGGCGTTCCTCGAAATGGAGAACGCGGCGGTGTACTCCTTTCTTCTTGGAGAGGATATCTCCGCATTTGTTGTCTCTGCTTCTTTCTACGCCAACACAGCGTCGATGTGCTTACGCTAGTCGTCGATCGTTTTGAGTTGCATGCTCACCTCCCCCTGCATTGTCCCACTCCGAGCCCCTCCCGTGCCCCAGGAAGAAGCTCCTGCATATGCTGGCCAAGCAGCAGCAGCGGCAGCACCAGCAGCAGCGGCAGCACGAAGCACCAGCAGCAGCGGCAGCGATAAATCAGCAGCAGCGGCAGCGCCAGCAATACCAGTGCCAGCACGAAAGAGCACTCCGTGGCCGCGGCAGACCTCCCCGAGCACGAAGGAGGCCGCGACTCGCCACAGAGATGCCAGGGCGCGAGTGCTCGATCGGCATCGCGGCCTGGACAACCCCGGCAGTCGCCAGGTGAAGAGCCCTGTGCGCAAGAAGAAGAAGCCGGATCCTTCTGCAAAGCTCGGCGCCGAGCAGCTGCCGAAGAAGCGCATGGAACCTACTTCCAAGTGTCGCGCGCCAAAGCCGCAGGGGACATCGGCTGCCTCGCTGCCACCGCCGCTGCCACCGCCAGCTTCGCCGCCGCCGCCTCCTGCGGCAGCTGCAGCAGGCCCTCCACCGCCGCCTCCTGCGGCAGCTGCAGCAGGCCCTCCCTCGGGGACAGTGCCGCTTTGGCCGAAGGCGGCGTCGCAGTCCGAGGTTTCGCCGAAGCCCAAGCCTATCGCGGCGTCATCGGCAGCGGCCCCTGCAGCGGCAACTCCAGCGCCGCCTCCAGCGGCGCGTCAGCCGCCAACGAAGCAGCCGACGCCACCTGCACAGCCGCCGCCTCAGGCTCTGCTGCAGCCCCCAGCGCCGCCTCCAGCGGCCCCCCAGCGGCAACTCCAGCGCCGCCTCCGAAGCAGCCGACGCCACCTCCACAGCCGCCACCGCAGGCTCTGCAGGCCGGCCCCCACGGCTGGAGATCGCCGAACGGGGAGCCGCGGAGGGCGGGGGTCAACGGCTGCAAGGCGCGGTACGGCATCAGCGGCGGCCGCAATCGCGACTTCTACCGCTTGCTGAGGCGCGCGCAGGAGGAGGGCCCCGCGGCTGTGGCGGCGTTCAAGGCGCAGGACCCGTGCCCGAAAGAGCTCGAGAGGGCGTGGCAGTTCAACCAGAACGCCTTGCACGTCGCCAGGGCGGTCTCGCCAACGCCGCCAGCAGCAAAGGCGGAAACCAGCAGCACCGCGGCCAGTAGCAGCAACCAGCTCAGCAGACCGCCTTCACCCAAGCCTCCCCTTTGAGTAGCGGGCGCGACCGCTTAGCTTTGCAGCGGAAGCGACCGCATAGCGGATGCGACCGCTCAGCTCAGCGCTGCAGTAGCGGACGCGACCGCTAGGAGGACGAGGGGGAGAGGACGAGCAAGACGAGGAGGAGAGGACGAGCAAGGAAACGAGGAGGAGGAGGAGGAGGACGAGCAAGGAGACGTGGGCCACCATAAGGATGACGAGGAGAAGGGAGCGCGGGAGGAGGAATACGATAAGCGGTAAGCCCTAGCCCGACGCGCCTCGCATCGGGCGCACCCCCGCGCCCTCACGACGCCTCTGCGCCGAGCAGACGAGCTGCCTCGGCCCGCGCGGAGTTACAAAATAGCGTGCTCTCCAGCATCTGCCCCAAGCTCCCGTGCAGCTGCCGTGCTTCCTCCTCGTCCTAACACCTCCTCTTCACAGCGGCCAGGCCGCTTTTCCTATTCCTCCTCGTCCGTCCACCCCCATCGTCCTTCATCCGGTATAAGTAGCGGCCAGACCGCTTTGCCTCTCACCCTTCTCCTGCACCACCTCCTCCACCATATCGCGGCCAGACCGCTTTGCACCTCCCCCTTCTCCTGCGCCACCTCCTCCACCCATGCAGCGGCCAGGCCGCTCTGCCCCCCCGCCTGTCCACCTCCATCGTCCCTTCCACCGAAATAGCGGCCAGATCGCTTTGCGCCTCCTCCTTCCCCCGCAAACCCTGCCTTTGCCAACCAGCGGCAAGACCGCCTTGCGTCTTGCCATCGCCATGTAGCCTCACATTGGTTGCGCCACGCCCTTGCGTTTCGGATCGAGCGCTGAGCTGCGAGCTCCGCTGCCGCCTCCTCGCGAGGCGCGCCGCTTCCCGCCTCCTCGAGCGAGGCTCCGCTCGAGGCTCCGCCAGCGCGCGAGCGATGGCGAGCGATCGCGTCGACGACGGCAACACGCGCGCGCAGTGGCGGTTCCATGAGTGCCCGTTCAGCCACAGTTGCCCGCAGGAGAAGCGGGTTAAGCGCTCTCGCAGGTGCCAGAGCTGGGGCTCCGAGGCGGACGCGCGGGATAAGCTGTCATGCACCTGCGCTGGAGCGACAAGCACAATGGCGATGTGGCTGACATGACGGACGAGGAGCTCAGGGAGTTCGCGCAGGCGGCCGGGATCGATTATCGCACCATCAGCAAGAACGACGACGAGCACAAGCGCTGGATGAAATGGGAGGCGGAGAAGGAGGCGAACAAGAGGCTGGCTGCAGAAGCCATCGACCGCAAGCAGTACGGCGACGGGGCCCGCCGCGCCGACGACGACAGGGACCGCCGCGACGGCGACAGGGGCCGCGACAACAAGAGGGCTCGTCGTGGTCGTTCTGGCAGCGGCGTCGACGCGGAGCAGATCGCTGAGTCGGCGGCGTCCAAGCTCGCCGCTAGTGCAGCAACATCAGGGGCTTCAGCTGCAGCACCCTCAGCAGCAGCACCAGCGACGCCATCAAAGTCACCAGCCGTGTTGGCGCGCATGCATCAGGGCAGTGGTGCCATCGTGGACAACGCCGCGAGGGTGACCATGAGCCTCGGCGAGCTCAAGGCGCCCCCAGGACGACGTCAAGCGGTGCAGCAGGGCGCCGAGCCAGATGTTGCGCTTCCTGGATGGCGCCAGGGTTGCGTTCTCGAACGAGCTGCAGACGTTCAACGACGCCGACGAGACCACCCAGCAGCTCATCGATGCGCACTCGTCGGGGTTGGTCTTCGGCAGTCGCGGCTGAGCGGCATCTGCAGCGGCTCGTTTTCTTCTCTTCTCATTACCGCCGAGAATCTCACCATCGCAATCTCACCGTCGAGAATCTCACCATCGAGAATTTCATCCGTCTTCAGTTGCTGCGAGCCTGTTCGTATTAGAGCAGTTCACGTCTTGCGTTGGAGACGCCCCTGTTTAGCCAGCGCCCAGCGGAGTTCCGCTCGAGACGGCAACGCTCGAGCTTTGCGCGGCTTTGCAGGAGACAGAGGCTGCGCGAGATCCCTTGCAATCCATTCCTGCTCCTTTTCTTCTTCCTCCTCCTCCCCCCCCCCCCTCCTCTTCCTATAGCGGCCAGTCCGCTTGCGTGCGTTTGCAATATTGCTGCAGCGGCCTGGCCGCTTGCATGGGTTTGCCAGGTTTGCTTGTTATAGCGGTCTGTCCGCGTCCATTCTTTTCCGCTTCGCCTCTCCTCCCCCCCCCCCCCCCCCCCCCTCTGCCTCGCCCCCCCATCCTTCTCTCCTCCTCCTCCTCCCTCTCTGCTGCCCCCCCCCCCCCCCCCTTCCTCCTCGGCGCCCCTCTTGGGGCCTCGGCGCCCCCTTGGTGCTGGCACTCCTGGGCCTCGGCACCCCCAAATCCGAAGCTCCGAAGCTCCTCCCATTCCTCTTCCTCCTCCTCCTCTTCCTCCCCCTTCCTCCTCCTACCCTTCCTCCTCTATCCTCTTTCCCCTCCTCCTCCTCCCCCTCCTCCCCCCCCCCTCCCCCTCCTCCTCCTCCTCCTACCTCTCCTCCTACTCATCTTCCCCCTCTTCCTTCCTCCTCCCCCTCCTCCTCCTCCACTCCTCCTCCCCCTCGCCCTCCCTCTCCCCTTCTTCCTCTCCCCCCCCCCCCCCCCTCCTCTTCCATCCTCTTGCCGCTCCTCCTCCTCCCCCATCCTCCTCCCCCCCTTCTCCGCCCCCCCCCCCCATCCCCCTCCCCCCCCCCTTCCCCCGCCCCCCCCCCCCCCCCCCCCCGCGCCCCTCCCCCCCCCTTCCTCCCCTTCCCAGTGGCAGCAGGCTGGGCGATGGCTGGACGCTGTCTGGGCGTTGTTTTCATGTCCGTTTGTCTGTGGTTTTCTTTGTTGTTTTATGTTGTCTTTTATATATTATTGTGTCGTTGCGTTTGCGTTGTCTGCAGGGCGGGCGCCAGACAGCACCCGACAACACAAACGCATTATATATATATATATGTGATATATATATATAATATATATATAATATATATATATATATTATATACAAAAAAAAAAAAAAAAAAAAAAAAAAAAAAAAAAACGTTTTGTTTGTTGTTTGCGTTGTTTTTTTGTTTGTTGCATGTTTTTTCATGTTGTTGTTGTATGTTTTTTTGCGGTCAGGCCCCGCCCCCCCCCCCCCCCCCCCCGCTACCCCCCTCCTCAGCGGGCCAACCGCTCTCCGTCACCTCCCTCATCCGTTTCCTCCCCCCTCCTCAGCGGGCCAACCGGTTTGCGTTCGCTTCCCTCCTGCCCCCCCATTCTGCCCCTCAGCGGCCCAACCGCTTTGCATGGGAGGAGGAGGAGGAGGAGGAGGAGGAGGAGGAGGAGGAGGAGGAGGAGGAGGAGGACAGGATAACGATTTCGTCGCAGCCGTTTTTGGCTTCAAGTTTTTTGAATTCGCCCATCCGAATTCGAGAATTCGTTAAATGGCTGCCCGGGATGCTCGCTGCGCCACGCGCGGCGCCCCCGGCCCCGCAGCCAACATGGACGCGCGGCACTTCGCGCAGGACGGCTCCTGGCGGCACCGCTGCTGCCTGCAGCGCGCTCGGAATTGCCGAGCGAGCTTCGGTGATGAGCGTCGTTTAACCGAACCCTATCCCCATCTCGGTGGCCTTTTCTCCACTAGGGGATTTACCCCCCGACATGGGGACATGGGCGGAATACCGGGGGTTTCGGGGTGTATATCCCCATGTCGGGGGCGGCGGGAGGGGGCGGGCTGGTGGGGGGCCACATGGGGTTGTTAGGTTAACCGATACTGAGGTGAGGCGCTACTCACCGTCGACGCGGACACGGCCACGAAGCTCGTCGACGAGCGCTTGGCGATCGCGGCTCAGGCGCGCGCTGCCCAGGACGGCGGGAGGGACAGGCACGCCAACCAGCGGCGACGGCTTCACTGAGTGAATCCGCGCGCCGCGCGTTTCGAATCGGGAGCTGCGCCCCCCGCCTGCGCCCGCAGAGACAACGCGCCGCGGAGGGCGACGCCCCCCGTCGAGGAGGCGCCGCGCGCAGTTCCCCCCTTCCCCCCCCCTTCCGCGCTCTCCCCAGCGGTGCAACCGCTTTGCTTCGCATGGCCCCTGAGGGGTGTGAGAGCGGCCGAAACCAGACAGATCAGTGATCTATCTGTTTTGGGCCCTCCTCCACCTCTTCCTCCTCGCCCCCTCCCCCCCCCTCCTCCTTCTCCTCCTCCTCAGCGGGCCCAACCCCTTTGCTTTCCAGTTTTCGCATGCATTTCCTCTTCCTCCCCTTCCTCCTCCTCGTCCTCCCCCGCCTCCCCCCTCCTCAGCGGTCTACCCGCTTTGCTCTGCAAATTCAGCGGCGCGGTCGCTTCCCGCGTTCACGCTTCCCGTTCGCAGCCACTTGAAGGGCTTCCCGAGGCGACTGCCTTCGTCGGAAGTTCCCCCGCGCACGCCATGGCGTCCGAGCGCGCGATGAAGAAGCGGCGTCCAGGAAAGGTTGCTTCGCTGCCTTGTGGCGATGACGGCGATCATGCCGCTTCTTTTCTCATGCCCTCATACCATCTCCCCATCCAGGCGCAGCGGCGTGACCGCTTGGCACCCGACCCCCCTCCCCCGCACCTCTTCAGGCGATGCTACTGATGCAGCGGACGCAGCACAGGTCATCGCCAACGCGATGATGACGACCTTGCCCAGCTTCTCCGACGACAGCCCTGCCCCCGCGGCATCAGTGGCAGCTCAGAACGCGCCGCAGTCGCTCTTCCAGCGCCAGGCCGCGGCAGGCAGCCAGGAAGCGCCAACCGGAGAGGCGGGAGACGCTGTCGCAGGCAGCCTTCAACCAGCAGCAGGCGAGCCTGTCGGCGAACCCGCCGACGAGCCCGTCGCCCACGCCCCCGAGGTCGCGCCAGCAGAATCCCCGAGCGACGCCCGCCCGCCCTGTCCGCCCCAGCCCGAGGCAACCAAGGAGGCGACAAAGCCTGACAAAGAGGCAACAAGGGACACCCTGCCTGACAAAGAGGCAACAAACGAAGAGACTGAAGAGGAGGCGGGCGAGGAGGCTGAAGAGGAGGACGTGCCAGTGGAGCAGCTGTCGGATGACGACAAGAGGGGGGGAGAGGTTGAGGCCCTGCTCTCGCAGGGCGACCCGAAATGCTCCATGTGCAAGAAGGAAACGAATCCGCTTGCACAGGGTTGTAAGATCACCCATGGCGGCACGGTCATCACGTGTGCCACGTGCAGGGTGCGCGACCAAACACTCCGAAGGATTTTCGGCGGGCGGCCGATTGCGGAGTTCGACGAGCTCACCACGGAGGAGCAGGATCACTTCTACCAGAATTGCGGGTCAGCCGCTGCTGCTTGCCGCGACGCGATGAAGGGGATGCTGATGAATGTGCGCATGAAGCGCATCACGGAGACCCACGCTGGGCAATTCCTGCCCTTGTCTGTGTACGAGAAGCTGGGATACAACACGAAAGATATTGAGGAGAAAACACAGGCTGCTGACATCGAGGATCATCCAGTTCTCGGGAAGACGTACCGAGTTCAGATCCACGAGATCTCGGAGGCCAGGATCAAGGAGGTCATCATGCAGGAGATAGCTAAGAAAAGTTGGCCGCAATCGCAAGCGCAGAGCGTCAGCCTTCCTGGAGGCTGCCGAGGAAGCTGAAAAGCCGCAGAGCGCAACAGCGGCAGGAGCAGCAGCGGCGCTCGAGGAGGCCCCAGCGGAGCTGCCGAAGCAGAATGGCTCAAAGAAGCGCCAGCGCAGCAGCAGCAGCAGCGACAGCAGCAGCAGCTCCAGCTCCTCGAGCTCCGACAAGAAAAAGAAAAGAAGAAGGGCAAGAAGGGCAAGAAGGGAAAGAAGGGCAAGAAAGGCAAGAAGGACAAGAAGAACAAGAAGGACAAGCACGATGACGAGGAAGAGCTTTCAGGGTCTGACGCGGGCCTCAGCCCAAAGGAGCTTGCGGCCAAGCGCAAGGCGAAGCTCGCAGCAGAGAAGAAGGCGGCCCGCGAGGCTGAGAAGATTCAGAAAGCCATGGACAGGGAGATGGCCAAAGAGGAGGCAGCCCGCAAAAGGGAGGAACAGAAGAAGCGCACCAAGGGCTTGCAGACCGTTAACAAGGTGCTGTTGGCGGTGAAGCCTTTGCTGAAGAAGACGGGGGATCTTCTGCGCGATGAGCGCGCGAAGAAGGCGACGGAGTCAGATCGGATCTGACGATGGGGAGGAGGAGGAGGAGGAGGAGGCGGAGGAGGAGGAGGAGGCAGAGGAGGAGGAGAAGGGAGAGGAGGAGGAGGAGGAGGAGGAGGAGGGGGGAGTCGCCCCCTCTCATTTCAGGCGCCGACGACGTACACTGAGGAGGCCACCAAAAAGCAGAAGTTTCTGAATGATGTTGTGGAGCATTGCAACAAGTGCCTGGAGGACGAGGATGTCGTCCCAGACGTCAAGGAGGAGGAGGTTAAGACGGCTGTCAACTACATGACATCGTGGATGAAGAATATCAAGGCTGCTTTCGAGACGCAGTCGTGGGCCAAGAAGAAGTGATCCACTGGGGCTCTGGCCAGATCACTTCGGAGTAAGTCTCCATCGACGGGTTGGTTACCGATGGCATGACCGTGGCGGTAGCTACCTGGACTTCTGAGCGTGCTTGCAGGGGCACACAGCAGCGGACGTAACCGCTCTCGCGTGGGATATATAAGGAGCTCGTTGCTCCTCTTGCTAGCGTCGTATACATCGGGAGCTGCTGCGTTGCTCCTCTCAGCAGTCCGCGCCGATGCAGTTCCCATAGCAAACGCGCTTCCCTCCTCCTCCCCCCCCCCCCTCCCCCTCTTCCTTCTCCTCCTCCCCCCCCCCTCCTGCATGAGTTGACCGCTTATCCCTCCTCCCCAACCACGGAATGCATCATGATGTTGTCGCATGCAGCAGCGGCATTGCCGCTTTGCTAATGATGACGTTTTCACTTGCAGCGGCATTGCCGCTTTACTTGTAGTTGCATTGCAGCGGCATTGCCGCTTTGCTATAGTGATGTCCTTCTCAACTTGCAGCGGCATTGCCGCTTCGCTTGTATTTGCACCGGCGCAGCGGTCTGACCGCTTCGTTACGCCTGCGCGTTCATGCCAATGCTTCCGCTCAGCGCCGCCTCAACCGTAGCGCTGGCTCAGGCCAGCTTTCGCCCGAGCCAGCTCGGGCTCGAGCCAGTTTTTGCTCAAGCCAGCCTCATCTCCGACGAAACGTTCAAGCTCCGATGCGGGCGAGAACGTCTCCAAGAGGTCGCGCGCATTGGCTCCGCTGATTGCCTCGTTTAAAGCGTCGAACGCGGCAGCGATCGGCATTGCGCGCTGCTTGAAGGAGCAGCCAGAGATCATTGACGACATGACGAAGTGGAGGATCAGAAAGGCTAACGATGAATTCGCATCAGCATTTCTGGATGCGCCAATACAGCTGAACTTGGCAAGCGGCACGGCCTTCGACATGCCCGTCGTCAATTTCGCCAGCCTCCTTCAACGCTGCGCTTCCGAATCTGCGAGCTTCAGAAATTTGCTGCCCACAACTTTAAGAAAATTCCCGTGCTCCCCAGCGGCGCCGTGGGACTTCATCTTGCACTTCGATGAGTTCGTGCCAGGCAATGTCTTGCGGCAAGATAACAAACGCAAGACGCTCTCGTTTTACGGGAACTTCCGCTCCTTGGCCCTGACGCGGTGTCGAGCGAGGGCGCTCGGTTGCCTCTCGCTTTTGTTCGCCACACAGTGGTCGATAAGGTTGTTGGCAAGATGTCTGGAGTCGTTCGCCAACTGTTGCGGCGACTTTTTATTTGCCCAGACAGCGCGTCGCAGAGGGGCATCCTCATTGATGGCATTGGGCCTGGCGGCGCCCCTGCGCTCATCTTCTTTAAGCTGTCGAACCTGCTTTACGACGAAGATGGCGCTAAAAATGCCTTGTGCTTGAAGGGCGCCGCTGGCGTAATTCCTTGCGCTCTGTGCAAGAATGTGCACGGCATCTACGACCACTTGGAGCCCCTGCTGTCCGCGCAGGAGAGGACGAGCACGCCGGTGCCCATTTCGTGCTCTGATTCCAACCTGTTCGGCGCGCGCGCCGCGGAGGACCTGTTCTTCTCCGCGGACCTGCCCCAGCGTCTGCAAGCCACGCTGGCCACGGGCGCGTGCGAGGAGCAATGCAAGATGCACGGCGTTAATCACGTGCCAGATGGTTTGCTATTGGACGCTGAGCTTCGCCAGCACGTGTCGCTGGACATGCACGCGTACGACCCAGCACACTGCATGATCATTCATGGGATCGCTCAGATTGAACTGAGTGAGCTTCTGCGCCGCCTCGCTGCCGTCGGCCTGACGTTGGAGCGCTTCAGGGACATCGCCAGCGCGCAGCGGCAGACTTGCAGCTCTTCAGCGACCAGCGGCATGCTGGACGCCAACGGGCTTTTCAGCGACCAGCGGCAAAAGCACTTGCAGACCAGCAAGAAATACAGCGCCAAGGCGAGCGAGATCATCGCGGCCGTTCCGCTCATTCGGTGCGCTCTCGATGTACTTACCGCTGGGTCCGCTCAGTTCAAGCTGGACTTTGCAAAGGAGCCGGCTTCCTTTGCCGCGCTGGCCAAATCAATTTCTGTGTATTTGCTGGCCAAGAGGGGCGCGGCTGTGGCAGACGCTTGGGCCGTGGCGCTCCGCGACCACGCCGCGGCTTTCGAGTCTGCGCACGGCGGTTGCGGCATGCGCACCCCGAAGCTCCATTTATGCAGGCACCTGCCGCGACAGGTGCTCAGGGATGGGTTCGCAGTTGATACGCTTGTGACGGAGAGATACCATGAAAAATTACTGCTGATCGCTGAATTCATCGACAACACGCGGTGCTTCGAGAAATCATTACTGATACGAGCTATTGCCCTTCAGTGCCACGATGCGCAACATAATGTTTCATTTGGGAATGCCTTGGTGCGCGGCATCAAATACAACGACGTCATGAACGTTTCGAAGGTCGTTCTTGTGGGTGGCTCTTGCATATCAGCTGGAGATATTCTGCGTATTGGTGAGAAGCGCTATTTTATCCTCGGCGGTGCCGAGGAAGGCGGCAACGTGGCGTTGATTGTTCACGGGTTGCATTTTATTTGCCAGGCGTTGCCCAGCGCCTCACGGCGGCGAAAGGACGGCGCCCCGAAGTTCGCGCAGTGCGACTCCTTCATGGCACAGCCTCTTTGGACACAAGAGGCTTTATTGGTGGATACGGCATAGGTACCCGCAGGCGCCGAAGTGCCTGCAAGCGTCGAGCGCTGGCGCGATTGCACTTGCCAGAGCATGTCCTGAGAAAACAAGGCGCAATCGGCAATCGCTGTCGACCGCTTCGAGAGGCTACCCAAGGGAAGACACGGGGGCGAGAAGGAGGAGGAGGAAGAGGAGGAGGAGAGACAATCGGAGCGGTGCGACCGCTTTTGCCACTTTGCGATGCTATCCAGGGGGGGGGGGGGGGGGAGGAGGGGGGGGGGGGGGCAGGAGGGTGAGGAGGAGAGGGAGGAGGAGGAGGAGAAGAGGAGGAAGAGGAGGGTGAGGAAGAGGACGACGAGGAGGTTGAGGAGGGCGAGGGCGAGGGGGAGGACGAGGAGGAAGGGCGGCGCGTCCGCTTTGCCCCTCATGCCCCGATCCTTCGCGCGCGATCGCTTTGCGAGGCCATCCAAGAGGAGGAGGAGGAGGAGGAGGAGGGGGAGGAAGAGGAGGAGGATCAGGATGAGGAGGGGGAGGGCGAGGAGGACGAGGAGGGGGAGGAGTAGGAGGAAGAGGAAAAGCGGCGCGTCCGCTTTGCCCCTTAAATTCTGATTCTGGGAATGACCGTTTTGCATGTTATCCAAAAGGAGGACGACAAGGAAGAGGAGGAGGGGGAACAAAAGGAGGAGGAGGAGGAGGAGGAGGAGCGGTGCGACCGCTTTGCCCCTTCAGCTTCTTGGTCCCCTTCAGTTTTGCCGCTGCCATTGTCATCTCACGGGGCTGCAGCGACGCCTTGCGCGGGCCCAGTACGAGCGCAACAAGAGGCTCACGAGGCCATCGGAGGTTGCCATCCAGGGATTCGAACGCATTTGCCCCCCCTCCTCCATCTCCTTAACCTCCCCTCCCCCGTTGGAGCGCAATGTTCTGGGCGTGATTAAAAAACGAAAGTTCTGAAGCGGCCAAACCGCTGCGCTGTGCAACTTGCAATGTAAAAGCGGCCTGCCGCTGCGGAAAATCAGGAGAGAAAGGAAGAGAGGCAAGCTGGTTTTTGATTTTTCTTAGAATGTGCCATTTATTCATTTTCACTATTTGTTTCACTATTTTTCATTATGGTTCGCTATTTTTTAATATTATTTTCACGATTTAACATTATTGTTTTCACTATTTTTCAGTAATGCTTATTATTCTTTTTAGTGCATGTTGATAGGATCCTATAGTGCACAATAGTTATATTTCGTGTTTTATAGTATCCGCACCCATCTAAGTACAGGACGGCTTCTACCAGTTCCGCCACCTGGCCTGGGGCTCCTTCATGTGCTTCGACATCGAGATGGACGCTGGCGAGCTCGGGGTGACCCAGCTCTACGACGAGGAGCTCGGCCGCTACGTCGACATCAGTCCCGACACCCGTGTCTGGCCCTGCTTCGAGGCCCTCCCCATGGGATGGTCGTGGGCCCTGTGGATTTGCCAAGAGGTCCTGATCGAAACACCATTGGCGCCGTCTTCGGAGACAGGGACTCCTGGTGCCTGGGCAAGGGCAAGCCGCCCCCCCTGCTGAACGGGCGGCTTGCCCACGCGCCCTACGTCGACAACGCGAACCTCATCTCTCTGGACGCCGGCGAGCTCGACCAGCGCCTCGGCGCCGTCACGAACGAGCTGGACAAGAGGGGGCTCCGCTGGCACGAGTTGCAGCACGCCGCCTCGTCGCAAGGCATCCTCGGTCTCGAGTTCGACGGTCGGCACGGTCGCCTTCGCCACACGTCACGGCGCGCGTGGCGTCTGTACCTTGGCCTGCACGAGGTTCTACGCAGGCCAAGGCTCGCCCGCTGGCAGGTCAGGAGGCTGCTCGGACACATCGCGCACTACTTCAGCATCATGCGGCCCGCCCTCAGTGTCGGGCCCCATGGAAGGCGTCTCCCGCCTGCCGTCCAACGTGTTGACTGAGCTCCGCTGCGCTGCTGGCCCCGTGTTCCTTGGCCAAGTGGACCTGCGCCGACCCCCGGCGCCGGTGTCCTACACCGCGGACAGCTCGATGCTGGGGTACGCCGTCTGCGAGGCGGAGCTCTTCGGGCACGAGGTCCTCGACGCGTCGCGCTGGCGCGAGAGGCAGCGCTTCAGCGAGGTCGAGGTCGCCGGCGACCCCGACAGGGGCGCCTACCTGGGCCGCGCCGCGGGGCTGGCCGACGTCTCCGACCTGTGCTGCGACGAGCTCGGCGCCGCCGATGCGGGGCGCCCCCGCCGGCAGGCGCGCGCCCGCCGCCGGCGCCGGGAGATGGGGGTGAGCCGCCCCCCGCCTGCTCTGCCTCCCGAGCTGATCGACCCGCAGCGGTGGGCCGAGGCCTTCCGTGGCGCGCGGCGCCATCCCGGCCGCGCCCACAGCCTGGAGGCCCGCGCCTCGGTGATCGGGCTGGGCGCGGCCGCGCGCCAGGTCAACTGCCACGGGACCGAGCTGCTGAGCCTCTCAGACAACTTGTCCAGCGTCTTGTCGTTCGAAAAGGGCCGAGCCAGCAATCGGGAGCTCCTCGCACAATGCCTTCGGGCCGGCGCCCTGCAGCTGGGCGCCGAGATCACGTGGCGGGTGCGTCGCGTTCCAGGATGCGCGAACGTTGCTGACTGGGGGAGCCGGGCCGCGGATCGCCGCGAGCTGCTACCTGGCTGGATCCGCGGGGTCGGCTTCAGGGTCTGCCCACCGGCGCCCAGCAGGTGCGCCCCTGTCGCGAGGGCCAGCGGCGGCCCGCCATGTCTCGGGTTTGTGGAGCCCGAGCCCCTCATCACCAGCGTTGCCTTCGCGACTCGGCCGTCGCCGAGCCGCGTCTCCAGGCCTCCGGGGCTCGGAGAGAAACCTATTGGTTGCGCGGGACAGTGGAGCGAGGACCTCGCACAAGGGGTCATCCTTTCTACCGTCCCAGCTGAGTCTGTTCTCCCATCCTGTCCTTCCCCTCCTCCGTCATGCTCCACCTCGTCGAGATCGCGTGCAGGTTATCGTTCACAGATTGGGTCGTCAAGCTCTTCGGCATGTCTCTGGCCTCATATTGGGTCTCCAAGTGCATCGGCTCATCAGCGACCCCAGGCTGGGCCCTCAGCTTCGTCGGCTTCCTGGGCTTCACGGGTCAGGCCATCGGCATCATCAGCGAGTCCAGGTCCCCAGGCTGGGTCATCAAGCTCTTCGGCTCCTCCTCGGGCACGAAGTGGGCCTCGTCAGTGGTGCCCCTCAGGGTCTTCGTCTCAGGCCCCGCGGGGCCAGCAGTCAGGCCGTGCCAGCTTCCTGGAGCTATTCGCTGGAGGTGCAAACTTGTCCGGGGCCTTCCACGAGTCTTGGCTTGGATTGCCCAGCGCCGCTTTTGGTGCGTACATATTGGCCTTCCGTGTACCCACTGGGTGCCGGCTGGAGGCAACCGGCCTCCACGCCCGGCAGACCTCGCTCTCGTCAGCTTCGCCGTGCGGGTGCTCAAGCTCTGCCGGAAGCTCAACATCTTCGTTCTCCTGGAGAACCCTGGCCCCAGCCGGGTCTGGCGCTGGGCGCCCCTGGAGAGGGAGCTCCGCTACTGCAAGCCGGGGAAGGTCGTCTACGACCCCTGCCGCTTCGGGGCCCCCTTCAAGAAACCAGGAGCGGTCGCCGGCACGCTGCCGAGCCTGGAGGTGCTGGGCCGCCAGTGCCAGCGCTGCCGACCACATCGTGAAGTTCTTTAGGGCAAAGTTCGCCATCCGACGAGAGGGTGGGTTTGGCGGACTACCTTGGCCGGCGCGTATCTCCCGGAGTGGCGCCGAGAGCTCGTGCGCATCGCCTCGCTCTCCGCCCCGAAGTCCGCCCATGGCCGAGCCGCGCCCAGAGACCTCGCGACTTGGGGTGGCGCCCTGGCAGCCGCGTCGGGCGAGGTCCGCCTCCGCGCCCCCGGCGTCCCGCTCTGCCCGCGGAGGTTCAGGTTCCCTTGGCGAGCCGCTTGGGCCTCCGCGCTCGATCCGCGCCCCCGCCCCTCGGGCGGCTGGCGGGCCTCGCAGCGCTGCCCCGCCTCCAGGCGGAGGCCAAGCGCGGGGCCGCCGGGCGCTGGCGGCAGAGCGCCGGAGACGGGCGGCTGCGGCGGTGACTCGCGCCGAGCAACAACGGCAAGCCCGCCGACTGCCTCCTGTTGACTTCTTGCGTACGGATTCGCTGCGTCCTGCGACTCTGACCAAGTACCAACGGGCCGTCGCCGATTTTGAGGCCTGGGCTCGGCGTCAGCGTCTCCTCTTTGACAACCCAAAGAATGCCGACATGTCAATGAACTTGTACATTGAGCACCTTTTCTTCTCTGGATCTCCTCAGTAGATGGCACGAAATGCTCTTTATGTGTTTGCTCGTCTCAGAGGATGGGCTGTGGCCAAGCCTCACTTTGTGCGTTCAAAAGATGCCCTGGCGGGCTGGTCTGCCAAGTTGCCGCGGCATCCCAGAATGCCGGCCCCCCTCGACGCAGTGATCGCCTGCATGGGAGCCCTCGTTGAGCGCCCCCCGCTGGGGGCCCTCGCCGCCGTGGCCATGATAGCCCAGTTCGACCTGCACCTGCGTCCCAGCGAGGTGCTCGCCATCGCCGCAGGGGACGTCCACGGCAGCGCCGGCGGCCAGGTCTCGATCGCCATCGCGCCTCTCACGGGCGGTGCGCCGTCCAAGACAAATGAGTTTGACCGCGCAGTCGTCGCTGGCACGCCGGCCCCTCTCAGGCGCCTGGCGCCCGCAGCGCTGCTCGCCCTCCGCCGAGGCCGTGCAGACGCCGCCAAGCTTTTTGCACCTCTGAACCTCAGTGCATACGAGAGGCTCGTGCGAGGCGTGGCCTCTGACCTAGGTCTGTGCCACGTCTTCTCCGTGCCGCATCAGCTTCGACACGGCGGCCCCTCGCACGACGCCTTAGAGCAGTTGCGCAGTCTGGATCAGATCCAACATCGTGGGAGATGGCGCGCGCGAGAGTCCGTGCGCATCTATGAGAAGCACGGCTCGCTCTTACGACAACGGGCCGCCGTGCCTACCGCCGCCCGCCAACGGGTTGCCCGTTTTTCGGCGGCGGATTTTCGGCACCTCGTTTCTCGCGTCGCCAGCTCCAAGCGCGTGCCAAACTAATATATTTTTCTTTCTCTTCCCAACCCGCCCACCCAATGACAACTGAATTGGGGGTGGGAACCAATGCTGTGCAGTCAGATTTGGTGATCTTGATCCGGGCCCGGGTCCTTTTCCACTGCTGCCAAGCAAGGTCAGCATTATATAGTCTCAAGTGCACCTCGTCCTGATGAAGGACGCGGCCTCGTGAAAAACTGGATCGCCCGCCTCATGTCTGTTTGAATGGTGGCCGTGCCTAGCTTGAGGAATGATTATCTTTGGATGCAGTTTTCCTCCGCGTCGGGCGGCCAAGCGACAGGGCCCCCCCCCCGTCCGTCTCCTCTCCTGCTCTGCTTTCATGCTGCTGCTTTCTCCCCTCTCGCGGCCATTTTGGTTTCAAGGCTTCCCTCCCAACCCTCCCTGGGAGCCAATGCTATGCAGTCAGATTTGGTGATCTTGATCCGGGCCCGGGTCCTTTTCCATTGCTGCCAAGCAAGCTCAGCATTATATAGTCTCAAGTGCACCTCGTCCTGAGTAAGGACGCGTCCTCGTGAGAAACTGGATCGTCCGTCTCATGTCTGTGTGAATGGTGGCCGCGCCTAGCTTGAGGAAATTGTATGGCGTCAGCCTGTGGACTCATTCTTACTATGGATGTGCCGTGTATCTGTATCACTTCCCTGCAAGCAGCTCCTTGTCCTGTATGCAAGCGCGACAGTTTGCGAACGTACTGCACACCAAAGAGCAAACCACGTCCGCGCATGGTCGTGTAGTCAAAGACGGAAATTGTCAAACTCTCCGCTCTCGTCTCGTGTGCAATGCGTAGCCACTTGGCTCTTCTAGCGTCGTGGTGCTCATGTGCTGTAGTCGCTGTGATTCCCTGAGTGTCTCCATGGGGTCGATACGTACTGTACGCGTGCTGCAGTCCAGATGTTCCACCAATCTATCTGGCGCGGGGGGTCGTATCGTATTGGATCACCGAACATGTAAGCATCCACGTGTCTGGCTCGCCCAAGGAAAGGAAAAGTGGCTCTTCTGAGTCTTTCCACCTGTGCGCGGAGAGTGAGCTGATGTCGTGAGCGCGTGGTGCGACGGTCGATTGCAGCCAGTGGGTCATGTTGTATCCAGCACTGGCGCGGCTGCCTTCCGCTTTCCGTCCTGCGCACCGGGAAAGCAAGCTGCGTCGGCTCTCGCGCGTGCGAATCAAGTATGTGTGTGTGGTCTGTGCTATGCGCGTCGTATTGCACTGCAGGCGTTTTTTGCAAGCAGCCTTTCAAACTCTCTGCATGCCTCTGGGTCGTCGTGCAAAGCAGGCTCCTCTTGGACCCTATGCGGTGCACATTGCTCTTGTACGCGCTCTGAGGGTGGGAGCATGACGAGTGCCTCGGCTGCTTGATGGTCCTCATTTGGGACAGCAATGTCGGCATTGCCTTCGCCTCCTTGCTCTAGGACAGCAGTGCCGCTTGAGACCTGACGTAGTCCCTTCTGTTGGCTGAGGTATCTCTTTTTGGCGCCGTCCAGGTTCCCGAACGCCCCGTGGATGAGAGTGGGAAGGTAGAGGGGGCCCATCGGTCGGTTTCCATGAGGTACTCGTGAGAGAATGTCCCTGGACGGTTTTGATGCTCTTTGTCCTGGGAGCCGATCGATCTCGAGCATATGCTGCCGACTGTTGCATTCGCACTCGCCAGTGCGATAAGCTGTTCCGCCTGCGAATCAAGCTCGCCCCCCAGGAATGTAGGAGGCCCGAGAGGGATTCCCCAGAAGCCTTGAGGTCCCTGCTGTTTCATTTCTCGTTCTTTCTTTTTGTTTGTATTTATAGATGCCGCCGCTGCTTATTCTCGAAGGGCCCTTGACCTCAGCGCTGCGACAGTGTGCGACGCTCGAACAAGATAGATCAGCGATCATCTTCCCGATTTCCATACCACAGTGGTAGCTTGGAGCAGGTCTCAGCTGCCTGGCGCTGCGCGCCATTCCATATCCAGCCACGACGAAGCCGTCGCGAGCCACGGAATCGACGCCCAGCGGCGTCCTGCGAGCCCTCATCGGCTTGAGCCTTGCGCTCAACTCCGCCAGCGCCAGCGACGCCAGCATCTGCCTGTGCGAGAACCCCCCCCCGACGTCTGCGACGTCCATTTGTTTTAACCTTTACAAGCTCATCGATCGCGTCAGCGACGCTGTCTCAGAGGACGCCCGCGACGTCCATTCCAGCACCTAAACGGTTATTGATAGCGCCGGCGACGCTGCCCACATCCCCGGCGCCTGCGACGTCAATTTCAGCACCTACAAGTTCAATTCCGCCAGCGTCAGCGGCGCCAGCTCTTACCTGCAAGAGAATCAAGACGTCTGCGACGTCAGTTTCAGCATCTCCAAGCTCATTGATAGCGTCAGCGACGCCGTCTACACCACAGAGAACATCTACGAGTTCAATTTCAGCATACACAAGTTCATTGATAGCGTCTGCCACGCAGTCCACAACTCAGAGAACGTCTGCGAGTTCAATTTCAGTATCTACATCGCAGTGGCTGACAATGGCAATGTCAACAGTCGCAACCAGGTCATCCCGACCTGGAATGTTGACCCTGCTAAGTGGCGCGGCTTCAAGCAGGGAGTGAAGCTCTGGAAGCTCAGCGAGAACCTGGCTGCGACGCAAAGTCTCGCATCCAAATTGGTTCTCCGCCTCGCTGGCACGGCCCGTTCGGCCGCGCTCAACATGCCCGAGAACGACTTGCGCCCGCCTGCCGACGAAGCGATCGAAGATGCCAACGAGAGGAGACGCGACCGCAACCTCGAGGGCATCAACAGCGGTCTCGAGCCCATCTGGGCCAGCAGAAGCCCGTGCAGAAAGGTGAGGCGCTCGAGAAGTTCTTCGAGTCGACGCAGCATCACCGTCGCCGCGGAGAGCGCATGACGGATCGGCTCGTCCGCTTCGAGGCCGGGTTGCAGCAACTACGCGAGAACGAGGTGGACCTCGACGCGCTCGACGACGCGGCGGGGTGGTTCATGCTCCGGAAGGCCGGGTTGACGGCCGAGCGCCAGGAGCGCGTCGTAGGCAATTTGCCCGACGAGCACCATTCCTACCAGCGCATCCGCGGCCTGCCGGTGCGCATGTTCCCGGACCTCCGCGCGTCCGAGAGGCGCGCTAGCGTTCCCACGCGCTCGTGGGCCCCATCGTCTACGCGATCCAGTCGCAGCTGGCATCGACCACCACCTGGTCGGGCCCGCTCCACCAACGTCGTGGAGGAGCCCGAGGACGACGACGAGCCAGAAGGCGAGGGGGGCGACAACAACGCCGAGATCGACGTGCAAGACATCGCCCGACAGGAACTGGAAGCCTTGAGCGCCGAATTGGAATCGTCCAACGTGGGGATCGCCGAGCTGTTCGACGGCGACGACTCCGCGAAGGTGGAGGCTGCCGCGGCTGATCTGGCTGGGATCCCCGAGGCCATGGCCACCATTAGGTCGGCCCGGGGCGCCCTCGAGGGTCGTGAGGGGGCATTCCAGCGACGGCGCCCGCCTGCTAAGAAACCTGCAGGGCCGCGTCGACCAGCGTAAGAAGTCATCTCGGTGCTGGGGCTGCGGCGAGAAGGGCCACTGGACCGGCGACAAGAAGTGCCCTGCGCCTGGAGCCCGCAAGTTCGCGCCGCCCAAGGGCATGCCCGAGGGTGGAGGACGCGGTGAACGGCCCCGCCGACAACGGGCGAACATGACCGAGCAAGTCGAGTTCGGGGACGAGGAGGTCGCTCTTCATCCCGAGGGGCCACTTACGTCGCCACCAGAGACCTCGGTCTCTGAGCGCGTCATTCCAGACCTGCCTATGCTCAACGACGCCACCAACAACGGCATGAGCCCGAACGACGACGGCATCGGCGTCATTGACACCGCCTACCTATTTTGCGTCGACGGTCTCAAGTGGTACCACCGCTACAAGGACAAGGTCATCAGGACTGGCCTCGGCGACCAGATCCTGGAGGAGCCAGAGGACAAGGTCTATCGCTTCGGCAACGGTGGCACGCTCCCCAGCAAGCAGCGCATCACCGCTCCACTCGTGATTTGCGGCCGCGCGGGACGCATTGTCTTCGGCGTCGTGGACAGCCCCGCCTTCGGGTTACTCACCGGCCGCGACTTCATCCAGCCCCCCAAGATCGACATTTCGCTGTGGAAGAGCCAGATACGCATCGGCAACACCACTCAGAAGCTTGTCACGAGCAGCGCGGGACATCCCGCAATACAGCTCCAGCCTGAGGACTGGAACGCCATGGCGGGCACAAGTCACAGCGACAGCTCGAAGACCGGCCCCGCTACGTACACCAAGACGAACCAGCTGCCAACGGTCAACAATACCACGAAGAACTCCACGCTTCAGGAACGCATCGCATGCTGATCCCGAAGAAGGGAATCGACGTACCTCGGCGCCTCCAGGCAAGGCGTCCGAAGGGGTCGCGGCTCATGGCCGCCGTGGCATTTGCAATGGCCTGCTGCTCTACGGCAGCGACGCCCCCGACCACGTGGACCACAACGCGGACTGCATACATCACCGAGACCACGGATGACTGCGTCGCTTGTGGGACCACACCGCACGAGGATGCCTACATTTAGGGTTCTGCCAGGAGTGCGCGTTCGGCACCTCAGTTCCGCTCAGCATCGAGAACACCAAGGCGAAGGAGGTCAACATCGCGGAGGACGAGCAGCTCAAGGTCCGCACTCTCAAGAAGGGAACGAAGCCGCTGCTTACCGCAGGCGGACGCACTGCCATGGTCACCAACAAGAGCGGCATCATCCCAAATGTTGTCAACCAAGCCCTCAAGGCCGATTCAGCGAAAACAGCTACGAGAACAAGTCCAACTTCAAGCCCAAACCCTACCGTGCTATTTGAATGGTGCTGCAATCCTGACAGCAAACTCAGCAATAAGTGGGTTGCCACAGGGGGAATTGCAGTTCGCTGTGGTCTCCCATCACATGATCTCTCACCACCAGCAGCCGTCAACAATCTCGAGAAGGAGATAAGGGCAAGGCTCAAGAAGCACCACAGCGTGCGAGTACATGCAGCATTTCCATGCACCCCATGCACGTCCCTGCAAAGGCTCATTGTCAAGGTCGATCCCAAGAAGCGCCCCTAGGTCGAGGTGGACCGAAGAAAGTCGTCTAGGATGGTTTCGTTGTTCCTCTCGTCAATGCGACGCCAACGAAGGGAGCTCGGTCCGTGCATCGCCGTCTCGTTCGAGTGGCCGCGCCATTGTGACGGCTGGAACCCCGCGATGAACCCAGCCGCCACCGAACTACGACGTTCACTTCCACGAGTGATCGACTTCGACGGATGCGCTTACAATTGAAGTGCCAAGAAGGGGGATTTGATCAAGAAGCCGTTGGGGATCGTGACTGATCATTTCGGCATGGGCAACTCACGCAGGAAGTTCTGCGATCGGACTCATCGGCGCGCTGAAGCTCGAGGTCGCGACGCGCAGAACAGCGAGAACTACACGGGCTCGTCACCGCCCACGCCCAGCAGCTGCGCAAGCCGAACGAGCCAGCCCCTGCGGGGGGCGAATCCTACTCAGCCAGCGCAGCCGACGCGGGGGAGGGCGGCCAGACGGACTGCACCTGCCCCCGCCGCCTCCGTCGAGCCACCTCTGACGGTAGCGGAGGAGCGGACCCTGAAGTCCGTCATCATGCAGCGGTTTCGATTTACCTTGTGCGGAACGGTTTCGACACGACATCCGAGTGTGGTATTTGCACGGCTCCTACAGGTTTGGATTGCACCGTCTGGGGCCCCACAACGTGTAATATTCGATGGAGGAGGAGAGTTCGAGAGAGAGTTTTCAAAATAACTCGAAGATGTGGGTTGCCATCTCATGACAACATCTGCCGCTACACTGCAGCATAATGCCATTGTCGAGCGGCGTGGTGGTCTATGGGGGATCCACGCCCGTAAGCTGATCGACCAACTTAGCATCAGGTTCGACCAGCCCGTCAACGCCCACAATATCCAGCGGCTGCTCGCCGCCGCGCGCTGGGCCATGAGCAGTTCAGTCAACGCCAGCGGCTACTCGCCAGCGCAATGGGTAATGGGACGTGGGCTTCGCCAACCCGCCTGCCTGCTGGACAATGCGGGACGTCTCCCCCTGCATGAGCGCGCCATTTCTGACAGGCCGCTCTCCGAGAGGATCGCCATCGTGAAGGCCGCCCAGACCTCCATCCAGCACTTGCGCTTCGGACAGTCTTTGTCGAGGGCGTTGTTAGCCCGGTCAAGGGCCGACGGCGCACAGCGCGCGCAGGAGGTCAACCAGACAGGCGAGCAGGTTTACTACTACTGACGCGGGAACGGGAAGCCCAAGCGTGAATGGGCTCTCTAGTGGCATGGGCCCGCCGTCATCATCGTTTTCGAAGGCGCGTCGAACGTCTGGGTCAGCCACCGCCCCGCCACCGTCAAAGTCAACCGTGGACATCTACGGCGGGCTACAGCCTCTGAGCGTGTGCCATGGGGCCAAGTCTTGAACGCCATGAATGGCCAACCGCCTCCACCAGCTGGACCCCCCCGGGTGATGCACCAGCTGACCAACCACCTCATGATCGAGGAGGAGGCAGGGGAAGTGGTGGGGGAGGAGGCGCGCCGCCTCCATCGCGCGGCAGCCCCATCGACGTACACACGGATCAGGGCGTGTCCCTGGACCTCACTGGTCCGACCCCGCTGAAACGCTCACGCACTGCGGACACCCCTGTACAACCTGTCGCGCTGCCAGCTCCATTGCCCTCCAGCTTCGGCAATATCGAGGACGCGCCCGGCAACCGTCGCCATCGTGCCTTTCTGGAGTGGCTTAGTCGCAAACAAGGAGATACCGCCCTCGCACCTACTGCAGGCGCTAGTGGGAGTGGTTCGCAGCCAAGACCTTCGGGATACCTACCGCCCGCAGCGCCCGCAGCAGCACCCGCTGCCGCAGCGCCCGCTGCCGCGCCCGACGCTGCCGCAGACTCCGGCCCTGCCGACGCACCACCCGACGCACCCGACGCGTTCGACGCTCCACCATCACCTCTACCGGATCAATCCGAGCAGGCTCCAGCAGACGAGCGACAGCCTCCAGAATTTCGGATCGGAACTCCCGGATTCCCACAGGAGGGACCAGTCGACGAGGATGGATACAGTTCGGGATCTGAGATGATCCGCAACTGGGCGAAGCAGATGGAGGAGCAGCCCAACCAGGGAACCGAGCTTCGCCGACCTCGGCAGCACGCCGACCAAAGAGGAGCAAAGACACGACGACGTGATCAGCAGGAAGATGCTCCCCAGGCACTACAACGTGACCGACAAGAACGTGACGACCCGAGGGCTCGGGCTGCAAAGAGGAAGGAGCTGCTGGACGACCTACCGAAGTGCTTCAAGAAGCCCCACGACGCCAACAAGGCAGACTATTACTTGGACATCAAAGCCACCTCAATCCAGATGCAGTTCGCGCCGTCACTAAAGGGAGTACTTATCACCGGGGAAGCTGCCGCCAAGGAGCTAAAGTACGATACTCTGTCCAACAAGGAAAGGCAGCTCATGGACGGGGCGATGATGGTCGAATGGTCCAAGTGGGCGGAGTTCGGGGCCTACAAGAAGCTACCGCCCAGGGAGCTGAAGAAGCTCTTGAGGCGCAATCCTGGCGTACGTCCCGCGGGCACGCGCTGGGTGCTCACCAGCAAGGGGCCCAACCTCATTAAGGCCCGCCTCGTCGTTCAAGGATGCCAGGAGGACAAATCGCATATCCGCGCGGATGCGCCGACAGGGTCTAGATATGCCCTCTATGCCCTCGCCGCTGCCTCACAATCTGGTTGGGACATTACGTCGTATGTCGCCATGACGGCCTATCTCCAGTCCGGCAACATCGAGAGGCTTCTGCTGCTTCGCACGCCGCCGAAGAACCCACCGCCAGGGGCAGTGCCCGGCGAGATCGCGATGACGACTGGCGCCATCTACGGCACTCGTGATGCCGGAAGGCAGCGGTACCTCTACGCCCAGAATGTCTTCAGGGGGCACGGCCTTCTCGAGAGCAAGCTCGAGGAAGGGGCTCTACTACTTCTACGGTTCGAAGGGCTTCGCAGCGGTCATCCACTCACATGTAGACGGTTTCTTGATCGCCCAGCGGAACGACTCCTCGGAGCGGCGGCGCGCCATAGGCAGCTTGGAGAAGAAGTTGTACTTCAAGAAGGTCGACGGCACTATCAAGCACTGTGGCCGCATCATCTCCAAGACGGATGACGCGTTCCGCGCCGCGCGGGTGACCGCCGCCAAGCAGGTGGGCCCTGTCGGGATCACCGCCGTGAAGGGCCGCGCCCCGTGGGACAGACTGTCAATGGAGGAGGCGTCTGGTTACGGGCACACTCTAGGCCAACTGCTTTGGCTCGCTGTCCAGACGCGAGTCGACATCGCCTGCCCGGTCAGCATGGCTGCCAGGCGCGGCGACGTCGCCGCCGTGGCGGACGCCAAAAACACTCAACAAGACGGTGACCTACGGTTGCGGGTCTGCCGACTTCGCCATCGCGCTAAAGCGCAACCTCCTCGACCTGAAGACCTGCGCCACAGCTTGCTTCAGCGACGCCGCGTTTGCCAACGTCGATGGCATCAAGAGCCAGTGGGGCATGGTCCTGGGCCTCACCCATAGACCACGTGATGTCGTCGGGGGCCGCTACGACATGTGCCTGCCTGTCGCTTGGCACTCCGGTACCGTCGAGAGGTCCGCGAAGTCCACGCTGGCCGCCAACGGGTGCGCCACCCTCGAGGGGGCCGACATCAACACCTGGTTCCGCCAGCTTCTTGCCGAGGCCTACAACCCCAAGAAGCCGCTCAAGGAGATCGACGACCTCAGCCTGAAGCGCCCATCGGGGGGTGCTTAGCGACAGCAAGGGCCTCGCCACGCACATCCAATCCGACGTCTGCCAGCCTTCCGACAAGCGGATTTGCATCGTCGGTTCCATGATCAAGGAGTCCGCGCACCCCAATAGCGAGCTGCGCTTGACTTGGGTGCCTACCTGGAGCATGGTTGCCGACTCACTCACGAAGGTGATGGAGACCGGCCTGCTGAATTCGTTCTTCGGCGCCAAGAGGCACAACTTCGGCACCAGGGAGCCCAGCGCCGCCATGATCGCCTCGGTGATCGCCGCGTGCATCGGCAAGGTAAAGGGTCAGCCGACCCCAGGGCCGCCACCGCCGTTCCATCTGAACCACTACTGGTACATGTGCTACATGCGCTGCTTTTCTATGTTCCTGGGCATGGCGATCGGGCTCAGTCTTTTCGCGGTCATGTGGTTCATGGTGCCCCAGAACGCCATCAGGCAGCCGCCGCAGCCAGAGGACAAGGCCACCGCTGATCGGCACCCCGGGCGCGATGGACGCCGCCTGGGCAGACGCCACAACCTGTCGCCCGCGATCCCCGAGGAGGAGGATGGCGACGGGGACATCAGCATGCCCGACGCCATGGCGACTGCGACTGCGGCTGCGGCAGCGCAGAGCAGTTCCTCGGCCGGCAGCGCTACGCCGAGGCCATCGGTGGCACCAGCGCCATCGCCCGCTTCGCCACAGGATAGTTTCGCCGCATCATCAGCACCGAGTACGCCGTGCACTATCACGAGTTCCTCATCGGCCAGCATCGTGTCCTGGAACAACTCCACGCCGACAGTGTCGCCGGCGGAGACCAACGAGTGTGCCGTGGCAGGGCGCAATCTCCGCGTGGGACACAACCCGCAGCGTCTTCGCCACCTGCAGGACCTGCAAGCGCCACGCATCGTGGCTTTGCCGCAACCACAGGGTGCATAGCCCCGATTTCTCGAGAATGCACCCCACGTTGAGGCTGGAGCTGCAGGGCAGGTGGGCGCAAATCATGGGAAGCGCTGTGCCAGGCAAGGGACCCGCGCTGGTATCGAATGGGACAAAGAAGTCCACGTGAGTGAGACCTCGCCCACAGTGCTAATTTTCTTCGCTGCCATCTGGGCGCTGCCTTTAGCAGCCGTGTACGTTTCTCAATTTTTAGGCTATGGTCTTCGCCGACACCAGGACGCTGCATCTGCAGCCGCGCACGGTTCGCGGCAACAAATTTGTTGTTTTGTTTCTACCAGGACGCTGTTTCTAGCAGCCGTGCATGGTTTTCCGCATGACGTTTGTTCATTGCCACCCGCATGCTGCCAGCCAGCCGTGTATGCTTTCCGCACTCAACTTGTTTATTGTCGCCCGGACGCTGCCTGCGGGCAGCCATGTATGTTTCATCCGCGTCTGGCCTGATCAGCCTCTGTGTGTGCGTGTGTTTGATGGTGGTGTTGATCACCAGGCATTGCTCCGCTACCAATAGCCTCCTTATTACAAAGTAATCAGGCCCGAGCCGAGTGCCCGTCGTATTGAGAATTTACTTTGCGGGTGCGTGCAGAGCACCCGTTAGATCGCCCCGTGAGCAGCCTGCTAGCATGCCGCGCAACCCGTTCGGTTGCACCAGATCACCCCGATATTCATCTCCCCGTTTGCATTGCAGTTTCCGGCGAGTGACTTGGAATAGACCCCGCTCAGGCGCCCGAGACGGCGACTAGGAGGAGTGTGAATCAAGCTCACTCCCTAGGAAAGTGGGAGGCCCGAGAGGGATTCCCCAGAAGCCTCGAGGGCCCTGCTGTTTCATTCCTCGCTGTTTCTCTCTGTTTGTATTTATCCCGACCGCCGCTGTTTATTCTCGAAGGGCCCTTGGCCTCAGTGCTACGACAGTGTTCGACGCCCGAAGAAGATAGATCAGCGATCAGATCCCCGATTGCCATATCACACCGCCCCCAACCTCATTTGCTGCACAAGTGTTGTGGTGGCTGTCCACCACTCCTGCAAGCGTGCCTATGATGCGTCCGCTGTACGTCCTGCTCTGGAATGTGGAGCGTGCGGCGCTGCAATATTGAGCGAAATCCTTGGTCCCCGTATGGAGACAAGGAACCCAACCGGCTCAGCGTATAAGACCCTGCACATGTCTTCCCTGATGGTACAACCCGGCAGGTATTCCATGTGCTGTCTGATACACATGGCGCTTCCTTCAGTACCCGCTGGCGTGGCTGTTGGCTGTGAAGCATTGTATTATCCCACATGTTGTGTCTTGTGTACCGGCACCCTCGTTTTCCTGGACCCCAGCAGTGTTGTAGTCCTGCGCTGCAAAGCTGCCTGCTGGTTGCGTAATTATTCCTGGCCCTGGACCCCTGTCATCTAGTTGTTAAGCCCACATGCTAGGATACAAGGCGGAAGCGTTCGCACTGGCAACCTAGATCTTGGGACAGTTGCCAACTGTCTCGCACTGGTGTGTAGTATGCTGAGGTAACCCATATTGCAGGCAGACCCTGGCACTGAGCGGCGGCCCAGGTGGTGTGCCTGAGGCGGGCGGAGACTTGGGCGCGTCGCTCCACGGCCAAGTAGTCCAGCCACATCCACCTCAGTGCTTGTTGATGCCATGGAAGGTCGAGCTCCGCTTTCCACCTCGGCACAGGTAGGAGAGTAAGCTGGTGCATGGCTGCTAGGCGTGCTGTTGTATCTGCCATCTCGTTCCATGCATGGTCGGAATATATGTAGTGCAGTATCTGCACCATGCTGTCCAGGGTCCATTGGGGGTCTTTGAGGGGGCCACTGGGAGCACCGATGGAGGCACTTCGTACAACCTGCATGTTGCCCGTATGTATACATACGAGCGGTAGCTGCTGAAATTTGTTTGCTGTGTTGATAAGCTATGCTGTAGCCCAGTTACCCGCTTCATATTCTGCAGCAGCGGAGTGTAGATATGTAGGGTATATTGTTTGTGCTGACTTAGAGTACCTCCCAAGTAGCCGTACAACCATGTGTGCTCAGAGTATGATGCGATCGATGACCACAAAGGACCATGCTGGCGCGCAAGTACTCCCATCCCAATCTTTAAATCCCCCAGCTGTGCCGTCCGTGCACATATCCAGACGCATAGGTGGGATGCCTGGGTCAGGGCTCAGCTTGGAAAGACCTGGAATGGTGGCTGAGTGCCAGAAGCTAGCGTACGCGACCGTATCGGTAAGTAGTTACCATACCCATCGTTTCTTGAGAAGGTCCTGGGTATCCGCCAGGTTGGGGATGGGGCTGGTAACAACTCCACCTAGGTTGGATTCCGTCTCCAGTGGAGGGGGTGGGGCATGGTTCCTCCTGTCATAACTCATCCTCTTGGCCCTGGCGGGCCGATCGTGGACTTAGCTCGTCTCCCATGCCTTCGTCAATGTCGTCATCGTCGGTCGCTGCCCTGCGGGCGCTGCCCTTGTCGAAGGCGACCTTGAGGACGCTGCCTGGGACACGCTTGCTGGCTGATTTGTTCACCGCGATCCTCATGTTGATCTTCTTTGGGGTGATCTTGGGGTCTGCTGGCTTGGCTGATGCTGATGCCGCCCTTCCTGGTCTGGGCGTTGTCACCGCCCCCTCTGCTGGCGCATCTGCATGTTCACCTGGTGCTGCCACTTCTCGTTGTGCTGGGTGAGGCGGCCATGGCACCGGCACTGCTGCCAGCTGCGTTGGAGCCGCGCCTGCGTGGGCCTGCTGGCTCGCTGGTGCCGGTGCCTGGCCCTGCCCCGCTGGCTGTGCCAGCGCTGCGCTGTTGACGACCGCGGCGAGGGCCTGCCGGATCTTCGCCATCTGGGTGGCGAGGCCGCTGACCTGGGCTGCCAAGTCGATGTTGGTGGCCTGCATGGCTGCTATGCACGCTGCTGTGGTTGCCGTCTGACCTGGACTCTGATTGGCATCCATGGGCGGTGGATTGGCCGATGTGGGAGCTGCTAGCGGCGTTGGTGGCACTTCTTGCTCCTGGCCATGTTTGTCATCCATGATAACTTCCTCTCCTTCTTCTTCTTCTTCTTCTTCTTCTTCTTCTTCTTCTTCTTCTTCTTCCTCGAGGCGTTCGAAGTGAGATAGCAGGTCCTCTGCCCTCTGTGCACATCCTCGAAGAGCGCCTGCGTGAGGGTAACCGCTTTCTTGTGCTCGTCAAGCGCCTGGTCCTCCGCTCTTGGGCGTCACTCAAACGCTTCCTGATTATGTCAAAATATGCCTTCTGCCGCTCCGTGCGTGCTTTCGGATCCCTGGCGTATATGATCATGTGCAGGGTGACCGCATAGTCCTGCTCTAGCTCTGCAATGCGGGCTGATCTCTGACCGATCTGGTAGGCGCTGTTGATCGGCTTCTTCAGTCTGTCGAGGCAGATCTTCAACTGGTCTCGATGAGCGCGATGAAATCCTTCTTCGACGTGGGCATTGGCAACCAGAATCGATGCTTCATCGCCTCCTCCGGCTGCGCTGGACGTGGCAGCGGTGGCGTGAGTTGGTCCTTCGACTTCCTGTTAGGAGCATGTGCTGACCTGGCCCGTCTCGGGCGTGGTCCTCCTCCTGCGTCTTCTTGCCACCGTTGCTTTTGGTGAGTCCAGCTCGCGGACCACTGTGGCTTCCTCGTGCGAGACTGGTATATCCACGGCGGCGACGAGTCAACTTCGTCTGGGACGCTGTCTCTGCTGTTGTCTGGCTCCGACACGCAGAATCTGCACTCCTTGCTGGAGTACATGTTCGTCCTCTGGCGCTTGCTTGCATGACCAAAACTTTGCTTGAGGACGACTGGCTGGCTGGTTGGTGCTGGACTGCGCCATTGGCTGTGGTGTCGGTCGAGCAACTCTCTAGCTGCTGCAATGCGGAGGAACGCTCTGGCGATCCCCCTCTGTGCTCTCAGGCGGCGGTGCCACGCTGGCTTGAATGTGCGGCGCGTGGTGGCGAACGTCCCCTGTTGGGCACGGCCGTCCAGACGCTGGAATGGCGGGTCGGCGCGTCTAGCGGCAGTCCCGAGAGGCTCGCAGGTTCCTGGAACCTGCACCCAAAGCCTCCGGCCGGGACGGCAGCTGGAGGAGGGAGGAGGGAGGAGGGAAAAACATTGCATTCATTTTCAAAGCTTCTTTTGCGTGGCGTTTAGCTCTCCGCAGCAGATCCTCACCTACTTGTTCCTTCTACCTGTCCTGCGCACGCAGGCACTGTGGTGTACACCAGCGCTGCGTTGCTCGCAGATGCTGTGGTGTACGCACGCAGGCACTGTGGTGTACACAGGCGCTATGTTGCACATTCGTTGTGGTGTACACATTCGTTGTGGTGTGCACATTCGTGTGTTGCTGCGGTGTGCACATTCGTTGTGGTGTACACAGGCCCTGCGGTGCACGCAAGCAACGTGGTGTACACAGGCGTTGCGCTGCACACGGCTGTTGTGGCGCGCAGGCGCAGTGGTTTGCACGCGCGCTGTGGTGCACGCGAGCACTGTGGTGTACACAGGCGCTGTGGTGCAGATCGCCACCCATATGCAGCTCCTACTTGGCCTCCTCGGTCATCCGTAGGCATTCCCGGACGCCGCCGGCGCGGAAGGTGACGTGATCTGAGGTGGGGGGGTGGCGGGCCCGATGACGGCCGCCATCCCAGAAAATTCATAAACAGGCTCCCATGCGTGCGAAAATGCGCATCTCAAAACATAATTGTGCAATAATCTCCTGCATGGGCCTCAGGGGCGTTGGTGAGCCTGGCACGCCTGGCACGCGCGGCGCACTTCGCCCCAGCGTCGCGCACCTGGGGTCTGTATTAGTTCCTGGTGGCTGTCCATCCAAAGACGACCGCTGAATATGTTGAGGTTCGGTTGGGTGGAGGGTGGGAGTGGGCCAATCACTGCCTGCCTACATCGGCGTTGCAAAAGTTGAGTCGTGAATTGAGATGTAGTCATCTTGCGTTGGCACGGCAGGATCCCGCCCAGTGGGATTTCTATTCCCAGTGGGATCCCGCCCAGTGGGATCTTGCGTTTTTTCTTAAACTTTTAATATAATGGGAGGGATCCCAGATTCAGAAATCCTGGATTTTTGATCCGACCGCTCTTGACCCAGCCCGCTGGGATTCTACGGGGGGGAAAGGGGGCAGCTTGGCGCGGTCGGGGCAGGGGTCAGCCTTCGCCCGCCCGCTCGCGCGGAAGTGACGGACGAAACTTGCATCATCTTGACGCACCCATGAGACGTGACGAACTTTTGTAACGACCTAGGAGGAGAGAACTCTTGACCCTACCTTCACCTGCCCCCCCTCCCTCTGGGGAGGGGGAGCCAGGTGAGGTTGGGCCAGGGTGTTCTTTTGCTCCCGTAATCTCGGCGCGTGCCCCCTCTGGATGCGGGTCGGTCTCTGGCTGGATGCGAAACACCCTGGCTGCCCGCACTGCCTCCGTAATTACTGTGTGCGGATCCGCGCGCGCTGGGCGCCAGATTCTTCTGACCCCCTACTTCGGTCAGGCTCAGGGCCCGCTCCCCCAGCATGCACAACGATGGGCAGGAGGAGGAGCAGGAGGAGGGGGAGGAGGAGGATCAGGAGGAGGAGGAGGAGGCGGAGGTGGGTGAGGCACGGAGATTGCGGCGCGCCTTGGCGTTTTGGGGCGCCCGCGCGGACTGCCCGGGAGGAGAAGGCTGAGGAGCAGGAGGGCGGGGAGGGGGCGCGGGGCTTTGCCGGAGGCGCTCAGAGGTTCCGGCGGCCCCTGGCGGGGGAAGGAGAGGAGGCGAAGGAGCAGCAGTGCACGGCGCGCGGTGTTTTCGGGTGTTTGCCCCGGCCCAGAAGCAGCTGGACGTGCGCCTCAAGACAACCGACACGGAAGTGAGGCGCCTTGGGGCCACGGGCGCTCTGGGTGGGGGAGGCTCTTCGGGCGCCTCTCCGCAAGCCCGGCCAGTCGCCAGCAGAGGCCGATGTAGAATCGAGAAGTCTGAGGCACAGCAGGGGCGAGCAGTGTCAGCTTCGGCCACGAGCAGCGAACATATCCGTATCCACGTCCTCGCGGTCTGGAGTCCGTGGTGCGATCCCGCAGAAACGGGGTCGCATTCCTATGTTCCGTTCGGGGCATCCGCGAACCAAAACGCCCCGTATCCATGTGGTCGCAGCTCACAGGCCGTGCTCGCGAGGCCGTGGATATGGACATGCTTCCCGCCCACGAGTGGGTCCGAGCTCTGGAAGCCAGGACATCGCAAACCAGGCCTCTGCAAGGTCCAGTAGAGAGGTCAACCGAATTTCCGTCCCAGGGCTGTAGTTCAGTCGGGTATGCCGTGCCGATGCCGTTTTTTTGTCGAAGTCCCTATTTACCGGTTCCTTGTGGGGGTCGCCGCGTTGCAGGTAGCAGCTGGATAACACCCTGGTGTGTCAGAGTTCGACGTTCACCGTGATGTGTTCGGTGTTTTCGAGCGAGCATCGTCGCATAACCATGAGGTGGCTGGGGTAGCTACGACTTGGTCAGCTGCAACAAGTCCGTACGAAGCGGTTTGAAGGCGCACATGCAATAGCCATCAGGTGGTTTGGGGGTCGTTTTGGGGCAGCTTCGAGGAGGCCCAGCAGCAACACGTTCTTTGTTATATAGGAATCAGCCACGTTTCGCGGACCCGTGAGAAGGGAGGGAGGAAGGGTGGGGAGAGGGAGGAGCAGGGAGGACGCGATTTGGAGGCGGCGGAAGACGAGGAGGAGCGATCGGGAGGAGGATTGGTGTCGGGAGGAGACGGGCGATCAGGAGAAGGCGCAGGACACGGAGGAATTTTTCACCGTTCCCTGGACCTCCCAGGGGAGGGAATGGGGACAAGAAGGGGAAGCAGGAGGAGCGCAGGGAGGGCGCGAGGCGGAGGACGAAGCTGAGGCGGAGGATGTGGAGGACCGCAGGGACGAGGAGGCGCGAGGAGGAGGACGAGGAGGACGAGGAGCGGGAGGGCGCGAGGAGGAGGACGAGGAGGACCCTCAGAACTCCCCGGACAGCGCGCCCAGCGGGCGCCCTTTTCGAGAGGAAGGGGCACACGCAGCCCTCGCCTCGTCAGACATGCCTGCGTCGTGACCAACAATCGGGACGGAAGTTTTGGGCCGGGTTCGGCCTCTGGGGGCCCTCACCTTGCCCCTGGGCCCGTT
Organism: Prorocentrum cordatum; assembly: GCA_963575745.1. NCBI lineage: Eukaryota > Dinophyceae > Prorocentrales > Prorocentraceae > Prorocentrum > Prorocentrum cordatum. Next base: position 70,962 of record CAUYUJ010005736.1, on the reverse strand, counting down.
CAGAAGCCACTCGGGACGAAGAGTTGACCCAGAGGGGGGAGGAAGGAGACCCCTTCCTCCTTCCTCCTTCACTCACCTCCCTCCTCCTCCTGCTCCTCCCCCCTTCCTTCCCCATGGTCGGCCGCTGCCTCCGCGGAGTCCCCGTGCCACGGGCACGGGCGGCCCATCCGCCGCGCCGCGCAGGCCCGGCGTCGATGAGCGTCGATCCAGCGTCGGCTGGCGCCGATGAGCGCCGATTGGCGTCGATTTCGCGTGTCGAGTAGCGTCGCCTCGCGTCGGTGCGCGAGAGCGAGATGAGCGGCCGCAACAAAAAAACGGGGTCGTCTTCACCGATGCGGGCGCGTGAGCTGCCTGCGTAAGGTCGCGTGTGAGCGCCCAGGATCGCGCCAGGTCGCCGATGCATCGGCGACGCATCGTCGATGTCGGCGATTCTTCGGCGATCTCGACGTAAAGCAAACCGGGCTCCACATCGAGACGCATCGGCGATGCATCGGCGATGCGTCGCGATCTTTCGATCCGATCTAGGAGGCCTAGAATTTCGTCGCCCTGATGGCATGGGAAGCTCCCACGAGTTGCCGCAGAAGAAGGGAGGCAGCGGAGGCCGTAGCCATTTTGGCTCAAGTGCTATCTCGCTCAAGTGCTATCTCGCTCTTACACCAAATCTTACACCATCCTACCCTGTACTTAAATCTCTTCTCGCCATCAGTAACAGCCGCTGCACTGTCTTGAGCGATGCCGGCACAAACAGCATCCAAGCGTTCAGGGTCTGGGACATCCACGGGGCTCACTCCGGAGAGGAAGTCCAGGGCCATCAAAGACGTGATCGACGTGGACTCCGAGGGGGAAGAGTTGGCGTGTGTTGATGATGCGGACAGTTCGATCGTGGAGGAAGGGAGCAAGGGGAGTAGGGGAAGCAAGGGGAGTGAGGACGAGAAGGTGCCAGGGTGGGCTGTCTCCCAGGGCCGGGTGCTTAACCAGCTCGTCGGTTTGGTGAAACGCCTGCAGACGAACCTCAAGGAAATGAAGGCAGAGCTTCATGAGGTCAGGGACGAGCTCGCACAAGTAAGGATGCAGGCAGGACTGGCGCATGCGGGGGCGGAGGAAACGATGGAGAAAGTGACCATGGTGGAGGATCAGATGAACGAGATGAGCGGAAAGATGCTAACCCGGATTGATGTTGAAACGATCGTCGCAGACACAATGAAGGGGATCCCAGGCAAGCAGTCGAACGTGAATTCGGCCAACGTGGAGGATACGGACAAGTTCACACGCACCGCTGTCATTGGAGGTTTCCCTCAAGATTCCGAAAAATCCCTTGTGACTGACTTCATCAGAGACTCGATGCTGACCAACGTGGAGGGCGTCGAGGAGATCTACGCCTACAGCTTTGGCAGCGTCGGCTTCAGAAGGTTCCAGGCGCCGAAATTCTCATACGAATTTGTTCGCAAATTCAACAGCAAACCCAAGCCAGAGTTTGAGGGGAAGGCTTTGTGGGCATCTTCTTCAAAGAGCCGTGAAGAGCGGATCCGCGGAAAGACACTCGGGAAGTACAAGAGAATGATGATTGAGCTAGGCAGCATGGTTCGTGAGAAAGTTCGGGTCGACCACCGGCGAGGGGTTACTTCTCGCAGGTCGCATTCGAGTCGGCGAATGGAAGGGGGAGGTGGACGACGGCGATGTAGAGCTGTACGAAGGGAAGTTTGCCGAAGCCGGTATCGGGGCGGACGCGAAGACGCTGAAGGATGCCGTCGCGGATGCGATGAAGCTCTAGGACGCAACATTCCTTCCAGGGAGAGTGAGGAGTACCCGGGGGAGTACACCATCACCAGAAGGCGAGAACAGTCCGGAGGCAAAGTATTCCGTAAGTTTCACCGTTTATGAATACAACGTGCACTCGTTGATGAATTTTGATGATCGTGTTGAGCGTTGCTTGGAAGAGTTGGGTAATCAACACTGGGACGTATTAGTATTTGTGGAGACATGGCGTGAGCAGAAAGTGGAATCGTGGGACACGAAACGCGGACACAGATGGTTCGGCAGCGGCGGCACCAGACGCTCACGAGGAGTGGCTTTTCTACTTCATCAGCGTTGGGTTCATGAGAGTTTCCAGCCTTTGTCTGACAGGGCGGCAACGCTAGACATACAAATAAACAGCTTCGGTGTAATCAGGGTTGCTGCGGTCTATATGCCGCACGCTGAACAAGAAGAGGAACTTGTTGAAGCACTCTACTGTGAAGTGGCGAGTCGTTATCATGACGCTCAGTTGCGAGGCTACCGGTTTTTAATCGCAGGGGGTTTCCATGCAGAGATTGGCCCTCGTTCTGAACACGATGATCCTCGTCTCATGGGCGGTGCTCCGATGCCAATCCGGAACGAAAGGGGGGATCTGCTTTCACAGTGGAGTTTGATGCACGACATGGTTATTGCAAACTCGTTTTTCGCAACGGCCTCCGAAGAGGCGTGGACCTTCCGGAACGCAGATCGCCGGTCTCAACTCGATTACATCAGTTTGAAAAAGCACATTCGGCAGTGCATTGTGGACGGAAGCGTCGATGTTGGCTCTGATCATAGACCGGCGCGCCTTGATTTGTGCATCGTCGTGGATAGGCGGCCCGAGCTGAAGAAACGGAGGTGTGACAAGTGGGTGCCAGGACAATCGCACACCCAAGAGCTCGACTCTGCGCTCCGGGAAACTCGGTGGGACGCGCTCTCAGCAGCAGACAAGATGGACGAGATTAACCGGTGCATGAAGGAAGCGGCGGGCCGAGACAAGACAAGGTCGTGTTCAAATGCGAAAGGCCCGGAGACGCCTGCATCGACCTTGGACGTCAAAATCCGCGCGCTCATTCACCTGCGGAGGCAGCTTCCTGCATCAGACCGGACGCCAGAGGAGAAGAAACGATTGCGCGTGGAGTGGGGGAAAGCCATCCAGAAATTGATTCGTTACAGGCTCAGCCAACAGCGCGTGGACGACATCGCAGAAATCCTTGGTGAATTCCGTGGTCTACAACGTCTGGCCGCCATCACGGGGAAGAACAAAAAGACGCACATCACGGAGGTGAGAAACAAGAACGGGGATCTGGAGCACGACAAAGCATCTATAGCCGAAGCCTTCGCGCAGTTCTACGAGGATTTGTATTCTACTTCAAGACAAGGCAATAGGGCATCCTCCTACGAGATGTGCGGCGGAGACCGGGTGCCCGATTTCACGGAAGATGAGCTGAGAAACGCAATCCAGGAGATGCGGAATGGCAGGTCCGGCGACGACAGGGGGGTCACAGCTGAGATGGCCATGGTGGATTGCCCCTTCCTGCGCGAGCTAATCCTGGGCACCTTCAACGCAATGCTGGATCCGAGCCAACGTCTGCCTTCTGACTAGATGGAGAGCCGCATCACAGTGCTGTTCAAAAAAGGAGACGCGTCTTTGCCATCGAACTACAGGCCGGTCGCCATCCTAGCCATCCTGTACAAACTCTTCAGCAAACTCTTGTGCGGCAGGCTCCGCGGTACCATTTCAGAAGGCCAATCGGTCGGCCAGGCGGCATATCGCAAACGATTCAGCACAATAGATCATCTGCTGACCGTCGCCTTAATTGCAGAGGCCAGCAACGGGTGCAATGCTGAACTGTGGATGGGGCTCGTAGACTTTGAAAAGGCTTTCGACACCGTCGAGCACGATACTTTGTGGAAGGCGCTGCGGGAACAGCGCGTGCCGGACGGGTACATCGATTTGTCGAAGAGGTCATACGCAAAGCAAGGGGCCACAGCTTCAGCAGGAGAGTAGAGCCGCTTGTTCGACATTACGCGAGGGGTCAAGCAGGGAGACCCCATTAGTTCTTTTCTTTTCATTGTGGTAATGGAGGCAATATTCAGAACCTTGAAGCGCAGGTGGGAGTTTGAACGCAAGAAGGAGTGGTCCGTATTATGGCATTGTGATTGATGACCCACCCGAGCCCCTCACTAACCTTCGCTTCGCCGACGACGCCCTGTTAGCGTGCACTTGCATGAGAGATGTTTCGCGAATGATCGTTGATATCGAAAGAGAGGCAAGAAATTATGGCCTGAAGTTGCACATGGGGAAGACGGTTGTGCTCACGAACGCAGAAGAGCGGCCGCTGCACGCCCAATGCGGGGGACACGATGTTCGAGTATTGCAACGCGGGGAAGCAGAGAAATATTTGGGAAGGAAATTGACGTTCGACGCATACCACGAGACGGAGCTGACTAACATAATCTTTGCTGGAGGGGCTTCTTTCACAAAGTTGAAGTCAGTGCTCTGCGACCGCCTGCTTTCTCTGGCAGACCGCATGCAGCTTTTCTGCGCCTGTGGCGACCGGGCGAGGATTGGGTGGAGTACATCTGGCGCGCCACTCACGCATGCCTGGGCTTAGCTGAAAAAACACCACGTTGAAGAGTGGACTGTGCTCTCACAGAAGTACAAGCGGGAGCTTGCCGCCAGGGGTGCTCTGTGCGAAGACACCCGATGGAACGCGCGGCTCCTCGACTGGATTCCGCGGCATCGGTTCTTGCCCCGCCGTTCACAAGGCGGGCAGAAGAAGCGCTGGACTGAATTCTGAGGCCGCCATTGCACATCATGTTGCAGAGTTATGGTGTTTCTTCCTCTTGTGCGCCGCTTGCAATAGATTCTCATGCATAGCCACGCGTGCTCTTGTCTTTCCACTGTTGTCTCACCCATCTTCCCATCTTGCACTGTCCTTCATTGCCTTCTGTAATCATATGTGATTCATTATTGTTGCGGCCCGGCTCAATGCCGGAGCAGGCGGGCCCCCCTTCCTGCCTCCAAGGGCCGTCGCATCGCATCGCATCGCATCCTGGTTGGCGCCCCGCTTCTGGCCTCCCGGCCTGTCGCGCTCGGAGGCCACCTGGAAAGCGCTCTTGTAATTTCCAGGCATTGCTGGGGGTGGGGTGGGGGGGGGGAGGAGCGGGGGGTGTGCCCGTAACGTCACGTTTCGCGACGGAATTTCTAAGACACCTCAGGGGGTGGTCGGCTGGGCCCGGTAAACGGCCGCGATCGGGAAAGGTAAGAGAAGGCCGCTCTCCAGGGGAGGGGCTCGTGCGCCCCTTCTGCGGGGCTGCCTGCCATCGCGCAGGGTTCTCACCCCAGGGCCAGGAGGGGAGGCGAGAGGGGGCCAGCACCGCCGTCGTCGGCGTCGGCGTCGTCGGCATGGGCGCCGTCGGCGTCGTCGTCAGCGCCGGCGTCGTCGGCGGTGCTGGTAGGGGACGGGGAGCCCATGCTGGATGCTTCCCGCCATCCCACTCTGCCTCTCTCGGGGCAAGGTGGCTAGCGAAGGAGTGCAAGGAGGCGAACGGGGGGGAAGGAATGGCCAGAAGAGGGCAACAGGAAGTGAGGCGAAGGATGGCGTCCACGACAAACGAGGACGAGGCCTCAGGAGGACGAAGAGGGACTCATGGTGATGCGGATGATGCTGGTCATGGTGATGGGGGTGGTGGTGATGGTGGTGGTGGGGAAGAGGATGATGATGAGAAGATGCAGGAAGAGGAGGAGGATCATGATAAGGACGATGACGATGACGATGATGATGATGCTACTGATGATGATGATGCTAATGATGCTGCTGGTGATGATGATGATCATGATGCTGATGGTGATGATGATGATCATGATGATGATGAGGATGATGATGATGGTGATGATGATGGTGATGATGCTGATTATGATGATCATGATGACGACGGCAAGGCTGCTGCAGCTGTCGACGACAACGTTGATGATGCTGCTGATGGTGGTGGTGGAGATGATGATGCTGCTTGCTAATGATTATGCTTATGATGATGCTGTTGATGATGTTGATGCTGGTGGTGATGATGATGTTGATGATGGCGGAGGGGAGGAGGATAGGGAGGAGGGATAGGGAGGAAACCGAGTAGCAGGAGGAGAGAGGAAGGAAGGAGAGTAATGGCGGGAAGAAGGAGAAGGAAAGGATGGGGGAAAGAGGAAGTAGCAGGAGGAGGAGGAGGAGGAGGAGAAGGAACAGTGCGAATGAGGATGAGGAACAGGGAGAGGAACGGGGGGGATGAGGCTGAGGAAGAAAGGAGGGATGGAGGGAGGGAGGGAGATGCAGGAGGCATGGTGCAAATCGGAGTAGGTTGGGGACACGAGGGCCGAGGCACGGGAGGCCTGCGCCAGCGGGCCGCCGCCGCGCGCAGGCGGCTGCACGAGGTGACCGAGGCGGGGGCCCCGAAGCGCACAGCGAGCCCTGTTCGTCGCAGTCGTCGACGCCGCCGCCGTCGCCGCCGTCGCCGTCGCCGTCGCCCTTCGCAGTCACCGGCGTTGTCGTCGTCGTCGTCGTCCTGTTCCCGGTGCCTCTTTCTCGTCCTCGCTATTCTCGTCCTACCATCCCGCCCCCCTGGCCCCCCTCGTCCTCCTCCTCCTCCTCCTCTTCCTCCTCCTCCCGCTCCTCCTCCTCCTCCCTCATCTGTTCGGACTCGCTCCCTTCTCGCCGCAGTTCTCCCCTCTTCCTCCTCGCCGCCGTTGCCCTCCTTCCCTCTGCCCGCCCCGTCTCTCTCTGGTTGCCTCCTCTGCCCCATCCTCGCTCGAGAAAATGTCAGGCAGCCTTGCGATTCGAGCAAGCGGTCCACCAAACCGCTCTCGGGTGATCGTCGCACCCGATACACCTCCTACGACGATCGGCAGGCTGCCAGAGATGATTCCCAAGTCATCTGTGCACGATATGTGGGTAGCTTGTCCGATGCAGAAGGGGCTGGGGCAGTATCATCCGATGTTCTCTCTATCTCCTCTTCGTCGTCCTTCGAATCATCTCAGTGCTCGCTGCTGATTCTCCTTTTCGTCCTCGTGCCGCCATCGGAGGGGCGACAAGCATGAGGAATAATAATGGAGCAGGATAGAGGAGGAGGAGATGAGATGGGTTTGGAGGGGCGCGAGGAGGGACGAAGACAGAATTGAGGCAGGATGGGGCAGATCCCCGGCCCGGCCCACGTGCCCCTCAGACCTTCACCTTCCTATTCTTTATTTCAAAATGCTCTTACTCTGCAACCTAGCTAGCCGATAGCAGCCCAATCCTGAAGGTTCCATCCCGCCTGTCAAAACCAATACTGGATCAATGTTCTTCGCCTTGTGATATTGAAGATTGGCGATTGATCTTCTTACTCGCGCGGCGAGGGGCGTAGCTCTAAGGCCAAGGGCCCTAGTGCGAAATACAACCGCTGCGGTGATAGCAAGGAATGAACCACAGGGCCCTCGAGGCTTCTGGGGGAAACCCTCTCGGGCCTCTTACATTCCTGGGGAGTGAGCTTGATTCATACTCCTCCTAGTCGCCGTCTCGGGCGCGGGGCCGAGCCTGAGCGGGGACTCTAACAAGTCACTCGCCGGAAACTGCATTGCAAGCAGGGAGATGGTGATCGATATAATCTATAGCAAGCGAACGGCTTGCACGGCATGCAAGGTATACTCAGCTCTCAGCGCCGTTGGCGCTTAATCAAAGGCAGAGCTAGCGATGGCAAGAGTTCGATCGCGAAACGACAAAACCCCAAAATATATAGCCATCTTACCGAGAAAAGATCTGAATGCTGAATGTGTGTGAACGTCATCACATCTATAAAAAAACTATGCACGCTGAAACGAATGGCGCTTCATGAAAAAAACGCGGAATTACGTGTGGATCTTTGGCCGGGCGTAAAGTCTGAGCAGCAATGCGGAGTACATAAATCTGTAGCGGGGTATGAAGCCTGAGCGGCAATGCGGACCGACGTATGAATAGCCGAATACAAAATCTGAGCCGCAATGCGGATTTACGTTGAGTAGCCAGGTATGAAATCTGAGCAGTAGAATATGTCCGGTCCGATCGGCCAATCTGCCGTCCGAAAATCAAGCGGGGTTCACTTTTCTTTTTTTGGCTTCGCCAGTTTGTCCGTCAGGTCGGATCCTCGCCAGCAGTCTCTGCATGTGAGTTCCACCAGCGGCCCATGAGATCGTTCATCACACTCTCCGGGAAAATCGTGACATCGGGGTTGCCGAAATGATAATTCCGAAGCAGCCACGACGCATGCTTCTTGCAGGTCTTGCAAGTGATGTATACACTGTGCGGGTTGTGCCCGGTGACAACATCATGATGGGGAGTACCAGTCACGCAACTGAGCATGTCATCCGGCTGCACCGTCGGTGAGGAGCCGTTCCACGATACAACACTGGTTGATGTGGCGGACACGGAGCCCGATGAACTCGTCACGGTAACAACGCTTGGTGGTGCGGGTGCCGAACTGCCCTGCGATTCTGCTGATCTTAATCGTCCAGATCCCCGTGCTGATGTTGCAGTATATGGTGATGGTGGTGGCGGCGGCTGTTGAATCGCAGCCGATGCTGCTGAGCTCGATGCCTGTGCGCTGCTGAAAACGTCCGCGTGGGACATCGTGGTGTCACCATCGTGATCGCGATCCTCTGGAGTTGTAGGTGGTATGTTGCGGCGATGGCCGAGCATGCGGCCGTCCCGGTCGAGCATGCGGCCGTCCATGGCCTTCGCCTCGGCGGCACTCTCCTCGTTGGCGATCCCTTTTTTTATGCCTCATGATCGTCCAGAGCGTCATGAAGATGCCGAAACCGATAGTCATGCCGAGGACCAGCGCGAACGTCAACATGCATATGTAGAAGCTGTAGTCTGGCATAGTCGCGTAGGCGTAGGCTGTCCCTTGACCTTGCCGAGGCAGGTGAACAGGACTGAGGCGAGCATGGCAGCGCGTGGCTGCCGGGTCCCATAGGTGTGTTTGCAAGCCCCGAGGAACGACAGCCCAGGTCGGGATCCAGCTGAGCTTGAGCGCACTGTTGGGGTGCACGGCCTCATTGACCATGGAGGCGAAGATACGGAACCGCTTGTCAGTAGACTGGCCCACATCTGAAGCGATGTGCGTCACGAGGCCCTTGCTGTCGCTGTAGATCTCCCCGGGGCGCTTGTCGGCGAGCGCGTCGATATGCTTGAGCGCCGTCTTGGGATTGGAGGCCTCGGTCAGCAACTGTCGGAACCAGATGTTGGTCTCCGATCCCTCGAGGGTAGCGCAGCCGCTTAGCCCTCGGCAGCGAGGGTCGACTTCACCGACCTCCTGATTGTGCCAGAGCCACTGCCTCCCAGCGTCGCGCGCCCCGTAGATCCCGCCAGTGGCCATCGCGAATTCTCCGGGCCTGGCCCCCCGCGGCGGGCTCCTTGGCTGGCATGCGTAGGAGCAGCAGCCTCTCAATGTTACCCGTCTGCAGGTAGGCCGCCATCGCGTTGCAGGACGAGATGCCCCAGTCCTTCTGGGCCGCGGCGGCCAGGGTCAGGTACAGCGCGCCCCTAGACCCTGCAGGCACGCCCGCCCCGATCTGCGACGTGTCCTCCGGGCAACCCTGCGCGACCAGGCGCGCCTTCGTCGCGTCCTGGCCCTTGCTGGTCAGCGCCCAGCGCGCGCCCGCAGGGCGGATGCCAGGGTTACGCCGCAGGAGTTCCTTCAGCTCCTTGGGCGGGAGCTTCTTGTAGGCACCGAAGTCCATCCACTTGGGCCACTCGGTCTTCATGGTGGCGTCCATGTTCTTCTTCTCAGTGGCGCTCAGCGTGTCGTACTTGAGCTTCTTGGCGGTCGCGTTGCCCGTGAGCAGTGCCTCGCGGGGTCGTGTGCTTGCGTAGAGCTCGTCCGCGTGCTTCTGGAAGTAGTTGTCTAAGCAGAGGTCGGCCTTGTTCGTGCCCTTCGGCCTCTTAAAACCCTCGGGCAGATCGTCCAAGAGATCTTTGCGCTTGGCAGCGCGCTCGCGAGGGTCGAGCTCATGCTGGTGGTCACGTTGCAGTGCCACTGGTGCGTTATCCTGTTGAACTTGGCGCTGCGTCTTGGTGCCGCGCTGGTTCTCGTTGTCCAGTGGGCGCCGCGACATCGTTTCCTGGCGCGCCTGCTTCTCCGCGAACTCGGCCAATTCTCGAATCATGTCCGAACCGTCGGACTCGATGTCGTCGTCGACCGGGCCCTGAGGGGCAGGTTCAGGAGGTCGAGAATCTGCGACAGCAACGGCGGGAGTGGCTGCAGGAGCGGCAGCATCGCCCGAGGCTGAGTCTGGCGCCCGCGGGTCGGCGGCCGCTGGCGGCGGCGGCGGCCCCGCTGGCGGCGGCGGCGGCGGGGGCTGCTGTGCGTCTCCTCCCGAAGGCGGCGGGGCGGGTCCCCCACTGCCGCTTGCTCCTCCACTGGTTGTGCAATCGCCGTCTCATTGGCGGCGTGCCAGCCACTCGGCGTACTTATAAGCACGCTGGTCCGCTTCCGAGTGCTCGATGTTGCCGAAATTGCGCTGCTGGGTTGCTGGCTGCTGATCGGGTGCTGGTAGCGCTTGTGGCGCGGGAGGCCGGCAGTCACTGCGGGGGCGCCTCTTCGGTGTCGGCCCCGCCAGGTCGAGGAACATGTCGTCGCCAGCGTCTGGCGGTGCCGGTCCAGCAGGGTCTCCTCCTTTATCAGGACCGGGCGGCGGGGTTCCGCCGCCTGCGCCGCCGCCCCTTCCAGGGCCTGGAGGAGGTGCGGGCCCGGAGGTCCCTGGCGGGGCGCCTGGTGGAGGTCCAGGCGGCCGGTTGCTTTTCAGCGCTTTCAGCATTTGTCCCCGCGGAGCGAGCTCCGTGGCCGTGGCGTGGCGCAGGTGCCCACGGTTGACCTCCGCGGTCGCGGAGCGGTGGCTGACGCGCGCGTTCGACGCGCCCTCGAACTCGATGATGATGGCGGGCCTGTGCCACTGCAAGGCCCATTCTCTCTCGGGCTTGCCGTTGCCCCTCCAGCAGTGCACCTGGTCGCCCGTTTGGTGGACGTCGCTGGCGTGCCGAGCTCCATCTGCCCGAGATCGGGCCAGCAGCGCACTTGAGAGGGACTGATTGAATCCCGGGTGCTGCATGGTGGTTTGCGCTGCCTGCACGATGGCGATCCTCTCCGAGAACGGCTCGTTGGACACGATGCGCTCGTGCAGGGGCAGCCTGCCGGCGTTGTCCAGCCAGACGTGCGGGAGGCGAAGGCCTCGCCCGAGCGCCCGCTGCGACTGCGAGTAGCCCGTGGAGTTGGCCCGGCTGCTCATGGCCCAGCACGCGGAGGCGATCATCCCCTGGTTGTTGTGCGCGGCCGCGGGCTGGTCGAACCTGATGCTGAGTTGGTCGGTCAGCTTCCTCGCGCGCGCCATCCGCGCCCCCCCCACGTCGTTCCACGGTAGCATTATGCTGCGGCGTCGCCGCAGATGTCGTCATCAGGCGGCAACCCATGTCCTCGAGCTCCTTGGAGAACTCTGACTCGAACTCGCCTCCCCCATCAAATATGACTCGCTGAGGCGCGCCACAGGGCGTGATCCAAGTCTGCACCAGTCGAGCGAAAACAACTGGGTGCCTCGATGCGACAGTGCCGCACATCGTAAAACCTGAGGCCAGGTCGACAACGTTGAGGTAGACCAGCTGGTTGCCAGCGTAGTCGGCCAGGGTGAACAGGCCCACTCCGATGGAGTCGTTGAAGCCCCTGCCCAGTCTGATCCGTCCGGGTCGGCGGCAGTGGTCGCTGATGTGCTGCGCAAGCCTCGCAGTAGAGGTTGAGAGCCATATCGATGGACCTTTGCGATCCACCAGTCGCGCGAATGGCGCGGGCCAGTGAATCGTTGGACCGGTGCCCCGTGACCACGTGGAGTTGCATGATGGCGGACCGTAGCGCCCGCTTCTCTGCGGCCGTGGGCGCTGGCTCCTGAGCGGCCGCGGCGGCTGGAACCGTCCTTATTCTTGCCTTTCTCGTCGTCGATCTAGGGTGAGCTTTTCGCGCAGGCCGGCGGTTCGGACGTCGCAGCTGCTCGGCTAGCACCGTCGCGAGCTTGGTCGTGTAGTTCTCGCTGCGCTTCGCGTTCTTCCCGCGGGCCTCTGCGCGTGGGCGCCCCCCGCTGCAGATGCGCCCGAGCGAGTGGTCGAACCCGAAATGGTCGGCGATGATCCGCCACGGATGCTTGATGTGGATCCCATTCTTTGTTTTGAGGTTGAACGCGCGGCCGTCGAAGTCCACGACGCGCGGGAGCTGCTCCTTCAGCTGCTTGGCAATGGCGTTCTTGCTGGGGCCCCATCCGTCGCAGCACCTCGGCCACTCGAACGAGACAGCGAGCTGGGCGCCGAACTCCTTGCTCAGCCGTGACATTGACTGCAGGAAAAGGCCGATCATCTGCTTGGACTTGGCCCGATCCCTTTTTAACTTGGGGATCTTGCTCGGGTCGATCTTGATGACGAGTCGCTGTAGCGATGTCCACGGCTGGCAAGGAAACGCAGCGTGAACTCGCACACTCTTGCATGCGGCAAGATGCTTCCGGATCCTGCCCTCCAGCTTCTGGACCACGAAATGTTTGGAGGGGTCGAAGCTTGGAAGACCACACCCGACAGCAGCTCCTCCTTTCTTCTTCCAGACGGCGCTGAGCTTGATGTCTGGGCACCACTCGTAGAGCACGGTGCTGTTCGCTGTGGAGGTCGGGCTGGATCTGGTTGTAGACTTGGCCAGGTTAGTAATCAAGGCCAGGCCGATCTTGTGCGGCTGGATGCCGCTCTTGCTGGTTTCGAAGACTGAGCGCTTGCCAGCGACCAGCTGCGGCTTCGCCCCCTTCTTGAGCGTCCTCACGCGCAGCTGCTCCTCCTCCAAGATGTTGGCCTCGGGTCCGAGGCAGCCGTTGGCGATGGCGTCCTGGCCGTGGCTCAGGGTCACGGACGCGCCGAAAACGCAGTCCGAGTACTCGGTCACGCACGTCGTGGGGTAGGTCGTCTGGGGCAGCGTCGCTAGCGTGACGTTCGGAGCTGGAGCTGCGGTGGAGCAGCAGACCAGGGCTGAGGCTACGGCCGAAATCAGCCGCGACCCCTTCGGTCGGCGAGTCTGGAGACGTCTCGGAACTATCAGCTCCTTCCTCGTGACGAAGTTGTTGATGGTGTCGATCAGCACGCTGGTCCTGGTAGTCTTGTTGACCGTGGGCTGGTCGTCCGTCCTCGTCTTCCGATCCCGTCGGTCGAGCGTCTTCTCGACCTCTACGTAGAGGGTATTGTCCAGCTGTCGCTTCCTTCCGGACGAGCTGGCCGCGCTGGGTGGTTGCTCCATGCCGGCGTTCTTGATGGCCTGCCAGTCCTCTGGCTGCAACTTGATTGCGGGGTGCCCGCGGCGCTCGTGGTAGGCTTCTGGGTGGCGTTCCCAACGCGGATCTGGCCCTTCCAGAGATAAGTGTCTATCTTGGAAGGCTGGATGAAGTCGCGGCCGATGAGCAGGCCCAGCGCGGGGCTGTCCACGACGCTGAACACGATGCGGCCAGCCTGGCCTCGCAGCGCAAGCGGCGCGGTGACGCGCAGCTTGCTTTGGAGAGTACCTCCGTTGCCGAACCTGTAGACCTCGTCCTCCGGCTCCTCGAGGATCTGGTTGGCAAGTCCCATCCTCGTGAGGATGTCTTTGTGGTTGTCATACCGCTTCTTGCCCGAGACGCAGAAAAGGCAGGCGGTGTCGACCGCGCCGACGCCTTCGAGCACGGGCTTGTCACTGCCGATCGCGACGCTCACGTTCGGCATGTGGTGGATCAGCCGCTCCGAGACGCAAGCCTCTGGGGGCGGCGTGACTGGTCCCTGCGGGTGCAGGGCGATCTCCTCGCCCGCGAACTGGACCTGCTCGGCGATGCGCGCCTGTCGCTGAGGACGGCCTCCGCGACCTCCTCGCCCACCGCCCTTCGACTTGCCGTCCCTGGGCGCGAACTTGCGAGCACCTGGCGTGGGGCGCCCCTTGCCCCCTGTCCAGTGTCCGGTCTCGCCGCAGTCCCAGCAAGAAGTGTTCCTCTAACGCTGATCGACCCGGCTCTATAGCCTGGTCAGGCGGCGGGGCGGCGCGGACTTCGCGGTGCCGCGGCCCTAGAGGGCCTCCCGGGCCGATCTGATGGTGGCCACGGCCTCGGGAATAGCGGCAAGTTCCGCTGCGGCAGCTTCGACTTTGGCAGAGTCGTCGCCGTCGAACAGCTCGGAGACGCCCACGCTGGAGGACTCGAGCTCGGCGCTGAAAGCCTCGAGCTCCTGGCGAACGATATCCTGGACGTCGGCCTCGTCCTCGTCGTCCTCCTCTTGCACTTCGTCGTTCTCATCGCCCGGCTCGTCGACGACGTTGGTAGAGCGCCCCCCCGCGGCTGGGGGATGTACGGCTGCGCCAGCCGCCTTGTGAGCGCGACTGGTTGGTCCATGACCTCGGCGGGGGAGCGCGGCGCTCCGACGCATGCGCGTCCGGGAACATCCTGACCAGCAGCCCGCGGATGCGTTTGTAGCCGTAGTGCTCGTCGGGCAGGTTGCCCACGACGCGCTCGCGGCGCTCTGCCGTGAGCCCAGCCTTGCGCGGCAGGAACCATCCCGCCACGTCGTCCAGCGCGTCGAGGTCCACCTCGTTCTCTCGTAGCTGCTTCAGTCCAGTCTCGAAACGGATGTGCCAGTCCGTCATGCGTTCACCTCGTCGTTGGCGATGTTGAGTCGACTCGAAAAACTGTTCAGGGGTCTCGCCTTTCTGCACGGGCTTCTGCTGGCCCAAACTAGCCTCCAGGTGCTGTAGCGCATTCTCGATGCCGACCTGGTTCCTATTGCGCTTCCTGTCATCGGGGTCTTCGATGTCCGCCGCGGCTGCTGGATGCGGCTGCGCCTCCGTCATATTTAGCGCTGCACCTCGGGCTGTCCCACTGAGCTTCATCGCGAGCTGCGATGCCAGACTGTGCGCCGCGGCGAGGTTCTCACTGAGCTTCCAGAGCTTGACCTCCTGTTTGTAATCTCTCCACTTTGACGGATCGCCGTGCCAGGTAGGGATGGCGCTGCACGCATAGTTGTCTGCCATGTTGTCAATATTAGAATAGTGAGCCGCGTCGCTGACATTGGCGTCGAAAGAGAAATAGGCGTTCATGCTGGCGTCGCTGACGCTGGCGTTGGAGAGGTAGGCGAAGTAGTCGTTGATGCTTGCGTCGCTGACGCTGGCGTTGGAAAGGTAGGCGTTGACGCATGCGTCGCTGACGCTGGCGTAGGAGACGTAGGCGTTGATGCTTGCGTCGCTGACGCTGGCGTAGGAGAAGTAGGCTATGATGCTTGCGTCGCTGACGCTGGCGTAGGAGAAGTAGGCGTAATAGTCGTTGATGACGGCGTCGCTGACGCTGTCGTGGGATAAGTAGGCGTCGACGTCGGCGTCGCTGACGCTGGCGTAGGGGAAGTAGGCGTTCGAGGCGTAGGTGCTGGCGTCGCTGACGCTGGCGTAGGAGTTGGCAGGGTAGGCGTTGGTGCTGGCGTCGCTGACGCTGGCGTAGGCGCTGAGCAACAGCGCAAGCCGCTGGGCTTCGTCTCCGTGGCTCGCGACGGCTTCGTCTTGGCTGGATATGGAGCGGCGCGCGGCGCCAGGATATGAAATGGCGCGCGGCGCCAGGCAACTGAGACTCGCTCCAAGCTACCACTGTGCCATGGAAGGTTGGCGATAAATCTTCTTACTCGCGCGGCGAGGGGCGTAGCTCTAAGGCCGAGGGCTCGAGTTCGAAATACAACGGCGGCGGTGAGAGCACGGAATGAAACCACAAGGCCCTCGAGGCTTCTGGGGGGAACCCTCTCGGGCCTCTTACATTCCTGGGGAGTGAGCTTGATTCGCACGCCTCGACACTGATATTCTGTCGTCCATGCTGCAAAGTGAGTGGTGCCAATGGAGCGGGGCGCGCATCCCGCGCGAAAGCCGACATTCAGCTCTCGCTTCGGCGCCGCGCTCACTCTTTCTAGCGAGGTGAGCTCCCGTTCGGGCGCGGCGCACACTTCTTGGCGCGCCGCTTCGTCGATGCGCGAGCGGACGCAAATGCCGCTCTCGCCTCGGCGCCGCGCAGACTTCGCCTGAAAGTGGCGTTCCCGCTTCGACGCGGCGCCTGCTTGTCACTCGCCAGCTGTTGGGGGCCCGCGCGAGTGGGCGGTTGGCTGCCCTCGCCCAAACGTCATGCGCATGTGGGTCATGCGTTTGAGCGCGGGCGCAGCGCATGGCTCGCTCGCCGCAGCGTGGAAGCGACAGCGGGGCCGCGCGAGAGCGGGCGGAAGGGCGACCTGGCCCAACACGCCGCGCAGTTTGCGAGGGACGACGGGCACACCTCCGGCCACGCCTCGGCTCTCTTAGCCCCATCCCTGCTCCCCTCTCTTCCGTCAACCTTTCTCTCCCCCGAGGATGACCGTGTCATCGCCAGCCCCTTTTCCGCGTGATGTTTTCCAGGAGGGAAGCAACAACACACAGACACAGTGAATCGTCGATCCCCAGGAACATGTGGGGAACTAGGGGAAGTTGATTGGGAAACGGGCGTCAAGAACATATATGAAGAAGACGGGGAATCCTGGGAACAGGTGTCTATTTCGCTGCGTGCCCCAGGGCAACCTTCAGTTTTTGCACACGCAGGAGTTCATCAGTTGGCATGCCCCTCTTCTGTGTTCCTTCGAAGCGCTTTTTGTTGTTTCACCACGGCGCATCCGCTGCAGCAGCGGCCTCTTTTTCTTTGCGTTACGCCTGTTCTCGTCGCTCACGAGCGCGGGTCCCTTATTTTCTAGGTCCTGACGTATCCTCATCGTTGTCGCCTCCCTCTTTCCCCTCCTCCGCCCTCCGCTGGTCCTCCTGTTCGTCCTCGTCCTCCTCTCTCCTCGTCCTCGTCCTCCTCCTCCTCCTCCTCCTCCTGCTCCTCCTCCTGCTCCTGCTCCTGCTCGTCCTCCTGCTCATCCGCCGGCTCCTCCTCCAATGTGCCCGGCTGCTCTTTTTTTCCGACCGTGCGCAGCTTGAAGGTTTACTTTTTGGATTTCCAGGTCCGATATGACACCCCACGGCAGACAGAGAAGAAATCAGCGGAATGGGAAGGGATGGGTGGGAGGGGTAGGATGTCAGATATGGCGCGAGCGCACCTAGCTTGTCTTCCCCTCTCTCCTCCTCCTCCTCCTCCTCCTCCTCCTCCTCCTCCTCCTCCTCCTCCTCCTCCTCCTCCCTTCACCGCCCGTCCTCCTCCTCCTCCTCCTCCTCCTCCTCCTCCTCCTCCTCCTCCTCCTCCTCCTCCTCCTCCTCCTCCTCCTCCTCCTCCTCCTCCTCCTCCTCCTCCTCCTCCTCCTCTTCCCCACCTCGCCCAGGCCAGCCCACCGCGGCGGGAGAGGAGGAGAGGAGCAACTGCAGCAGCAGCAGCAGAATGAGCACCGAGAGGAGGCAGGGGACAAAGGACGAGGACGAGGGCGTGGAGGCCGAGCACAGACGAGACCGAAGAGGGCACGCCAGGGGAGGAGGACGAGGGAGCGGCGGCGGTGGAGGACGAAAGGAGTGGCAACAACAACAACAATCACAACAACCACAACAACACTACCAACATCAGAAACAACAGGACAAACAACACCACCAACCTCAACACCAACACCAACAACATCAACACCAACACCAACAACAACAGCACCAACACCACGACCACCACTAACAACAACAACAACCGCAACAATAACACCAATCAATGTACCCTCATGCGCAATGCTTCCACACGAAGCATGCGACCATTATATGATAATCATCCCCATCATGGGGGATTATTGATATATGGCGGGGGGTTGTTATTCCCATTCCCAGATCTCCCGCCCAATGAGGTTTTGCAAACACCTCCTCCCAGGAATTTCAACGTATCCAGCCTCGGAAACACATGCCCGCGCCCTGCTGCGCCGATGTGAGACCGCCAGCGGAGCCCAAGCCATGGGTAAAGCACAAGGAAGTAACGAGCGACAGGATTGGCTTGGTGGGGATGGGGGCTGTCGGCGGCGAGGCAAGGGCCTGGTCCTGAATAGAAACGGAGGAAATCTCGAGCAGGGGTGCTGTTGTTGCTGGGAGCGGCGCCACTTCAGAAGAGAGTAGGGCGCTAGTCCAGCGTAAAACCTAACGAAGTCTCGAGCGGGAGCGCTAGCTTTGTTGGGACGGCGGTTGTCGGTGGCGAGGAGGAACACCGCCTTGAGTAAGAAGGAAAGAACCCTCGAGCGGGAGCCGCGGTTTTGTCGGGGCGGGGGCTGTCGGCGGCGAGGAGCAGCACCGTCCTCAGAAAAAACGAGGAAGCCTAGAGCGGGAGCGTTGTTCTTGTTAGGGGCGGCGCCAATTCAGTAAAGAGTAGGGCGCCAGTCCATGGTAAAACGGGAGGAAGTCTCGGGCGGAAGCGCTGGTTTTGTTGGGGCGGCGGTTTTCGGCGGCGAGCAAGAACACCGGCTCTGAGTAAAAAAAGGGGAGTCTGGAGCGGGAGCGTTGTTTTTGTGGGGGGCGGCGCCCGTGAGAGAAAGAATAGCGCGCCAGTCCAAGGTAAAACGGGAAGAAGTCTCGAGCGGGAGCGTTGGTTTTGTTAGGGCGGCGGTTTCCGGCGGCGAGCAAAAGCACCAGCTCTGAGTTGAAGAAGAAGAAGAAGAAGTCTCGAGCGGGAGCGTTGTTGTTGTTGTTGAACATTATTACTTCTAAAGAATAATTATTGTTGGGACCCCTGGTGCATGGCCCCCCCGCCGCGCCTAGGCCGCAGCCACATTTTCATCATTTTCGTGAGGAAGTCTCAGGCAAAACGGGTTGGTCCGGATCCGGTTGTTTTGTTACGATCCGTTTTCCCTTGCAAAAAATAAGCTAAAGTGGACATTTCTTGTTCTAACATAACCAAACTTCAAGAATCCCTTGCAAAAAATAAGGTAAAGTGGACATTCGCGCGCGCAAGACGAAATCCTTCCAAAACCTTAGTTTTCGTAGCGATTTTAACATAAAAACATCAAAAAACCAATGGTTTTTTTTTTTAAAAATGTCAAAATTTCATCCCGCGCGCTCTTGCGGATTCGTAGGAAACCCAACACTTTTTAAACATTTCTGTCAAACGGGCTTTTGCGAGCAACTTTTTCGAACTTCTGCAACAACGGTTGCGCACCTGCCAGGGCCATCATCCCTGTCAAATAATACCATGCGGGACACATTCGTTTTTTCTTCGCGCGCGCACGCCGTCGTCGTCGGCCGCGGGGCCCTGAATAGTAGCCACGGTCGTCCGCATGCCACGAAGTGAAGTGTCCGAACGTCATAGGGCGGGAAGCTGGGTGTGGGTGGTGGCGAAGAGTCGTTTGGAAATTTGGTAGAGCTTGAACCGGCCCCCCCACAAAGTGGGGGTATTGCCCGCCTCCTATGAAAACCCTGGCACTGGTGAGAACGGAGTGTCCCCACGTGCTAGTAATTGTTGTTGTTGTTGTTGTTGTTGTTGTTGTTGTTGTTGTTGTTGTTGTTGTTGTTGTTGTTGTTGTTGTTGGGGGAGCCGTTGTAGTTCTCCCCAAACCGCTCGAGCGTGAGCCTTATTTCAATAAAGATGTAGCCGGCGCCGAGGCGAGAGCGCCAGGGCGCCTGGGGGGGTCCAACAATAATAATCGTTTAGCAATGAACATTCAACAACAACAACAACAACAACAACAATAACAACAACAACGACAACAAAAACCACGTCGACAACAAAACCATTAGTGTCAACAGCAACAACAGCAACAACAACAACAGCGGCAGCAACAACCAAAACAACAACAGCAGCCACAACAGCAGTTGCAGCAACGACACCAACCAGACATCATCAACGCCAACAACAGCAACATAAGCCACAACAGCAACTGCAACAACAACACCACCGGCAACAACAGCAACACCAACAACATAAAGTGACCCCCCCCTGGGCGGGGGGATTATTGGTGCCTGCCCGCCGACCGCCGGGCCCCGCGCCGCGCCAGAGCATGGCGCTCCTCCTCCGCGAGCATGGCTTCCTGACCACCGCCCGCGACAGCAACGGCCTCCTGGCGCCCCCGTGCCGAGATGACCGGCGGCGCCCGACGGCCGCGCCGCGCCCCGGGCAGCCCGGCGCGCGGCCGGTGGCGAGCGAACCCGTGCCACCCGCGGCCGAGCGCCTCTGAGGCCGCGCCGGGCAGAGGGGGAGGATGAGGAGGAGGATGAGGAGGAGGAGGAGGAGGAGGAGGAGGAGGAGGAGGGAGGAGGAGGGAGGAGGAGGAGGAGGAGGCGCCGGGCAGTCTCGACGACCACAGTCGAAGAAAGAAACGCGACATGTGAGCACAAGCTTTCGGCGCTCCGCACGGATTTCGTGGATCTGCGCTGGCCCCCCCTAGCGGCGCCTCCGGCGCCGCCCATTGCGCGCTCCGCGCGCCAGAGAAGGGGTACGTATCAGCGCGGATCCAAGAAATCCGCGCAGAGCGCCAACAGTATTTGTTTATTTCGTTTATTCTTCGTCTATACAGTGCAGCGTCGGTCGAAAGGGATATTGAAAGAGTGGGCACAGAGACCGGCAGCACTTCCTGCGCATCTTGGAGAGGACTCGCTATCGGTGTCGCCGCGGCCGGTGTCCATCTGAGGCAGAAGGCCGTTTCCCCAAAAGCGGCCGCTGTTGGTGTCGGGCAGCATCTGTTGTTGGGCATTGCGCCTAGTGTTTCCGAACCCATCCCGGGCGTCAAAATACAATGGTTGATAGGCCTGAAGGCAGGGAGGAGGGGAAGGAGGAGGAGGAGGAGGAAGAGGAGGAGGACCTCCTCCTCTCTCCTCCGTCCTACCCACGGTATTGGTGGTGGAAACTTGGCTCATCAATGGGAGGGGCTACACAGGGGTGTGGTTTTGCAATTGGCGCCCTTTGGGTTCTGGGGCCGCCACTCTGCGTCAGAGGTTTGATGTGAGCCCTCGTCGGGGCGCGGTGGAGGTGCCTGTCAAGGTCCTCGCCCGCCCCCCCCCCTGCGCGGGTTGCAGACCACACCCTTTGCAAACCGTAAGTCGGGCGTGTCCCTCTACAGGAGGCATATCCGAACATAGTCAAAACATAGTCAGGGGACGATCTTCCTACTATCTCTTGATTTGTGTTGGGGTATTTTTGGGCTATTGTCAATATTTCTGGCAAAACCCGCCTGTAGGAGGACAGGCTCGACGTAGTGCAAACCACACCCTTCGGAGTCGCCGACAGTTGCCCACCGCGCTCGGGCGCTTCGTTACTGACGGCTCATGGCCGCCCCAGATCATTGGATGGCATTTTTCGGTCGTTGTCGGTGGCGACCGATCGGCGTTCCAAACCGGTCCCGACCGATCGCGGCAGATTCCCCAGGCGGTCGCGACCGATCGGTCGCGACCGATTTCGGAGCAAACCGGTCGCGATCGTGTGCCGAAATTTGAAGCAATATCGGTAGCGACCGATTTCGTCGGTCGCGACCAACAACATGT
The DNA here is from genome assembly GCA_963575745.1 of Prorocentrum cordatum. Classification (NCBI taxonomy): domain Eukaryota; class Dinophyceae; order Prorocentrales; family Prorocentraceae; genus Prorocentrum; species Prorocentrum cordatum. Next base: position 49,728 of record CAUYUJ010005736.1, on the reverse strand, counting down.
AGGAATGGTCAGGTCAGGGGCGGCAGCTGCGTGTTGGCCGGCGCGGGAGGAGGATGGGAGACCGAGGGTTCATGTCGGGGGTTGCTAAAAGTGTCCCTGGCCCGAGGTGCCCCACGAATTTCCAAGGAAACCCCCACGGCCTCACGAGCACCCCTCGCGAAGCCCAGAGGGCCCCCTGGGGCTCCTGAAGGCTTCGAATGGCTGGAGGCACCTTGGGCCAAGACCACTTCTCGCAACTCCCGATCATGTGTGGGGGGCAGTCCGAGGTTGGTAGAAACCTCCCTCTGCCGAGAGTCGATTGGCGAATTGCCCCCTCCTAGTTTTCGATAGGGCGATGCAACTCAGTTTTTTGCCAGCTTGCTCCCGCCGGGTCTGGTCCAGGGCCAGTTTTTTTCTACCAAAGGGGGTTCTGCCCCCTCCTCCCCCAACGAGGAGGGCTCAATTCTCAACCCGAGAAACGAGGTCTCAACCCTGGAAGGCTGAGCTGCCGACAACCCTGGAAAATGCTATTCCCCAACGTGTTCCCAACCCCAGCAACGGAAAGGCCGAGTACTGGGAACGGAACGGTCGCGCAGTGGAAACGGAAACGGTAATGTATGTTGGGGTAGCTACAAGGGAAGCGTGTTGGGTGGCATATCCGCGGCTGGAGTGATGTTAGGGTGCTCCGAGTGCCCGCTGTTCGTCCGGGTGGGGTTCTCCATGAGAGGGCGGTGTGTTGCAATTGAACGAGGGTTTTAGGGAGAAGCGAGGGGAGGATGAGGAGGGGGATGGGAGGAGGAGGAGGAGGAGGAGGAGGAGGAGGAGGAGGAGCAGAAGGAGGAGGAGGAGGAGGAGAAGGAGGAGGGGTGAAGAGGAGGAGGAGGTTGAGGAGGAGGAGGAGGAGGAGGAGGAGGAGGAGGAGGGGGGAAGAGGGAGGAGGAGGAGGAGGTGGAGGAGGAGGAGGAGGAGGACCGTCCGACACGCTATCCACGTCGTGGTCCCCACGCCTCCCGCCACGCGGAGCGGGGCGGCACGCCGCCCACTCGCAAGGCATCGCATGTCGCCAGGGCCGCCGTGGCGACAAGCTATCCGAAAGTTCCCGACCGTCGGTCATCACATGCTGACCACGCCTTCCCTGCCCACAGGACAGAACAGTCGTCGTCCATGGGGGGAGGGGTGCGTCATTCCGATCTCCGCATGTTTAGTATTTGTTCCCTGCCGGGGAAGCGAACTGGCAGGTGTTCCTTCAGATCTCGCGTCGGCGCGCTGATTGTGCTCTCAGTCCCGGCGCATGTGACTTTAGCCAATCTTAATCCCATACCGTTGTTCGCCCATATCCATCACCCTGGGAACCAAGTGCCCAAGACTTCGAGGGGCAGTGGATACGGATACATTCAGGCCCCATGGGCCATGGTGCCCACCGCCATGGGTCGTGGGACATCGGCTCCCGACGTGGCGGATATGTGCCGCCTCGTTGGAGAGTAAATCACGGAAGCTTCCGCTCGTGTTGGATTAAATGTATATAGGCGAATAGCGCCTAATCGTGGTCAAAATAGCGCCAAACAGCATTCAGTTGCGCCCCGCAGAGCTCAAATATGGCCCAAGAGCGACCACTGGCGATCAATAGCGCCATGTGAGGGAGATTCTGTCCCCTTTGCGCGACACGGGGGCGACCAACAGCTTCCGTGAGTTGCTTTCTGAGGTGTTCGTTGCCTTCAGCCGGCCCGACCTCCCGAGCCAGTCAAGGCCTGCCACAGTCAGCCTTGATCCGCGCCCGCCGGCCGACGCCTGACGCGTGACTTCCGAAAAGTTGTTGGCCGCTGGCTGCTGCACGCAGCGGCGCTTCTGCTGCGGATGGGTCGGCAGCGGCTGGCACGGGGAGCTCTCCTTCAGATCTGGGCGTTGCAGCTTTTGCTTTACCCTTGGCGTTTGAGCCCAGTTTCGGGCCCCCAGAACCCTCGTAGATCGATCTTGCTCGATCTATGACAGAGCTCTGGTCGTCATTCTTGGCAATGTTCAGAACAAGAAAATATAACAACTAGAGGAATTAAAACCCAAAGCTCAGTGTCAGATCACAGGGACGCACGACCCCGGGACCCAGGGAGACCCCTGCTCTCAGGATCGATGCGCGTGCCCTCCCGGCCGGGCTGGCGAGTGCGAGGGCACCGATCCTTGGCCCTGGATGGGCCTGGTCAGGGTCGGTGTGGAGCGCGGTTACCGTCCGCTGGCGCCTGTCGTTGTCCTCTCTCCCCGTTCTCGTACCCAGATCATTGGATACCACCGGTTTTTTTCGGTCGCGATCGGCGGCGACCGATCGGCACTCCAAATTGGTCGCGACCGATCGCGACCGATCCCAGAATCGATCGTGACCAGTCGCCACCGATCGGTCGCGAGCGATTGGTCGCGACCGATTTTGAAGCACATCGGTCGCGGCTGGTACCGACATTCGAAGCAAAATCGGTAGCGACCGTTCTCGTTGGTCGCGATTGGAAAAGTCCAGTATCCAATGATCAGGGTATCCCCGCATCCTCGCCTTCCCTTCCGCCCCGTCCCCCCTCCCAATCTCGGACGAGGCTGGGCGGTCGTCCTCCTCCTCGTCCTCCTCCTCCGCGTCCTCCCCTTCTCTTTCGCAATTGACCGTAGAGCGGCGGTCGTGATCATCATCGTCATCATCACCATTGTCGTTATCATCATGATCATTATTATCAGCATGACCACCATCCGCGTCACTCTAGGCCTCCTAGATGTGAGCCGATGGGCTCGATCTGGATGTGGAGCGCGATTTGCTCCACATCCAGATCGAGCCCATCGCCGATGCGGCTCGATGTGGAGCCCGATTTGCTCCAAGTCGACGTCGCCAGTGCATCGCCGATGCATCACCGTTGCATCGCCGATGCATCGCCAATGTATCGGCGATGCGGCGCGATCCTCCGACCCTGTCTGCTCCGACCCCATCTAGGAGACCTCTAATCACTGTCATCAAGATCACCATCAGCATCATCACCATCATCATCACCACCATCACCAACATCAGGATCATGATCATCACCATCATCACCTATGACCACGTAGGCATCTTCTCAATAACATGGCATATTTTCATCTTCTCAACATATTTCGTATCGAAAACAAGTTGGCGAACGTATGTGCGTTTTTATTTCTTGTTGCAAGAAGCGATTGTGTTGTGTTCTAAATATGGCAAACCGATCGACATTTGCCATGCGGCTGGCAAACCTATTAAACCAGTTCAGAGTGAGCTCCCGCATCGATAGATCGATTGTTGCCCCTATAGAGCGCCACGTCGGCCTTACTATATATATATATATATATATATATATATATATATTGTTTTTTTTTAAAAAAAATTTTAAAAAAAAAAAAAAAAAAAAAAAAAAAAAAAAAAAAAAAAAAAAAAAAAAAAAAAAAAAAAAAAAAAAAAAAACGTGCGCGTCATACACGTAAATTGCCTTCCGATGGCACTGAAGACGGCGGCGACGATCGACGATCGACGATCGACGGCGACGGCGACGACAACAACGGCGACAACGACGGCGACGGCGACGACAACGACGACGGCGACGGCGACGACGACGGCGGCGACGAAGAAGGTGACGGCGACGGCGACGGCGACGGCGGCGACGGCGACGGCGACGGCGACGACGAATACGACGACGCCGTCGGATTCCATCTAGGGGAGTGGGGAGGCAGGAGGGAAGAACAGAAAAGGGGAAGGAGGAACAAATCGAGGGGAGAGGGGGGGGGAGACGGGACGGAGGAGGGAGGAGGTCATTGAGGGGTGATGGGGGAAGAGAAGGTGGGGAGTGGGGGCTGAGTAGGGGAAGGGAGTAGAGTAGGGCTGAATAGGGAGTGGGGCCTAGGGGCCTAGGGATAGGTGCGTGGTCGACGCCTCGATGCCCATTCGCGGTTAGCAGAGACCAAACGCCGCCATTCGTTCCTCGAGGAATCCGTCTTCCATGGGGAAGTGTATACGCTGCCACGTTGCGCGCTATGAACTCTGGCGCTATGCGCTCTGGCGATATGGGCCACATGAGCCATGGATATATATATATATGGAACAATGGAGCAGCTAACCAGCAATGAGCTATGAGCTATGGGTCACGGAACTACGGGTTAGGCGCCGCGGGCTATGGAGCTGGTAGCCATGGGGGATGCGCGGGCAGCGATCGGTGAGCGGCGGCCGCTCGCCGCCCGCGGCCGCCCGTTGGCCTTCGAGAGTTTCCGCGACGGGGCCGGCCTCTCCGCGGCAGGCGCGGCGCCGCGCTCCTTCGCCGATGCAGAGGGGCTCATATTGTCTTCGCGCGCCTCTCTTGCAACGGCCGCGCCGACGGGCGTTCCGATCCGCCGGGCGAATGTCGAAGCGCATCGCGCGGCGCGGGCGCGAAGTTGGCGCGCGCGGCGCGGCGTGGTGGGCCGAAGGCCGCGGGCGCGCCGATGTTCTCACGACGCGTGGGGCGCGGTGAAGGGGGGTGGAAGGTGGGCGACGGGATGGCAAGCGCGCTGGCCCAAGCGCAGTTCCTTTGCTGACTGCGCCAGCCAACGACGCCGTTGATCGGCTTCTGACCGAACCGGTGAAACCGTTTATCGGATTACGCGCAAACCGGCGACAGGTTGATTGAAAATCAACACGTCGTTGATATTTGTTTGATGCAATTTGAGCAAACCGGCGAAACGACAATGCGTTTCCCCACGCGTAGGCGCAACGATGATCCACCCCCCGACGAACTGGCGAAGCGTCGATGCGTTTCCGCGCGCTCGGCCAGGGCGGGCGAGCCCGTCAGGGCGCGGGCGAGCAGGCCCCGAGATCAAGGAGGGCGGGCGCGGGGGGCGGCGAAGGTTGGGGGAAGCGGCAAGAAAGGGGGCGGGGGGGTCGGCGCAGAAGGGGGGGGAAGAGGGGGGCAGCGCGGAAGGGGTGGGTGGGGGGGGGCGCGGGGAATGAGGAGGAGGGGGGGGGGGGGCGGCACGAGGGGCGCGCGCAGCGCGCGCTTTGCCCCCCCCCCCCCCTCCCCGCCCGCCCGCAAGAGAGAAGCGCTGATCAAATCTACTCGTTTTTCCCTTTGCGCGGCCAAGGCGCAATCGCGCCCGCCGCGCTTTCTCGGGGGCCCAGTTGCTTAGATGCGCAGCTGTTTAATTTTATGCTCGATATGTTCTGGCATTCAACTGGCCAGGGCAGCGCGCCTGGAGGCGGGCGCCAGCGGCGCAGTGGCCAAGCAATGGGCGAGGGCCGTCGAAATTGGCGGACAGGTGCCGCGCGGGCGTGCCAGCAGGAGGTCTTCAGGGAAAATGCGGATGGCGGAGCGGCAGCGAGACGCGCGAGTGGCGCGCCAACGCAGGGCAGGCGGGCCGAGAAGGGGGTCGGGGCGAGGGGAGCGGCGCGGTCACAGGACGGCGCCAAGCGGGCTGCGCGCCGAGGCCGTCGGGGCCCCGGGGCTCGCGAAGCGCGCGCGCCGCAACTTTGGGCCCGCGCAAACTTTCCGAGGGTCCGAAGTCCTAGCTCCTAGCCTTTAAGTCTTACGTTTCACGTCCAGCTACGCCGCGCGCCCGATGCGTCGCGCCCATCGCGCCTTCGCCCCCGCGACGCCGCGATGCCGCGACGCTTCGACATCTTTGTAGGGCTAAGGCTAGGCTAGGGTTCGGATTTTCGCCCCCTCCGCATTCGCCCCCGCGCAGCGACGCCACGAAACCGCGAGAATGCGACATGTTTGTAAGGTTTTTCACCCACTCCGCCTTCGCACCCGAGCATCGACGTCGCGAAACCGCGAGAATGCGACATATTTATAGGGTTTTCGCCCTTCCGCCTTCGCCCCCGCGACGCCGCGACGCCGCGGCCCGCGCGAATCTCGCGCCAGTGATATAGCAGCCAACAACATGCCCAACAATTGCCCGAACCACATTTTGGAATGCCAAGAATCTGCCATAGTTCGCGCGGTCGGCATTTTGATCGGGAAAAAATGCAGACATTTCAAGTTGTCACGACAAAACACATTTACATGCCAATGCAATCGGATTCGCCAACCCAGGCTTTCACCCAATAGGATGTGTACCATCATAGATTTCACATTCGTAGAATCAGCAACATTGACTGGATTGATTCTTCAATCGAAATGTTTTCACCTGGTAGTTCCGTTTAATGGAGATTTGTCCGACGATCTATGAGCACCACCAACAGTTCCATCATCATCATCACCATCATCGTCCTGCTCATCATTATCAGCGCCTCCAGCATTATTATCACCACCATGGCCATCATCATCATCATCATCGTAGCCGTCAGCATCATCATTACCACCATCATCATCATCGTCATCCTTTCAGCGTCATCATCGTCACCACCACCACCATCGTCACCACCAACTTCACCAGCATCATCACCATCACCATCATCATCATCATCATCACCATCACACTCATTATCATCATCATCATCATCATCATCATCATCATCAACATCATCATCCGCATCATTGTCATCCTCCTCTGAGGAGGCGCCATGCCGACGCTGTGGCTACGGTTTCGGTCGCCTCCTTCAGGCCACCTGCCGCAGGAATGCACACAGTCATTGCGCGGCGCGGCTGGCAGAGCGCTGCTCAGTTCCACGGTTACCCTAGGTTTGGAGCCGGCGGGGGGGCCGAAGTGGCCCAGTACTGGCTCTCGGCGTCTGGGGCGCTTCTCGGTGCCCAGAACCGCTGGGAAACGATCCGGAGTGAAACGTTAACCCAGGTGGACCCGGAGGGGTCCCTGAAGCGATTCTCAGGGCGCCAGAAACGGGGATACAGCAAACGGGGGCACGGGGAACGCCGATGCCCACGTTTGGCTATGCCCCTGTTTAGCGGGCCCTGGGCGCCGTAGACGGGGGCACAGTAAACGGAGGCATATGGAAAAACCTAAGCTCCCGTTTAGCTAATCCCCCATCTACGAAGCCCCGAGATTTTGAATTGATTTCCCCTGGCCCTTTCCCACCCCGATCGACCGACTCCCGAGGCCCAGCCAGCGCGGACCACCCAGCCGCGTCCGAGCAAGAGGTCACCCGCGAGGGCGTGAGCAGCCCTGCGCCGCTCGGGTCAACGGGTAGTCTGGGTCACCCGCCAGGGCTCCTTTTGATCCGGGTCGATGTCGACTTCGGCCGGTCCGATATATCAATCAGGAGGAAGAGGTACCCATATCTCTACCCTTTCCTCGTTCTCCCCTTTTTGGGGCCTTCTCGGGTGCCCTCGTCCCCGCCGTCTGATTTTTTCGGATCGTTTTCTCATTCATCCGATCGGCGCGGGCCCCAGCCCCCCCCTCCTTCGTCCCCCCATGGAGTAGATCTTGGCTGCGTTTTGGCGCCAACTTCGAGCAGGTGGGGTCTCCCCCATGCAGGGCAGGGTTGCAAACTGACGCATTAAGCAGAGCTCCAGAGGCAGACCCACTGATCGCCTCCCCCCCTTTCCGCCCAATGTTGAAGCGCCGAATAAAAAACGCTCGCCATATTGTGGGTTTGGTTTTTTTGTTCCCCCCCGTAGCTTCCCCCCCCTCGGGAGGGCTTCGGGGGGGTCTGGGGAGCGTCCCCCCCTGGAGAGGGGGGCGGGGGGGGACCCGTGGGCTTGGAAGCTTTTTTATTTCCCTCGGAGGTTTTCCCCCCCCCCCCCCCTCGAGGTTTCCCCCCTGGGGGGGGGCGGGGGGGGGGGGGGGCCTAGGGGCTCGAAGTTTTTTTGTCCCCTCGGAGGCTTATTGTTTTTCCTCGACATTTTTTGTTGTTTCCCTCGAGGCTCTCTTTCTTTTTTCTTCCAGGGGGTCGGGGGGGGGGGCGCCGGAGAGGGCCCCCGAAGGGGAGGGGAGGCGCCAGAGAAGGGCCCAGGGGGGCGCCGCAGGGGGATTTCGGTGCGGGCCTGGGAATATCGCTGGGGGGGTGGGGGTGTTCCAGGTGGGGCACAAGGGGGGGCGGGGGAGGCGCCGAATGGGAGACTCGGGGGGGCGCCGGAAGGGGGCCGCGGGGAGCGGGGCGGGGGGGGCGGGGAATGCGCCAGAGGGGGGCCCTGGCGTGGGCCTGGGGATATCTCCTTGGGGGGGGGGGCGCCGAGCAAGCTTGTGTAGGCGTTGGAGCTTGGCGTCTCGCTTCAAGCGCATGATGGCCTTCATGATGATGCTGAAGATAGTTCGATGATGATGACTATGATGAGGTTGATGATGATGATGAGGAGGACGATGCTCTTGATGACAATAATGATGATTATGGCATGGTGATAGTGATCATGCTGATAATGATGCCGATGATGGTGGTGGTGATGATGATGATTATGGCGACGACGGCGACGATGACGACGGCGGTGGCGACAACGACGACGACGGCGACGACGACGACGGCGGCGGCCAATGCATGCCAATGCATGCCAACGCAAGCCAATGTATGTTACGGGATGCCATAGCATGCCGATGCATGCAAAGCATTGGCACGCATTGGCATGCATTGGCTTGCGTTGACATGCCAATGCGTGCCAGCGCAAGCCAATGCATGTCATCGGACGCCAAAGCATGCCAATGCATGCCAACGCATTGGCATGCACTGGCATGCGTTGGCATGCATTGGCCTGCATTGGCAAACATTGGCATTGGCATGCGTTGGCATGAATTGGCATGCGTTGACACGCCTCGGTATGCTTTGGCATGCATTGGCACGCATTGGCATGCGTTGGCCTGGAGTGGCCTGCATTGGCAAAAACATTGGCATTGGCATGCGTTGGCATGAATTAGCATGCGTTGGCACCCCTTGGTATGCTTTGGCATGCATTGGCACGCATTGGCATGCGTTGGCATGCGTTGGCATGCATTGGCATGGATTGGCATGCTTTGGCATGCATTTGCATGCTTTGGAATGCGCTTGCATGCGTTGGCATGCACTGGCATGCACTGGCATGCATTGGGTGGGGGCGGGAGCGGGCGGCGGGCGGGCGCGCGGGCGGGCGGCGGGCGGCGGGCGGGGCCGGGATTTTAATAGAACTCCTAAGGAGGGCGTCTTGCAGCGGGAGTTTGTTGAATACAAGGTGTTGTGTTGGGCACGGAGGCTATTGAGTACTGGGTGTTGTGTAGGACACGGAGGCTGTTCAGTACTGGGTGTTGTGCTGGACACAGAAAGAGTTGAGCGCAGGGAGAGCGGGGGCGGGCGGGCGCGAAGGCGGGCGGGATCGGGAGTTTGATCTAATTCCCAGGGGGGGTGTTTTGCAGCGGGAGTCTGTTGAGCACATTGTGTGTGTGAGACGCGGAGGCTGTTGAGTACTGGGTGATGTGTCGGACATGTGGGATGCGGAATGGGTTCAGAGAAGGGATCTCGAGCCACATATGTTTGTGAGGGTGATGCTGCTGCTGCTGCTGATGCTGATGTTGATGATGATGCTGATGCTGATGCTGATGCTGCTGATGATGATGATGAGGATGATGATGATGATGGTGCTGCTGCTGATGATGATGGTGATGATGATGATGGTGTTGATGACGAGTGCTCATGAGAATTATGAGTATGACGGGGGATGAACATGCAGGGGGATATCTAACATTATAGTCCCCAGCTGGAACCATGTCTTTTCATGTGTCCAGGCCACCCCAGCTGGTATCCAGCATGGGTGGCCCGAGTTGGTACCACGTGTTTTCACGTGTCCAGGCCACCCACGGGGGTATCTAACATGGAACTCCCGAGCTGGAGCCATGTGTTTTTACGTGTCCAGGCTGCCCGGCGGGGTATCTACCATGGTTGTCCCTAGCTGGAACACTATGTTTTCACGTGCTCAGGCCACACCGGGAGGGCCTCTAGCATGGCGGTCCCGAGCTGGAGCCATGTGTTTTCACGTGTCTTGGTCACCCAGGGCGGTATCTAACATGTTGATTCCGAGCTGGAACCACGTGTTTTCATGTCACATGGAAGTCCCGAGCTGGAACCACGTCCCACACAGGAGGGTATCTAACATGGCGGTTCCGAGCTCATGCCACGCGTTTTCACGTGTCCAGGCCACAGCGGGGTATCTAACATAGCTGTCCCGAGCTGAACCACGTGTGTTTACTTGTGGCGCGGCCAGTTTTCGGCCTCCGGATCCCTGTTCTGGGCCCCGGGACTGTCTAAAAACGATCCCGGATGAAAAACCGACCCCAGGGAGAGGGTCGAGACTTCTGGGGGCCGACTTGGGCCGTCTTAGGAGGCTCTTGGCCGGTCTGACGCCTTCGGAGGGGCCGTCTTGAGGGGCCTCTCTCCCCCCCGCCTCTCTCTCTCTCTCCATCTCTCTCCCTCCCTCCCTCCCCCCTATTGGGTGTTGTGTTGGACACGGAGAGAGTTAGGCACAAGGAGAGCGATGGCGGGCGGCGGGCGGGCGCGCGGGCGGCTGCTGGCGGGATCGGGATATTAATAAAAGTCCTAAACAGGGTGTCTTGCAGTGGGAGCCTGTTGAGTACAGGATGTAGTGTTCGACGCGGAGGCTGTTGAGTACAGGGTGTTGTGTTGGACACGGAGGCTGTTGAGCACAGGGTGTTGTATTGGGCATGGAGGCTGTTAAGTTTTGTGTTCTGTGTTGGACACGAAGAGCGTTGACACAAGGAGATCGGGGGCGGGCGGCGGGCGGGCACGCGGGCGGGCGGCGGGCGCGGCGGGATCTGGATTTTAACAGAGTTCATAGGGAGAGGGTGTCTTTCAGCGGGAGCCTGTTGAGTACAGGGTGTTGTGTTGGACACGGAGGCTGTTGAGTACAGGGTGTTGTGTTGGGCGCGGAGGCTGTTGAGAGTTGGGCACAAGGAGAGCTGGGGCGGGCGGGTGGGCGGGCGCGCGGGCGGCGGGCGGGCGGCGGGCGGGATCGGGATTTTCAAAGAACTCCGAGGGTGTCTTGCAGCGGGAGTCTGTTGAGTACAGGGTGTTGTGTTGGACACGGAGGCTGTTGAGTACAGGGTGTTGTGTAGGACACGGAGGCTGTTAAGTTTTGTGTTCTGTGTTGGACACAAAGCGTTGAGCACGATGGGAGCGAGGGGCGGGCGGCGGGCGGGCGCGCTGGCGGGCGGCGAGCGGCGGGCGGGATCGGGATTTTATTCGAACTCCTAAGGAGGGGGTCTTGCAGCGGGAGATTCTTGAGTACAGGGTGTTGTGTTGGGCGCGGAGGTTGTTGAGTATTTGGTCATGTGTTGGGCACGCAGGCTGTTGAGTACTGTGTTTTATGCTAGGGACGGAAAGAGTTGAGCACAATGAGAGCGGGGGCGGGCGGCGGGCGGGCGCGCGGGCGGGCGGCGGGCGGCGGGTGGGAACTTCTAAGGAGGGTGTCTTGCATTGGGAGCCTGTTGAGCTCAAGGTGTTGTGTTGGGCACGGAGTTTGTTGAGTACAGGGTGTTATGGAGGACACGGAGGCTGTTCAGTACTGGGTGTTGTGTTGAACACAGAAAGAGGTGAGCACAAGGAGAGCGGGGGCAGTCGGCGGGCGGGTGCGCGGGCGGGCGGCGGGCGGCGGGCGAGACCGGGATATTAATAGAATTCCTAAGGAGGGTGTCTTGCAGCGGGAGTCTGTTGAGTTGAGTGTGTGTGTGTGTGTGTGCGTGGGACGCGGAGGTTGTTGAGTATTGGGTGTTGTGTCGGACACGGAGAATACGGAAAGTGTTCAGGGAAGGGCACGCCAGAGACCTCGAGCCACATATGTTTGTGAGTGTGATGATGATGCTGCTGCGGCTGATGCTGCTGCTGATGATGATGCTGCTGCTGATGATGATGATGATGATGAGAATGATGATGCTGCTGCTGCTGCTGCTGCTGCTGCTGCTGATGATGATGATGATGATGATGATGATGATGATGATGATGATGGTGTTGATGACGAGTGCTCATGAGGATTATGAGTATGACGGGGAATGATCATGCAGGGGGGTATCTAACATGGAATTCTGGAGCTGGATTGCCGGAGAGAGCTCGCAGAAGCGAGGACAGGTCTCCCTGGCTCGCCCTTCCCGGCCCCTCACGGAGAGGAAACACCTCGAGACCCCTGGCCCACGCGCCCCCCCCCCCGAGGGGAAAACAAGAGCTTCGAGGGGCCCTGCCCCACGCGCCCCCCCCCCCCCTCCCCAGGGGAAACAAAACAAGCCACCGGGGGACACAAAAAAAAGCCACGCCCCCCCAGGGAGAATATAAAAAGCTACGGGGGGGAATAAAAAGCGTTCCCCCCCATTTTGTTAGCAAGGCAAGCCGCTTGCTGAGAGATGCCCTGGTGACGGCTGCGTCAGAACTTGTGGACGCGCCAACGGCTTTTGCACGCGCGCCAGAGGTCGCTGGAGATCACCAGGCAGGTCTTCGCATTCGGGGCCTCCAGAGGCCTCCCGCGTCCCAGCGAGGACCGCTAACCGCAACCTCGGACCCTGATCCTCGAACTTTGGTCCTCGGACCTCGATCCTTAGATCGTAAATCACAGGAATTTGCGCTCGTCTTGGATTGAGTTTATAACGGCGAAGACGCCCAATGTCGCTCGATAGCGCCAAATAGCGACCCAGAGTGCGCAATTGCGCAACATAGCGTCCAAGAGCGCCCAAAAGCTCCGACTAGCGATCAAATAGCGCCCAAGGGCGACAAGTAGTGCCCAGTAGCGCCATGTGAGGGAGATGCGTTTTGTTCGTTTTGCGCGCGGTTGGGCGCATGATCAGGCGCTGTGGTGACGACCCAAAGCTTCCGTGAATTGCTGTCCAACGATCCTCGAACTTGAATCCTTGAGCCCAGACCCCCGACGCCACGATTTGTGTTCACAATGTCGACCCCAGAGAGGTCTCGTCGGCTTTTCATCCTGAACCGTTTTTCGAGAGCCCCAGCGCCAGCAAAAGGGAACCCAGAGGTTGCAAGTGAAGATGCTTCCTCCGACCAGTTGTCTGCATGTCTCGAGCGGGTCTGGGACCCTCGATCCTCTGACCCTGACATCCGACGGGGCGGAACAACTGTTGAAACATCGTGCAGCATGCTTGCGAGGGATTCTTCGCGCTGAATCGATCCGCGAGGGTGCGGGGCCCCGAAGTGGGGCGAGAACGCTCGACTCGAAGGAATCGAGACGCCTGGACCTTAGGGAACCGACCTCGATCCTTGAGCCTCGGCCCCGCATCCTGTCTCTCTCCCGCCCCCAGTGGCTCCACCTGCTGCGACGTGCGCGCCCAAAGGCTGCCGCAACGGCTTCGGATGCGATGGCCCGATGACGTACACTTCTACACCGCAGAACAGTCGTGCAGGTGGGGACGGGGCACCGCTTGCCTGCGTGTTGTATGGTTTTTCCCAACCATCCTGTGGTGTTGGGTCCTTGTTTTTTAAAAGACAGCGCCCGCGTCCTCCTTCCTTCTCCTCCCGCTGCCTCCCACCCTCCTTACTTCTGCTCCTTGCAGGTCTCTGTTTCGGCACACACCCCACACGGTTCGTGGCCCCATAGGGAGTTCCACCGAAGGCCCCAGTGGCAAAGTTCGCATGCAGTTCCACCCCCATTTCGGCGCCCCCCACACGGTTCGTGGCCCCATAAGGAGCTCCACCGAAGGCCCCAGTGGCAAAGCTCGCATGCAGTTCCACCCCCGTTTCGGCGCACCCTTCGCACGGTTCGTGGCCCCGCAGGGAGCTCCACCGAAAGCCCCAGCGGCCAGCAGTGTGGTTGCCCCGCAAGGTCGTGTTGTCTTGTCTCGCCGCTCGAGCTCCCCCGATCGGTCTGGGTCGGTGGCCTTCGATTGCCCCTGTGGCCCCCTCGCTGCGTCGTCGTCCGCTGGTGATGGCACAGGGGTTTCAGGAGTGGCGAGCGGCGAGCATGTTCTCACAACCATCTTTGGATATCGCATTTGCACGCGCTGTCATTGCTTTGCGAGAACGATCGGAGGCAAGCACAGAGGCTTGTCCGCGGAATGCAAGCTACCAGAGAGCGCTCGTGGTTCGCAGCATCGTCTCGAAAAGGTCGAAAGGATCAAGCTCGGGCTGCCGCCTAAGGAGGTGCAGCCGAAGGCGCACGCTCGGTGATGTTTGGGGGCTTGGCTGGCGGCGGCGAGTCGGCCCTTTTGGCTTGCTCGTCCCTTTGCCGCTCGGCTCCCCTAGGTTTACGCCTGCTGCCAGCCCAGGCCGCATCTGTGCGGCCGCTAGAACCTGAGCTCGTGCTGCGCGAGCCTGGTCACAACCAAAAAAAAACACCGGAGAAAAACCCCAATCATATTCTTGTTAGGGCTATTGGGCCATAGGGCTAATCGTTATTTTATTATGTTTTTTGCTTTCGGCGGAACCCCCCGCCCCCCCCCCCCCCGTAGAGAAGTTATGGGCTGATTTTGGCACCTGCTTCAGTCGATCGGACGAACTACGCGGGCCGGCGCCCCCCCCCCCCCCCCGGTAGAAACTCGAATCGTTGATGTGTGCAACTGTGCGAACTTTTTCCTGCTATTCTTCTGGAACCATAACGAAAGGGCTCAGGGGCGCCGGACCCGATCGCCAAAAAAGCATGCCTCCGGTTGGGCCCTCCCCTGTTATGCCACCGACGGCCTTGTGGAATCATGAATATGTGATCCATAGTAATCCTGGCACAGCCCCGCACAATCACGCATAGCCTTGGCGCAGCCCCGCGCAGCCTCTGCGCGATTCCCCCATGGGGGGTCCCCCATAGGATTCCCTCATCGGCATCTCCCACAGGATTCCCCCATAGGCTTCCCCCATGGGCTTCCCCCATCGGATTCCCTCATAGGTCTCCCCCATAGGATTCCCCCATCGGATTCCCCCATTGGCCTCCCCCATCGGATTCCCCCATAGGCTTCCCCCATCGGATTCCCCCATAGGCTTCCCCCATGGGCTTCCCCCATCGGATTCCCCCATGGGATTCCCCCTTCGGATTCCCCCACTGGATTACCCCATTGGATTCCCCCACCATAGGCTTCCCCCATAAGGTTCCCTCATCGGTTCCCCCCATAGGCTTCCCCCATTAGATTCCCCCATCGGATTCACCCAGACGTTTCCCCCATAGGATTCCCCCATCGGATTCCCCCATAGGCTTCTTCCGTAGGATTCCCCCATAGGCGTCCCCCGCAGGACTCCCCCATCGGATTCCCGCATAGGCCTCCCCCATAAGATTCCCCCAAGGCTTCCCCCATAGGCTTCCCCCATAGGATTCCCCCATAGGCGTCCCCCGCAGGACTCCCCCATCGGATTCCCGCATAGGCCTCCCCCATAAGATTCCCCCAAGGCTTCCCCCATAGGCTTCCCCATAGGATTCCCCCATAGGCCTCCTCCATCGGATCCCCCATCGGATTCCCGCGTAGGCTTCCCCATAGGACTCCTCATCGGATCACCCCATAGGATTCCCCCCATACGCTTCCCCCATAAGTTTCCCCCATCGGGTTCCCCCCATTGATTCTCCTTTCTGAAAGAGGCATGGATCCCCCCACACACACACCCCAGGGCGGGCTTGGGATACGCAATGTATTTGTATATGATACTGTTCACCCGTTCATTCCATATGTGAAACCATACCATGCCAGCCCATCCTGGCATTGCCCCCCCCTCCCCCCTCTGACCCTTGTCAAATAATACCAGGCGCTCAGACAGCCAGCGTCGTTGATGGAGACATATAAGCCCAAGTCGTCCTGACCCCAGCGCTGCTGCAGGCCCCCCAGGGCTGGAGAGGATGAGGCATAGGGGAAGAGGGAGGAGGGATGGAGGGAAGGAGGAGCAGGAGGAAGAGGAGAAGGAGCAGGAGGAGCGCGCCCGAGGGCCAGCGAGATTTGGCGGGGTCTCCGAAGATCTTCGATGGACTCGCCTTCCTTTGGGGCTCAGATTGCACCCCAGGTTTTCGACCATACGGGATCTCCCGACCCCTTTCTGAACTTGTCCACCGCATCCGCTGGACCGTTCCGCGTTGGAGGTAATTGACGAATGTACATGAGCATACGCTGCGTTTCCCGCGCTTCTCACCATCGTTCTGGTTGTTTCAACGATTCCAGGATGTGAGCGGCCATTGATTTGAGTCTTCGCACAGTATTGCAATCCCGACGAATGCACATGAGCATATATTGTGTCGTTAGTGACATTATTTCTCGATTCTGCCTTGCATATGGTGGCACTCTTCCTCGATCATGTCTTGCATAAGATGGCACTCGGATTTGCCGTAGCACGAGCGGGTACGAATACGGAAACAATAACTACCAGAGGCGGAGGAGGCGGAGGGGGGGAGGAACAGGAGGAGGAGGAGGAGGAGGACGACGACGACGACGAGCAGGAGCAATAGCAAGAGCAAGAGGGCAGGGCGCAGGAGTGATTGAACGCGTTGTTTTGCAGCGCTGGGGAAGTGGTCCACTAATTGGTTTCGTAAGCCAAACACCTCGGCGCGGGTGGCGAGCGGCGGCCGCGGTCAAAAGCCGCAGCTGCCAATGAGCTGCTGTTGCTGTAGTGCTGCGTCTGCTGGTGGTGTTGTGCTTGTGGTGGTGGTGGTGGTGCTGGTGCTGCTGCTGGTGCTGCTGTGCTTGTGGTGGTGGTGCTGCTGCTGGTGCTGATAGCGATTCGGCACACCCCGCACACGCTTCGTATCCCCATAGGAGCCCCACCGAAGGCCACAGCGGCAAGGTCCGCCTGGCGCACCCGCGCCCAATGCGGCACACCCCGCACACGTTCCGTGGCTTCATAGGGGGGGCACCGAAAGCTTCAGCGGCAGGGCTCGCATGGCGTACCCGCGCCCGATTCGGCACCATACCCAACATGTTGCGCGGCCAAATAGGGAGTTTCACCGAAGGCCCCAATGGCAGGATCCGCATGGCGTACCCGCGCCCGATTTCGCATTCCACCCACAGGCTTCGTGACCCCAAGGAGAGCTCCACCGAGAGCCCCAACGGCACGGTCCGCATGGCGTACCCGCATCCGATTCGGCACAGCCTTCACACGATGCGCGGCCCCATAGGGAGCTCCACCGAAGGCCCCAGCGGCAGGGCCCGCATGGCGTACCCGCACCAGATTCGGCACACCTCTCAAACGCTCCGTGGCCCCATCGGGAGCTCCACCGAAGGCCCCAGCGGCAGGGTCCGCACGGCGTACCCGCACCCGTTTCGGCACACCCCTCACAGGCCCCATAGGGAGCCCCACCGAAGGCCCCAGCTCTAGGGACCGCTTGGCGTACCCGCACCCGATTCGGCGCACCCCTTTCAAATTCTAGACGCTTCGCGTATCCCCACCAGCCCGTCCAGAAATGAGTCCCAGGGAAGTGGAGGTTATGAGGGAAGCGGGGGAGCATGCAGAAGAACAAAGGGCGGGGTGAGCCGCCATATACCCCAAGAGGGGGAGGATGTAGGAGGAGCCGTCGTCGTCGGAGTAGGAGGAGGAAGAGGAGGAGCAGGAGGAGGAGGAGGAGGAGGAATAGAAGGAGGAGGAGATGGAGGACTGCGAGGACGAGGAGGACGAGAAGGAGGAAAAGGAGAAGGAGGAGGAGGAGGAGGAGGAGGAGGAGGAGGAGGGGGAGGGGGACGAGGGAGGAGGAAGAAAAGAGGAGGAGGAGGAGGACAATTGCGAGCTTGGGGGCCTCTTGGGCCGTCCTTGGGGCCTCTTGGCGGTCCCGGGGGCTTCTTGCGTATCTCGGGGAGCCTCTTGTGGCCTCTTGGGGGTCTCTTGGGGGCCTCTTGGAGGCCTCTTGGGGGCCTCTTGGGGCCTCTTGGGGTTCTCTTGGGGCGCTCTTGGGGCGCTCTTGGGAGCCTTCGAGGCGCTCTTGGGGCCATCTTGGAGGAGATCTATCAAAGAAGGGGGGTCCCCAATTAGCGCTGCCCCTCTAGAGTGCCTCGAGTCGCCTCTTGGGCCCGTCCAAGAGGCCAAAATCCTTCCAAAACCTAGGTAAAATCAATGTTTTTGTGTTTTCTCGCCTTTTCGCTCTTGGACCCGTCTTGGGAGCCTCTTGGGCCTCTTGGGGGTCTCTTGGGAGCCTTTTGGAGGCCTCTTGGGCGCCTCTTGGGGCCTCTTGGGGCGCTCTCGGGGCGCTCTTGGGGCGCTCTTGGGAGCCTTCGGGGCGCTCTTGGGGCCATCTTGCAGGAGATCGATCAGAGAAGAGGGGGTCCCCAATTAGCGTTGCCCCTCTAGAGTGCCTCGAGTCGCCTCTTGGGCCCCCCAAGAGGCCAAAATCCTTCCAAAACCTAGATAAAATCAATGTTTGTTGCTTTCTCGCCTTTTCGCTCTTGGAGCCGTCTTGGGCCATCTTGGACTCTCTTGGGGCCTCTTGGGGGTCTCTTGGCAGCCTCTTGGAGGCTTCTTGGGGGCCTCTTGGGGTCTCTTGGGGCCCTCTTGGGGCGCTCTTGGGGCGCTCTTGGGAGCCTTCGGGGCGCTCTTTGGGCCATCTTGGAGGAGATCTATCAAAGAAGGGGGGGGTGCTTATTAGCCCCGCCCCTCCAGAGTGCCTCGAGTCGCCTCTTGGGCCCCCCCAAGATGCCAAAATCCTTCCAAAACCTAGGTGAAATCAATGTTTTGTGTTTTCTTGCCTGTTCGCTCGTGGAGCTGTCTTGGGCCACCTTGGACGCTCTGACACCTCGCGACCGGCCCCGTCCAGGTCAGTGGGGAGGGGTAAGGGGAGGGGTAAACCCCTCCCCGAAGGGGAAGAAGAGGGTTGGCAGAGGAAACTCCCTAGACCACCTACGCCCTAAAGGGCTGGTGGGATTTCGTGGCCCCAGGATGAGCCCCACCGAAGGTTTCAGCGGCAAGGTCCGCATGGCGTACCCGCACCCGACTCGGCACACCCGCCACGTGATGCGTGGCGCCATAGGAGCCCCACCGATGCCCCAGCGGCAGGGTTCCCATGGCGTAACACCACCCGATTCGGCACACCCCGCCCACATTTCGTGCCCCCATAGGGAGCCCCACCGAAGGCCGCATGGCGCACCCGCACCCGATTCGGCGCACCCCTCTTAAGTTTCGTGGCCCCATAGGGAGCTCCACCGAACGCCCCAGCGGCAGCGCCTGCATGGCGTACCCGCGCCCGATTCGGCACGCCCTTCAAACAACGCTTCGTGGCCCCATGGGGGGGTCCACCGATTAAGGCCCCGCTCCGCATGGCGGCCTGGGCCCATGCCAGCGTTTCGGAGAACTCCACCCGCAGCCCCGGGCAGGGCCCGCATGCTGCGTGCCACGCTTCGTGGCCCCATGGAAACCTCATCTTGCACCGATACTGCTAAAGCCCTACCCTGGGGCCCGCGCAGGGGGCGAGGAGGGGAGGAGGAAGAGCAGTAGGAGGAGGAGGAGGAGGAGGAGGAGAAGGAGGAGGAGGACGACGACGACGAAGATGACGAGGAGGAGGAGGAGAAAGCGGGGGAGAGGAGGAGTAGGATGGGGAGGAAGGAGGAGGAACGCGACAAGACAACGAGGTTATATTTCCGAGGCCGCATGATCATCTGAATCGTCATCGGCATCGGCATTCGATTCCGGATAGCTGCACGAATGTCGACATACCGTTCGATCACACATCATTATCTCGCGCGTCAGACTCGTCAAAAGAAGCGGGGCGACGACTACGGATCACCGAGGTTCATTACGGAATACATTTGCATGATGTCTTTATGTGCTATGCTTCCTCATTTTCAGGGGCGCCCTGGCACGGGAGAGAACGCGAAAGAAGAGCACAGGAAATAGAACAACCACTTGTATTAGTGGCAGTGGCAGTAGTGAGAGGGAGAGAGAGAGAGAGTGAGAGAGGGAGAAAGATATATAGGAAGAGACTGGAATCACGAGTTAAAAAGTACTAACTCGCGAGTTAATATTTTTTGATCGTTGGTATACATATACCCCGGATAGAAAGTATTAACTTGCGAGTTAATACTTTTGGCTCGTGTGTATACATATATCACATATAGAAAAGTATTAATTTGCGAGTTAATTCTATATCTAGAAAATTATTAGAAAATAAGTTTCAAATTCTATAGTTCCGCGCCTTGTCGACGAAGAGAATAGACGTAACAACGATAGAATCAGCGATAGATTGCTCCTTTCCTCGAGGATTTGGTTTCCAGGCTTCAGGATCAGTTTTTGGGAGCATCGAATTACTAGACAGGTTTTTCGAAGCTCAGGCTGCCGGCTGGTCTCCCGGAAGTATTTCCGGGATCGATCGGCCTCCCAGAGCTTACATGCCCGTGTCCTACAGAGGATTCGTAGCGGCTCTGGGGCAAAATTGCGGCAGCGAGGGATCAAAGGTTGCTAAGTTTACAGAGTTAGTCCCCTCTAAATCTGTAAACCTCTGCGGGGACTTTTGAATCCAAGTTACGAATCCCACGACAGAGCGTCGGTAGGGCACGGGCAAAGGAAAAGGATGTCTACATCTGTCATCCATCCCTTTTCCCTCTCGATATATTGCTAATATTCCGGAAACGGTGATGTAATTGATCCGTAGTGTTTAAGGCTGAAACTATTTCAGCATTTCTTTGTGATTATCACAGTTTCATTTGTACCTTCGGTCCGCTCCGTTGGAGAGGGTACACGTCCATATCATGTTTATGTTTCTTTTCTTTATGGTGGCGGATGGAGTGGTTTTATGGCGTCGGCCACCTGCACAGGGCGCTCGCATCCAACTGCAGGCCGTGCCCTCATTCAATCAATCGCATCTTGAAGATGGGTGGCTCCCCGCTCCAGGAGATTCGTGCGCTCCTGGAGTTGGGTCGAGCAGCACAGGCCAACCTCTCGATGTCGTTCCTTTACAGATCCGAGATGCCCCCGAAGAAGAGCTAATTAAGGAAAGGCCGCGGGGGCAGAGAGGTAAAAAGCGGCGCCCGTTTGAGCTGCATGGTGAGCCGATTGCTTTTACATTGCCAAATATGTTACGTGAAATGATCAATAATTATATCCGCGAGAACGACATGTACGTGCATTCTTTGACACCGTCATCTTACAATGGGATTAAGAATTTCCAGGCGGCTTGCAAGAAATGTAATAATTGCACGAAAACGTGGTGTTTTTCCAGGCAAAATAAGACAATGATAATTGAAGTAACTGGAAAATGTACTGGCAACGTAAATCAACGTGACGAGCAGTTAAGGAATGCAAAAAAATACGCCAAGATCACCACGGAGAAAAAAGCAGACCGGTTGGATCCAGACCATTGGCCGACAGAGCGTCAAATCACGAACCAACGAGCCAAGAATAAAGTACCTATTAATCATTACGTTGCAGAATGCCTTGGTACTTTCAATATGTTTCTGGAAAATCCTCCAAAAGAGATGCAGGTTTACCATGACAAGAAGATTCTAAGTGCAACAAAATTACGTATTCCGTTCTCGTCTGCTCGCAGTGTCGATAAGGATTGGAAGCATTTATCGAGTTCCCTAAGACAAATTCTAGACGCTTCGCGTATCCCCACCAGCCCGTCCAGAAATGAGTCCCAGGGGAGTGGAGGTTATGAGGGAAGCGGGGGAGCATGCAGAAGAACAAAGGGCGGGGTGAGCCGCCATATACCCCAAGAGGGGGAGGATGTAGGAGGAGCCGTCGTCGTCGGAGTAGGAGGAGGAAGAGGAGGAGCAGGAGGAGGAGCAGGAGGAGGAGGAGGAGGAAGATAAGGAGGAGGAGATGGAGGACTGCGAGGACGAGAAGGAGGAGGAAAAGGAGGAGGAGGAGGAGGAGGAGGAGGAGGAGGGGGAGGGGGAGGAGGGAGGAGGAAGAAAAAGAGGAGGAGGAGGAGGACAATGGCGAGCTTGGGGGCCTCTTGGGCCGTCTTTGGAGCCTCTTGGCGGTCCCGGGGGCCTCTTGCGTATCTCGGGGAGCCTCTTGTGGCCTCTTGGGGGTCTCTTGGGGGCCTCTTGGAGGCCTCTTGGGGGCCTCTTGGGGCCTCTTGGAGCTCTCTTGGGGCGCTCTTGGGGCGCTCTTGGGAGCTTTCGACGCGCTCTTGGGGCCATCTTGGAGGAGATCTATCAAAGAAGGGGGGGTCCTCAATTAGCGCTGCCCCTCTAGAGTGCCTCGAATCGCTTCTTGGGCCCTTCTTGAGGCCAAAATCTTTCCAAAACCTAGGTAAAATCAATGTTTTGTGTTTTCTCGCCTTTTCGCTCTTGGAGCCGTCTTGGGCCGTCTTGGGAGCCTCTTGGGCCTCTTGGAGGTCTCTTGGGAGCCTTTTGGAGGCCTCTTGGGCGCCTCTTGGGGCCTCTTGGGGCGCTCTTGGGGCGCTCTTGGGGCGCTCTTGGGAGCCTTCGGGGCGCTCTTGGGGCCATCTTGGAGGAGATCGATCAAAGAAGAGGGGGTCCCCAATTAGCGTTGCCCCTCTAGAGTGCCTCGAGTCGCCTCTTGGGCCCCCCAAGAGGCCAAAATCCTTCCAAAACCTAAGGTAAAATCATTGTTTGTTGCTTTCTCGCCTTTTCGCTCTTGGAGCCGTCTTGGGCCATCTTGAACTCTCTTGGGGCCTCTTGGGGGTCTCTTGGCAGCCTCTTAGAGGCTTCTTGGGGGCCTCTTGGGGTCTCTCGGGGCCCTCTTGGGGCGCTCTTGGGGCGCTCTTGGGAGCCTTCGGGGCGCTCTTGGGGCCATCTTGGAGGAGATCTATCAAAGAAGGGGGGAGCTCCAATTAGGGTTGCCCTTCTAGAGTGCCTCGAAGCGCCTCTTGGGCCCCCCCGAGAGGCCAAAATCCTTCCAAAACCTAGGTAAAATCAATGTTTTGTGTGTTTCTCGCCTTTTCGCTCTTGGAGATGTCTTGGGCCATCTTGGCCGTCCCAACGACCCGCGGAACGCCCCGTCCAGGTCAGTGGGGAGGGGTAAGGGGAGGGGTAAACCCCTCCCCGAAGGGGAAGAAGGGGGTTGGCAGAGGAAACTCCCTAAACCACCTACGCCCTAAAGGGCTGGTGGGATTACCATGGTTTGGTTTTGGGCGCTGCAGGTCCGGCTGGTCTGTGGCAAAATCAAACAACTAGAGAGCCACATATGCGTTGTTTCCCATGCGTGTTCATGTTGGCAGATAGGGAAGACGAAGACGCTCACATTATGCTTGCGGATTTGTTTTTCGATATCGCTAAGAATGTCGGCATGGAAATACGAGATACATGTTTCGATTGCGCATGTTTTCATACTGTCGAGAAGAAATATGGAGCAATCTTATATTTACATCGATGTTTGCAGCATGTACGCACAAATCTGAAAGCAGAAGTAAGAAGAAAGATGAAGAGAGTGGAAATTTACGGTTATCACGTCAGGAGTTACTACCGTATTTTGACGCATTTATCTGTCATCAGCATGGATGCCGAACGATTTAGAGTTCACAACGTTTTGGGATGAGATACTAACACGAAGTATTTCCGGAACAATTAAGAAATCGAATTCGTTGATCCGGAATTTGCCACATATGAAGAATTACATCCTCATTTGCAAAGAAGATATTATTCGTGCAAAATGGGCATAAGGGAAGGGCAACGGGACTCGCAACTGAACAACGGGATTCGCAACTGGAACAACGGGACTCGCAACTCAATAACGGGACTCGCAACTGGCAACAATGGGACTCGCAACTGGCAACAACGGGACTCGCAACTGGCAACAACGGGACTCGCAACTGGCAACAACGGGACTCGCAACTGGCAACAACGGGACTCGCAACTGGCAACAATGGGACCGGCAACTGGCAACAATGGCGCTCGCATTTGGAAAACGATACTCGCAACTACATGCGCATCCCCGAGAACGAAGCCCAGCAAGACGAAACCTGGCGAAAGCGACCCCGGCGAAACGAAGCTTGGCGAGACGAAGCCCGGCGAACCGGGCGAACAGCATCCGCGAGAGGCGGGACTTCGAGGAGGAGGCTGAGGATGAGGAGGAGGCAGAGGGAGGTTCGTAACGAGGAAGCAGAGAGAGGTTCGTAATGAGGAGGCAGAAGGAGGACGAGAAAACAAAGGAGAACAAGGAAATGTAGGGGACCTTCCTCCATCTCCCCTTCCTCCATTCCTCGTGTTCCGGCTCTCTCCTACTTATTCAGGTTCCCTTCCATTCTGGTTTGCTCCCATTCCGATATCTTTTTCCGATTCCCTTCTATTTCTCTTCTTATTCCAGTTCTTTCCCATTCCTGGGGCCGTCTGGGGTGGACATAATTGCTCTGTGAGGTTTGAATGAGGAAGAGGGTGAAGAGGAGGAAGGATCACATGCAAGAGGTCGGCCAAGGAAATTTCGTTATCGTCGAGCAGGTCGTCGCCATGAAATTGTCGAAGAATTTCGTTTTCATCGGCAGGTCGTCGTCGAAATGTAGTGCCGTTCTATTGGCTGCAAAAGGCCCGCATATAACAAACGGAATAATCATTATGATCGCGGGTTCGGTCCTTGAAACAATGCAGAAGAATATCGGGAATATTATAGGCTTCTCCGTATGGTTACGGCAATGTTTTCAATCCGGTCAACGGGGGCTATTTACGATTACGCAATCGAAAGAAATACATATTATTACAATCCGGGCAAATACAAAATCAATGCAATACAAATAAGACAAAACCGGATTTCACCGCTAATCCATAAATGAATTGTTGACGCTTCGCGTATCCCCACCAGCCCATCCAGAAACGATGCTCAGGGGAGTTGAGGTGATCAGGGAAGTCGGGGAGCATGCAGAATAACAAAGGGCGGGGGAAGCTGTCACAGACCCCGAGAGGGGGAGGATGGAAGAGTCGTCGTCGTCGTCGTCGTCGTCGTCGGAGGAGGAGGAGGAGGAGGAGGGGGAAGAGGAGGAGGAGGAGGAGGAGGAGGAGGACGGAGAAGGAGGAAGAATCGGAGGAGGAGGAGGAGGAGGGGAAGGAGCTTCTTGGGGGTCTTTTGAGGGCCTCTTGGAGGGCTTTTTGGGCGCCTTGGGGCATCTTGGGCGCCTCTTGGGACCCTCTTGAGGCGCTCTGGGGAGCCTTCGGGGCGCTTTTGGGGCCATCTTGGAGGGAGTCGATCAAACAAGAGGGGGGGTTTAATTAGCGTCCCCCCTCGGAAGCCCTAAAATCGCCTCTTGGACCCCTCTTGGAACGCTCTTGGAGTGCTCTTGGGCGCTCTTGGGGCCGTCTTGGGGCTCGTTTGGGGCTCTCTTGGGGCCCTCTTGGGCCATCTTGGAGCCATCTCCAGGCCTCGAATGGCCATCGGAAGCGAAAAGGCGAGAAAGCAAAAATCATTGATTTTCTTTAGGTTTTGGGACGATTTTGGCCTCTTCGGGGCCTCCTTGGGGAGCTGTTTGGCCACTTGGAGTTATCTTGGGGCCGTCTTTGGGCTTCTTGGAACCATCTTAGGAGCCATCGTGAGCGATCTTGCGCTATCTTGAGCCATCTTGGAGCTCATCTTGGGTTCTCTGAGGCGCTCTTGGAGCCGTCTTGGGCCATCTTGGACGCTCTAACTACCCGCGGCCCCCCCCGTCCAGGTCGAGGGGAGGGGGTAGGGGGAGGGGTAAACCCCTCCCGAAGGGGGAAGAGGGAGGGGTGGAAGATGATCTGCTCTAGACCACCTACGCCCAGAGGGCTGGTGGGATTCCCGACAATCGCACCATTCTGTATGTCCCGCTAATGCCAACTCACGAAACCGGTTTTTCCACAAAAACAAGCTCTAGACTTGAAAACGGTTTCGTCTTTAAGCTTTCCGTCCCGTTTGAACCCAATTTCTTGTTAAAACAACCTCTACCATTAAACCTAGTTTTCTTTTTGAAGCCAGCTCTCCCGGCTCTCCTGCTTAAGCCGGCTATCCCGCTTAAACCGGTTCTCCTGCATAAGCCGGATCTCCCGCTGAATTGGTAGGCCGGTTCCCCCGCCTAACCCAAACTCTCTTTCTTTTACCGACTTTCCCGCTTAAACGGGGTTTCCTGCAAAAGCCGCACGTCTCTGCAATTCCTTCGTTTGCGCGCCTTGTTGCTGCCAATTGCAGGTCTCCTTGCTGCCAATTGCGAGCCTGCCAATTGCGAATCCCGCTGCTGCCAGTTACGAATCCCGTGCCAATTGCGAGTCTCGTTGTTGCCAGTTGCGAGTCCCGTTGTTGCCAGTTGCGAGTCCCGTTGTTGCCAGATGCGAGTCCCGTTGTTGCCAGTTGCGGGTCCCGTTGTTGCCAGTTGCGAGTCCCGTTGTTGCCAGTTGCGAGTCCCGTTGTTGAGTTGCGAGTCCCGTTGTTCCAGTTGTGAGTCCCGTTGTTCAATTGCGAGTCCCGTTGGTGCCGGGCATAAGGTCTTGGTGCAGTTCCGGACGGTTTTACGAGATTTCCGGCAAACACCATCGAACGGCAACACCGATTATTAAAGAGTTTGTTCGACGTCGGATGGGAAATTGAATAGAGCGGACCTCATGGCACAAGTATGTGGAATTTACGCGATGCTGAAATACAAATTCAATCGTGCTCATGGAAATTCCCGTGACATGGAAGCAA
Source organism: Prorocentrum cordatum (assembly GCA_963575745.1). Classification (NCBI taxonomy): domain Eukaryota; class Dinophyceae; order Prorocentrales; family Prorocentraceae; genus Prorocentrum; species Prorocentrum cordatum. The sequence continues at coordinate 23,459 of CAUYUJ010005736.1, read as the reverse complement.
TGTTGAAATTGGTGCACGCAGAAAGGATCAGACGTTCTCATCCAAGCACAGATTTGAAAGAAGGTATGTATGATATGTTTCGACATGTGTTTCTACGAATTTTTTACGCGCACGTTTACGTCACAAAGGAGGGAACATACAGAGATGTTAACCGACATCATGTGCAAAGAGCAGTCATTCTGAACATTCGATATTTATCGAAGTTGTTTACGAAGCATTGTATTGATTTCCTTTAGATAGAGCTCTCAAATTCGAGATTGGAAAATAGGAAGAGGCCCCAAGCCAAGGCAAAGGCATTCATAAGATTTAAAGAAATGTTGTGACCCTCTCTTCGTGATTTGGCCATAGAGAATATTTCACAGAGTGAGAAATAAGTGCGAAAAGCCAATTAATTTGAACACAAATGTTGCAGAAGGCATCGTGTTATTCATTATTTTGGCATCTAAATTTTACCAAGGGCAGAGTTGACGAAATGCCGCAGAAGAAGAGTAAATATTGTCAAGTAAAAATGTGTGTGTGTGATATGCCAGCGTATTACAGCAAATGACGGAGCAGTCAGAAATTTAAGTATTAAAGGAGCGTAGCACAAATTACCTGTATTTTGATTTGGAATCGTTGCGAAGAAAAGATTTGAGCATGAAATCAAGGAGAAGATTTCCAATACGTAGCACCGAAACGACGGGAAATATTGACACCATACATTTGTGCTCACATTTTTTTTTTTTCTTTAAAAAAATTAACGTTCGGTGAAATGCTCACCAGAAATATTAGAATTATGTCGTCCTTGTTGTATTTACGGGATGTGTTTTTTTTTGCATGCAACATATTTCTTCAAGATATTGTTTTTGTCTTTTGTTTTCGAATCCAGTGTTTTTCTGTTTATTTTGCAGTAATATTTTTGAGTTAAACATTACATCCATCAGTTCGAGCATTCGTTTTTTTCAGTAGAAATTGAATTTAAGCGTATACGTTTGTTGTTTTGTTTGTGTCAGGGCGTATGTAGCTTAAGAATAATATTGGTTATTGCTCAACAGATGCACACCTCATCGCATGCCTTGATGTTCCTTGCCTTTTTCTCTAATTGAATTTTGTTTAAAGGCGTCTAAATTTTAATAGAGTTGGTGCGTCAGATTTGAGTAAGAATACAGCACCGAAATTGGCGATAGAGTCGCGAAGAGGAACATCAGAAACGCACATGCTTCATTTATTTTGATGTTTTGACGGTATGATTGTCGAAGGAAAATAGTTCAATAAATCAGAAATTTATTCAGATTGGGCATTTTGGCGGTTTCTTTCAGTTTTGATTGCGGTTGTTGTTATTAGTTCCGTTTTTTTTCCATTTGTTATTGTGTTTACGGTTTTTGTTTACATTTATTGTTTCGGTTGTGCGGTCGGCTAGCGCGAACGACGATTATAATTTATCATTGCGTTTACGGTTTCTGTTCGTTTGCATTTTGTCAGTTGTGCGGTCCGAGAGCCGAGAGCGCGAAAGACAATAGTAATGTTATCGTGTTTACGGTTTTGGAGCGCAAACGAAACTATTATATATTATTGTGTTCCCGGTTTTTGTTTGTATTCGTTTTTATTCCGTTTCTATTTGCTAAACCGCCCAAAAGTGTTTACGGTGTTTGCTTGCATTCGCTTTTGTGAGTTGTGCGGTCCCAGAGCGCAAAAGAAGAGTATAATCTATCAGGTGTGTTTGCAGTTTTTGTTTGTTCTTGTTTTTTCTCAGTTCTGCGGTCCGAGAGAGAACGAGAAACGAGTATAGTGTATTATTTTGCGAAGGGTTTTTGCTTGCATTTGGTTTTTGGGATTTGTGCGGTCTGAGAGCGCGAATTCAGATTTACCTTTATCAGTTGTTTGGTCTGAGAATAAAAGTATATTGTAAATTATCATTGTGGTCACGGTCTTTGTTTGTTTGTTTTTCGTTGGCTGTGCTGACCGAGGGCGCGAAGTGTGTTTTGCCGTTTCGGTTTGATTTGTTTTTTTTTCTCAGTTGTGCGATGATGGTAGAAGAAGAATATAATTTACCATTGATTACATTTACGGCCATTATTTTCGTTTGCCTTTTGTAAGTTGTTCTGAAAACGAAAGGAGAGTCTAAGTTATCAGTGCGCCCCAGCAGGGGGAGGAAGGGTTTTGCAAAGGGAGACGACAGCTTCCGCTAAACCACCTCAGCCCTGAGAGCGGGTGGGACTCTACGCTGCGAGACTGTCGAATGGGGGCCCGGGCACCGCCTGCCTGCGCCGGAAAGGGTGGGACAGGGAACCGTTTTTCAGTGGGGGCGCGCATCAAGAAAGCATATGTTTTTTCTATCAGGGCATTTTGGGTTTCTTCGCTCCTCGCTGCGCTGTGACTGCTCGCAGCCGTTGAAGGAGCTGCTGTGTTCCCAGGTTTCCCCTCAGGTGCACCTCGCGCGTGGGTTCTCAAGGTGCGAGGGTTTCTTGCGGCCGCGCCGCGCTGTATTCAGTGTTTTGCCGATCCGCGCGGGCCCTCGCACCCTCCCTCCCCCAGCCCATGGAGCAGATCTTGGCTGTCTTTGGCGCCTGCTTCAAGCAGGCGGAATCCCCCCCAAAGGACGCAGTGTTGCAAACAGTCGCATTCAGGCGAGGCCCAGAGCCAGACCCTTTCCCTCCCCCCTTCCGCCCCATGTCGAAACGCCGAATATGCAAACGTTCATATAGGGAGTGGGGGAGGGGGGGGCTGCGACATCTGCTGCGTGCAGTTGGCTCCTCGATACCTGGGCGCCTCCCGGCGCCACGAGGTTCCAGGAAGCCATTTCTGCGCGAGCCGATTCGTCATCGTCACGACGATGACGAGACGTCATGACGAGACGATGACGATGTCGTCAGCGTCATCGTCATCGTCGTCGCCCCTTGCTTCCGATCCTCCGCTCCGCTTCCCTCCCCTGGTGGCTCGAGCCCCCTCCCCCCCCCTCCCTGAGAAGGTCGGAGATCCTCCACACGAGCCCGGGTCAGCGCACCCTTGGCTCTGCAGAATCTCTGGCCGACCCCCGCCGGTCTGGGTGACCCCGTAAAATCGGGGGTCCAGCGAAACGAGGGCGGTGCAATGGGTTTGGCGCAACATCTTCGTGGGTATGCAGCAGGCTTGGGGCGTGCAGTACAATCCGGTGCGCAGATGTATTGCTGGATTTTCGCGTGCCATACATTCGTTGCAATACTATGCAACACAACTTCCCTTGCGCAAGGAGCACATTTGCAGTGCGACTGCCCCAAATCTATGGCAGCAGCCCTTTTCAGTTGGACCTCCGTGTGGGCCAACCACAGTTTGCACTGATCCCCGTCGCAAGGCTCCCGACACGGGACGCCTGCCTGGGCGACCTCCCTGACCCCCGACGTCGTGATTTTGTTCGCAATGGCGACCCCCAGATTTCTGGACCCCTCCCCTGGGACCAGTTTTGCATCCTGAGTCGTTTTTGACGGTTCCGGGGCCCGGCGAGGGCCCCTGGAGGCCGACAATAGCGAAAGGGTCTTGGGTCAACCACGCTCTGCCTTGATCCCCATATCGCAAGGCTCCCGACTCGGGACGCCACCCTGGGTGACCTCTCCACCTCCTCCCTCCTCCTCCGCTTCCTCCTCCTCCTCCTCCCCGTGCCAATGGTGCGCAGGGCTCCTGTTGGGTAGTCGGGTGAGGACGCACGGGGCGCCTATAAGGAGACCATCGATCTCCGAAGAGCACCTCACCCGAGCCCTCTGGAGATACGCCACCGGGGCGACACAAGCAATCTGGTTTCAAATAGGGGTCCCCCCAACCCCGCTTGACAATCGCCATATCGAGCGAGCAGTTGCTCACTCGACATATCAGGATGCTGGACATTGTTTCCCGGCTCCTCCATACCTGCCTCATGAATAAGATTAGTATTTGGCATTCGCACGAGGTGTATTACCTCCACGGGGCAGCGCCCTGATACGACTGTATGGGTGTGGGCTTCCCCAGTCTTGCATTATCGAAGAGGGTAGTTCTGCCAATACCAGGTATTCATCCTTTGGGCATTAGCCCTTCGTGTTTTGACCCCTCATCCTTCCGCTCCAAATGCTACTCCTAACAGGGCAGCTCTCACCTGTGTGCTACCCCTAACCCGGGTAGTCAACTCTTTTCTCCGCACGCGCTACCCTCACCTTGGCATGCGTTTGCACGCGTTGGCATTCACTGGCAGGCGTTGGCATGCATTGGCATGCGTTGGCATGCATTGGCATGCATTGGCATGCAATGGCATGCATTCGCGTGCGTTGGCGTACTATGGCATGCGTTGGCATGCATTGGATTTTTCATGCAAGGGCATGCGTTGGCTTGCTATGGCACGCGTTGGCACACATTGGCAAGCATTGGCATGCAAGGGCATGCATTGGCATGCATTGGCCTGCGTTGGCATGCGTTGGGATGCATTGGCATGCATTGGCATGCATTGGTATGCAGTGGCACGTGTTGGCAGGCATCGGCATGCAAGGGCATGCATGGGCATGTGTTGGCATGCGTTGTCATGCGTTGGTTTGCTATGGCACGCGTTGGCATGCATGGGCATGAATTGGCATGCGTTAGCATGCGTAGGCATGCCTTGGTATGCGTTGTCATGCGTTGGCATGCGTTGGCATGCTTTGGCATGCATCGGCATACGATGGCGTTCATTGGCAGGCCCTGGCATGCATTGGCATGCGTTGTCATGCGTTTGCATGCGCTGGTATGCCTTGGCATGCGTTCTCATGCAGTGGCATGCGTTGGCATGCATTGGCATGCGTTGGCATGCTTTGGCGTTCGTTGGCATGCATTGGTATGCATTGGCATCCCCTGGCCTGCGTTGGCGTGCGCGGACATGCAGTGGCATGCGTTGGCATGCTTTGGCATACGTTGGCATCCGTAGGCAGCCATTGGCATGCAATGGTATGCAGTGGCATGCCCTGGCATGCGTTCGCATGCGTTGGCATGCCCTGGCGTGCGTTGGCATGCATTGGCGTGCGTTGGCTTGCTATGGCACGCGTTGGCATGCACCGACATGAATTCAAATGCATTGGCATGCTTTGGCATGCATTGGCATGCGTTTGCGTGCTATGGCATGTATTGGCATGCGGTGGCATGCGTTGGCCTGCGTTGCATGCGTTGGATGGGCCCGTGTTGGCATGCGTTGTCATGCGTTGGTTTGGTATGGCACGCGTTGGCACGCGTTACCATGCGTAGGCATGCTTTGGTATGCGTTGTCATGCAATGGCATGCGTTGGCATGCTGTTACATGCGTTGGCATCCGCTGGCATGCGTTGACATGCGATGGCGTGCATTGGCATGCCCTGGCATGCGTTGGCATGCGCAGGTATGCATTGGCACGCGTTCGCATCCAGTGGCATGCGTTGGCAGGTGTTGGCGTGCGCTGGCGTGCATTAGCATGCATTGGCATGCGTTGACATCCATAGACATGCGTTGGTGTGCGTTGGCATGCATTGGCACGTGTTGGCATGCATTGGCATGCGCTGGCATCCAGTGTCACTGGCATGCATTGGCATGCGTCAGCCTGAATTGGCATGCGTTGGAGTGCATTGATATGCCTTGGCCGTCGCTGGCATGCATTGGCATGCGTTTGCATGCGTTGGCTTGCGTTGGCATGCGTTCGCATGCGTTGGCATGCTCCGGCATGCTCTGGCATGCAGTGGCATGCGTTGGCGTGCGTTGGCATGCATTGGCTTGCGTCGGCACGCGTTGTCATGCGTGGGCATGTGTTGGCATTCGTGTGCATGCAAGGGCATGCGGTGGCATGCATTGGCTTGCGTTGGCATGCGTTGGGATGCAGTGGCATGCATTGGCATGCTCTGGTATGCAGTGGCACGTGTTGGCATGCATGGACATGTGTTGGCATGTGTTGTCATGCGTTGGTTTGCTATGGCACGTGTTGGCATTCATTGGCATGCGTTGCCCAGTCATATCACGACAGTCGTCTTTACATCAGTTGCACTGCGGCTGTATAGGTTGGCGCCGATCGCATCGGAACTTTGCGAGGACTGTGGGCTACGTCTATGCTTCGCGTGCTCATCTAGCCTGCGGTCCGTTGTTTCGGCTGGTCCGACTCAACAAACAAGGCTGGAGTTTTGGTAGCAAGTCGCACTAGGCAGGTAAGGCTAGCGCCGTCCGCGCTGGGACTCTGCGAGAACTGCGGGCTACGCCTATGCTACGCATACCCATCTAGCCTGCGGTCCGTTGTTTTGGCTGGCCTGGCTCAACAAAGAAGGCTGGAGTTCTGGCACCAAGCAGCACTAGGTAAGAAAGACCAGCGCCGTCCGCACTGGGACTTCGCCAGGACTGTGGGCCACGGCTATGCCTCGCACACCCATCTAGCCTGCGGTCCGTTGTTTCGGCTGGCCCGGCTCAACAAATGCGGCTGGAGTTCTCGTAGCACGCCTTATTAGGTAGCAAGATCTTGGGAACTTAGCTATGGCTTCGGGCTAAGCTCCGTAAGTTTGCGTGACCCTAAAAGTTTTAGAGTCGCGCGAATTTCCAGTCGCCAGAGCGAAGGCGACGGTGATTTGGGTTTAGGTATCGGTCTCCCCGGTCAGGGCACTGGTTCTTGGGGGCCACAGCTATATCCCTGACCCGTGCTATCCCGAACTCGGGTAGTCAACTCTTTTCTTTGCGCGCGCTACCCTCACCTTGGCATGCGTTTACCATGCATTGGCATGCATTGGCACGCGTTGGCTTGCATTGGCATGCGTTGGCATGCGTTTGCATGCGTTGGCATGCAGTGGCATGCATTGGCGCGCGTTGGCATGTGTAGCCATGCACCGGCCTTCGTTGCAATGCGTTGGCATGCGTCGGCATGCGTTGGCACGCAGTGGCATGGTTTGGCATGCATTCGCATGCGTTCGCATGCGCTGGCATACATCGACATGCATTGGCACGCATTGGCATGCATTGGCATGCGTTGGCATGCGTTGGTATGCGTTGGCGTTCATTGGCATGCAGTGGGATGCTTTGGTGTGCAGTGGCATGCAGTGGCATGTGTTGGCACGCGTTGGCATGCATCAGCGTGCACTTGCATGCATGGGCATTCCTTGCCATGCGTTGGCATGCATCGGCATGAGTTGGCATGCTTTGGCATGCGTTGGCATGCATTAGCGAGCGTTGGCATGCATTGGCGCGCGCTGGCATGCATTAACATGATTTGGCATGCGTTGGCACGCGTTGGCAGACATTAGAATGCATCGGCACGCATTGGCATGCGCTGGCGTGCTATGATATGCGTTGGCATGCATTTGCGCGCGTTGGCTTGCGTTGGCATGCATTGGCCTGCGTGACATCCACTGGTCTGCGTTGGCATGCGGCGGCATGCCTTCACATGTGTTGGCATGCGTTGACATGTGTGGGCATGCGTTGGCATGCATTGGCGTGCATTGGCATAGGGTGGCCTGCGTTGGCATGCATTGTTTTGCGTTGGCATGCGTTGGCACTCGTTGGCGTCATTCGGCATGCGCTGGCCTGCGTTCGCATGCGTTGGCACGCGTTCGCATGCGTTGGCACGCTTTGGCATGCTATGGTATGCGTTGGCATGCAGTGGCACGCGTTGGCATGCGTTGGCGCGCGTTGCCATTCATTGGCATTCGTTGGCACGCGTTCTCATGCGTTGGCGTGCGTCGGCATGCATTGGCATGCGTTGGCATGCATTGGCGTGCCTTGGCATGCGTTGGCATGCGTTGGCATGCGTTGGCATGCGCTGGGAAGCGTTGGCATGCAGCGGCACGCATTTGCATTAATTGACATGCGCTGCCCAGTCATATCGCGTCAGGCGTCTTTGCATCAGTTGTGCTGCGGCTGTGCAGGCTGGCGCCGTTCGCACAGGAACTCTGCAATAACTGTGGGCTACGGCTATGCTTTCGCATACCCATCTAGCCTGCGGTCCGTTGTTTCGGATTGTGGTAGGACCGTGGGCTACGTCTATGCTACTCATGCCCATCTACCCTGCGGTCCGTTGTTTCTGTTGGCCCGTCTCAACACATAAGGCGGGAGTTTTGGTAGCAAGCTTCACATGGTAGGAAAGACCAGCGCCGTCCGCACTGGAACTCTGCCAGGGCTGGCCCGATTCAACAAATATGGCTGGAGTTTTGGTCGCACGCCGCACTAGGTAGGCAAGATCTTGTACCGCCCACCTGCTCTTTTTGGGCGCATTCGTATTGGAGGGTTGGAGGGGGTGGGAAGAGAGAGGAGAAGAGGAGGTGGAGGAGGATAATACGTATCCTTGAGCTTGCCTGCTTGTTGGCGGCGCCCATCCACACTAGCGCGTCGCTCTGGGGTGCGAATGAGAAATAGGACGCCGCGCCATCGTGGCCTGCGCCAGCGGCCGCCCACGCCATCCCCCGCCCCTTCCCGTTCCCCCCCTTCTTCCAGGCCCACCCTCCGCGCCGCTTTCCCTCTCATCCACCCGGCCCCTACACTTCCCTAGGTTTGCCCCGTCACCAGAGCCGGCGCCCCAAGCGGAGCGGCGGGTAACCGAGTCGACTGTGCTCGGTGGGCTGGGGGCTTCATCGGCGGCGGGTAGGGCGGCGGCGGGCAATCCGTCCCTTTCGCGGGGCAGGGGGAGCCGAAGTGGGGGTTTGGGGGAGGGAGAGGAAGGGCCCCACGACGACGACGACGACGGCCAGCGCGCGGGCCGTTCTCGCCCCAGGGAGGGCCGCCCGCCCGTGCGAGGAGGGTTTCAAAATTCCCGCCTGCTCCCACTGCCTCCCCCCCCCTTGCGCTCTCCCCTCTCCCTCCTCCTCCCCCGTCCCAGGGCTGGTAGCCCAAGCCGGCTTTTAATGCGGGGTTGCTGGCCAGGGCGGGTCCCCGTTAGCATCCCCCATCCACAGGCTGCGAGTTGGGGTTTCCCCAAGCAATGGGTGTCCCCCGTTGGCAGTGTCAAATGCGGCCAACGGCCCTGATGGACTGTTCAATGGCGGCCCGCTCGCTGACCTGGGTGTTTGGTATGTGATCCTCCTCCTCCTCCTCCTCCTCCTCCTCCTCCTCATCTCCTTCCTCTTCCTCCCTCCCTCCTCCTCCTCCTCCTCCTCCTCCTCCTCCTCCCCTCCTCCTTCCTCCTCCTCCTGTTTCATCTCTCCTCCTCCTCCTCCTCCTCCTCCTCCTCCTCCTCTCCCTCCTCCTCCTCCTCCTCCTCCTCCTCCTCCTCCTCCTCCGTCCTCCTCCTCCTCCTCCTCCTCCTCCTCTCTCCTTCTCTCCTCCTCGTCCTCCTCATCCTCCTCCTCCTCCTCCTCCTCCTCCTCCTCTCCTCCTCCTCCTCCTCCTCCTCTCTTTCCTCCTCCTCCTCCTCCTCTACCTCCTCCTCCTCCTCCTCCTCCTCCTCCTCCTCCTCCTCCTGGCGCTGCTCCGCTCCGCCGCCCGCCCCCCTTGCCGGCTCGAGCCCCCGTTCCCCCCCGGGGTCCCCCCCCCTGGAGGGGCAGGGGGGGGGGGGGTGCTCGCTGGCTGGCCGCGGGCTACGCCGGCCCCGGGGGGGGCGAAGTCCGCTGGCCCCGAGGCGCCCCGGGCCGCCGCCGCCGCCGCCGGCCCGCTGCGAGGGCTCGCGGGGGCGGCCAGGAGTCCAGCAGTGGCGAAGCGTCCCGGCTTGCCGATGGAGGCCCACGGAAGAGTGTTCTGATATCCTCTTGTGGCCTGCGCGACATGATCTCATAATATTTCTGGCTGGGACTGTCTTGATTTTACGCGTCGGCGCTGTGTTCTAAGAATATTGTTTTCTTATTCGAGCATTTTTGGGTTCGAAGAACACTTCGTGGTAGGCCTGTAGGAATGCCTGGACAGTCGGTCCCTGCTCAAGACCTGGCGCTGCAATTCTGTTCATCAGATCCTGGCGCTGCAATGTTTGTCACAAGCGGCGTTTTCGCTTTCAGGACCCTCACAGATCGATCCGGCTCGAAAACTGGGCGACGTAGAAAGATGCGGTCTAGGGCTCCAGGCGTGATGTTTTACGATGTTGCGATTTTTTGCAACGTCGGATCCCAGGGTCTGGCAGCCCAGGGGTCGGAGGCTGGCCATGATATCGTCCCAGATATCGTGGGCCCCCTGGGCTTCGTACTCAGCGCTGGCCATGATTTGCGCCCTCCCTCCCCTCTTGGATGCCCCCCTCTTGGATTAGGTTGGGCATGTTTTCCTACAGGCGGATTTTGGAGGACAAATGCAACAGAGTCACAACATATTCAACAATAACTTAAAGATGGTCGAACAATCGTCCCCATATTTTTGTTGTTTTTACTTTTTGTTGTGTCTTTCTCGTTGAGATGGACAGGCCCGACTTAACTCTTGGACGCCCCCGAAGGTCAATTCGCCGTCGTTCGTCGGCCGTCTGCTCCTCGGCTTCCTTGCGTTGCACCTCTTTGGGGGAACCTCGCTTGTCCCCCCAACAAGTGGTGCCTCTTCTTTCAGGCGATCGCAAACATGGATCAAGGGGGGCGTGGATTAGCGACGGGTCCCGTTTCCATGAGAAATCGCGGATTTCCGCCGCCGAACGGGGCGGCACCGGCCGCATTTGGGGGGAGGTCGCGCGCCAAACCCATGGATCGCTAATCCATGTTTGCTCGCCCCCGATTCTTGTGCCCGGCGCGGGCTCGAGGCGGGCTCGACGCGGATTTGGCGTGGGTTCGGCACGGATTTGACACGGACTCGGCACGGATCCGACGAGTACGGCGTGGATTCGACACGGGTTCGACGCGGATGGGGCCGCGACAGGACAGACGAGGTCCCCCGAGGATACAACATAAGGCTTTGCGGTGGTCTTCGGGACGTGTGGTGGCTCAGTGTTTGAGGCGTCCCAAATTGTCTCAGGGGCAACGATAGGGGGGGATGGGGAACGTATCGATCCCCAGTCGCCCAGGGGCCCGATAGTCCCATCCCGCCCAGGAGCGTGCGGACTTGCTATCGGGGGCCAATCGCCGATCTGTCGGCGGTGTATCGCCGACCTGTCGGCGGTCTATCGATGAGTCCCCCCCCCAGGCCGGTCCTCCCCATCGTTGGCCCTCATCTGGGCCTCGCGTTTTTGCTCGGACTCGGGCGGCTGCGCGCGAGGCGCCCGCCCTCGCCGCCTCCGCCACGGCGGGGCGGGCCCTCCTTGGGCCTTCCTGGAGGCACTTTGGGCCGCGCTGAGGCCACCCTTGGAGCCGTCTCGGGGGCGCTGTGCCTGGCCTTGCTTTGCGCGGGCCTTGTGGTGCCAGAGCAGATCGGGGCCAGATGGGCTCCGGGTAGATCGGGGGAGGATTCATGGCCCCCGGCCCCCCGCGCGCGTGCCTTGTGCCAGATCGGCTTGTTCGTCGGGGTGGTGTACGACAACCGCGTCCCCAGGGGATGACTGTGTTGCTCACAACCTCCTCTCCACGGTCTTGTGCCCGACCATCTTGTTTGTGGGGTCGATGGGCAAAAGTCGTATTCCCAGATGGCCAGACGAGGAAGGCGTATACCGCTGCCCCGGCCTCGTTCCCGCTTTTTTGGAGGCTCTCCTGGGAGGGCCTCGTCGCCACGGCCAGATTCGCCTCGAAGGTCTCTTCAGTGGGCATTCCTGGAGAGGGCCGTAGAGTAGCGGTACCGGTACCGTTTGGTTTCCCCAGGTTGGGTCAGAGTACATGGGGTCGGAGGATCGCGCCGCATCGCCGATGCCCAGGCGTTGCGGTTCGATGCGTAGCCCGGTTCTTCTCCACGCCGACGTCGCCGATGCGTCGCCGACGTCGCCGATCGACGATGCATCGGCGATGCATGGGCGATGCGCGCGATCCTCCGGCCCCATCTGCTCGGACCCCATCTAGGAGGCCTCTGAATGTGTGTTCACCCTTTGGGGTTCTGCCGTATTGGTCTTTCTGGGGATGGTGGGGGGATGGGTGTGTGTGAATTCCTTTTCCCGACGGAGAAGAAGGGGGGGTCGGGAGAGAGCCGCCCTAAATCCCCTTTGCTCGATACAAGGTTGAGGTTGCTCTCCCTGCCTGCTTTTCTCTTCATCTCCCCTGTCCTCTCCTCTCTCACGTCCCCTTCCCCGTGCATGCTTCCTCTGTTTCCCTCGTGCGATTTTGCCGTCCGTCCACCATGTTTGTGGATAGGCAGACTCTAGCTCAGCGACGGTAGTAGCCAGCACGCGGTCCTCAGCCGTGTTGATTTGCCATGCCATATCTCGGCGGCGAAACCCGAACCCTACCCTCACCGATTAACGATTCAGGCAACTCGATGGGCAGCGGGGATCGGGTTCGGAACTCGTCGAACACGCGGCGAAATCCGAACCCTACCCCCGCCTCCCATCGACAATGGAGAGTCGATGGTTGGTGGGGGTATGGCTTCGGATGTCGCCGCCGAATATCCCATACCTCATGCTGGCTTCTTGTCGATCGGGTGGATGAGGACTGGGGATGATCTCACGCGCAGCTCGTGCCATCCACGCACTGTTGAACATCCGTTCCTGCCTCTGTGTTCTGCCAGGCTGGACTCGCATGTCCCTGCAGCAGGCCGGGGACGAGGAGCTGCAGGAGGGAGGAGGAGGAGCGCGGAGAGTGCAGATGGGATGAGGAGGTGCTTAACGAGGACAGAGGGGCAGGAGGAGCACGAGCGAGGAGGGGGATAAGGAGTGAAGGATTGAGAAGGATCAGCAGGAGTATGATGTACGAGGAGGAGGGTCGAGGAGGAGCAGGATGAGGAGACCGGGAGGAGAGGATGCTCAGGCTGAGGATGAGTACAGAGGACGGTGTATCGGCTTCGCATCTGCCCTGCGGTCGCGGCGGAAACATTCCAGTATCCAATGTTGAGGGTACCCTCTGGGCCATAGCCTTGGCATCGCTCGGACGTGTGCGTGTTGTCTCGGTGAGGACCACCGAGGAGCATATGTTGGAGCATAGTGGGAGAAAAAATGCGCACGAAGCCGAAACAAGTGCACGGGGAAGGGACGTCCGAGCGATGGCGAGTAACCCGCGTTGTGCCCCCCCCCCCCCCCCACACACCCACCCACCCACCCACCCAAAACGTGACGCTCCCCACCCTAGTGTGTCCCTGGCACTGCCGCAACGTGTAACGTGGCGACCGTTCTCGTCGGTCGCGGCTGGAACATCCGGAGGATGCCCGAGAGCTGCTCGTCGTGTCGGCGTCTCTCCGCCCTCTGAGAATGGGCGCAGCCTCGGGCTCTCGAGCGGTGATGCTGCAGTTCCCGCCGTGGGTGGGCACGAGACGGGGTTTGATGGCCTGGCTGTCAGTGGGCAGCGGCTTGCCGTGGACGTCACGGGCCGGGGAAGGGCTTCTGCGGGAGCCCCGCCGCTTTTCCTGCGATGGCCTGCCTCCTCGCACTTCCCGCCCGGGCGCGCCGCCGACGCGGGGGATACAAACGCGGAACAGCTGCCACCCGTCAGGGAAGAGGCGTGCGTGGACACACGAGAGCCTTGGCGCCGCTCGGGCGTACCCATCGTCGTCGAAAGTAGAAGTTTTGGAGCCAAATGTTCCAATCGACTTGAAGCGCCTTCCTACTTCAATGATCGAGTGGCTTCACATGTTCTGTCCTCTAAGGGGGCGGGCGGACACCCAATCCTGCATGTTTCTACCCGCTTCTTCCGACAGATGGGTATGCATTTTTTTCGGCGAGGCCAGCGCCAGAAAGTCTGGACCGTCCTGGTGCTCGGGGGGAGTGGACGTCCGAGCGCTGGCGAGGAGCTGTGCGCACGTGAGCCGCCGCCCCGCCCGCCCGCCTGCCTGCACGGTGGAGCCGCGCGCGGGGGCGTGCCGGCAAGAGTTCACGAGAGGTCAGGGGCGCGACGCGGTTATGCGGTTATGGAAGACTTGGAGACTTTGGAGAACCTTACCTACTAGTCGGCCTTGGAAAAACCTTACCGTACCTACTTTCTTCTATTGACCTGAAGGTGACCTAACTTTCGGCGACGCGCTTCGAGAAGATGAAACGCCATAAACATAAACGTTTGGCGCTCCGCGCTGATTTCTTGGATCCGCGCTGGGCCCCCCCGGCGGCGCCTCCGACGCAGGAGGGGCGTCCAGCGCAGATCCAAAAAATCCGCGCGGAGCGCCACAAGTTAATCCTTATGGCGTTCTTTCTTCGCCTAGAAGTCCCGGAGTATGTAAGTCCCATGTCAGGGGGGCCTTGACAGCTCTGCTCCAGGTCTGACCACCTGGTCGGATCTCCTCTTTCGGTTTGGGGGTCGCTTGGGCTTTCGCTGGTCCTCATACTGCCTGGATCAAAAGGCTCACAACGTGTCCTTTTATATCTATGATGCGTGCGGGTTCGGCGCTCGGGAGGAACATGGCCTCATCTGGCTTGCTGGCTGCGGGGTGGCTTGTGACAGTCCTAATTGTCATGGTTACGTCGGGCTGGGAGTTAGACATAAACTAAACGTGGTGCTCATGGCTGGAGAATGCACAACATTTGTGCCCGCTGCGTAGTGTGGAGATGATGCGGCAGTCGGGGTGGTGAGAAAATGGGGAGGGTGACTTGGAGGGGACAGGAAGGAAGAGGTGGGGGGGGCGTTGGAGGAAACTCGACAACGGGTGAGGAGGAGGCTGTGCACAAGGGAAAGGAGGTGGTACGATGAGAAAACGAGGGCCGTTCTATTAGGGGGGATGACGAGGCGAGGGGGGTGGAGGAGCAGGACAAGGGGGAGGAAGTGTAGGGAATAGGAAGGGGCCAGAGGCTTTTGCCCCTCCCTGCGGAGCACGCAGCGCCAGGAAGGAGGGCCCGCCCAGGTGGCGACGGCGAAGCAGAATCCGTCGTCGCTGCGCCCGTGGCGCTGCCAAGCAGGCGCCTCCTCCGCGTCCCCCTCCTCCGTGGCCTCCCATTTCCTTCTGTCCGCGCCATCCCTCGTCCTCGCCGTCGAGTGGCATTCGGTCCATTTCGCCACCATGCCTGGGATGTGGGTCAGAGGCCTCGAGGATGATATGTTAAAAGGGCCTCTTGGGATGCCCCTCGGAGGCATCATCGACGCATTTTAGGAGCCTCTCGGGAAGCATCCTGGGGAGCCTCTGGGGCCTTTCTTGGACCACATTGGAGACCCTTTGGGCCGTCCTGGAGCCTTCTTGGGCAGTCTTCGGGCCCTCGTGGGAACCCTGAAAAAACATTCAACCGCTTATGCCAATCCCGTTTTTTCTTCCCGAGTCCTCCTGAGGGTCCTTTTGGAGCCCTCTTTGGGCGATGTTGGACGCCTCCTCGGGCGTCTTGGGGCCGTCTTGGAGGTCTTGGAGCGCTCCAGGGCCGCCTCGGGGCCTCTCAGACCGTCGTGGCAGGCTCTGGGGAATTTCTTGAGCCGTCTTCGGGTCTCCTGGCCTGATGGAAAGGCGTGCGGGAAGCTCCAAATATTGTGCGACGAGCCCCGAAGGCTCCTTGGGCCTCCCGGGACCAGCCCGGAAAACACATGTTCTTTTACTCGGTACAGAGGACCCTGAGAGATTTGAGGACACTTCACTCGGTGCCTACAGTCGGCCCCGATTAGTAGGTCGGCCCTGGGTACCCTTGTGTCCTGTGTCGACATTCCCATTGCAATGTGGCCCTCAGAAGGGTCTTGTGTCCTCTCGCGTGTTCTCTCCGAGCAAGTGCGACTGTAGTGGCATGGTGGCGGACTATTTCTCTCCCTGCGCATCCTCCGCCAGCTCCTTTTTCGCTGGTTTCTCGTGCCCCTTGCCTCTCAGCCTGCTCCTGGTTATCATGCTTCATCCTCATACTCGTCCCGCCGCCCGCCCCCTCGCCCACCGCCGCCTCCGGCTCATCCTCGCCCTCCCTCTTCGCTCTTCCCACTCTGCTTCGCCCGTTTCATGGTCTTCCTTTTCTTTTCCGTCGTCCAACCGCATGCTGCGTGGCCTCGTCCCACCCAGTCCGCGCAATCAGGGCGAATCCAGAGAACGATTCCGCATCCTTTTCTGTTTATCTGGGCGCATCGCCACTCCAGCTCAATCGGACGGTCGAATCCGGTTGAATTCTTGACCCAACCCAGCGTAGTCGCCTTTTGGTCTGGCTTGATTTTGGCTTAGTCTAGCCCATGAAGACTTCCCAAGTATTGCCTCCCAGGGTGGGGGAGAAGGGGACACCGGGCTGACAATCAGCTACCCCTCCTCGGTCCTCTGTTCCCGTGACATGGCTGGTGGGTTCGCTTCTGACTTTTCCAGCGCTCCCGAGTCCCAACATTCGGCGGCGCCACAGGTCCGCGGACGACTTGTGTCGAGGGCAGAATCACGGGGACCATGACCAAGCTGTCGCGGGTTCTTGTCGAAGCCGATTTTGGTCATGGTCCGTGCCAGCCATCGCCGTTGCGCGAGGTTGATCCACGGAATGGCGCTGACCAATATCGACCGTGACCAAGATCGGCACGTCGTTTCCGCGATCAGTCTTGGTTGCGAATCCCGTCTTCTCCCCTCCATTGTGTGCACAGTACCGTGCTGGCGTCTATCGAGGCATCGTTATCCGCCGCGCCGCCGCGCTGCAGCCAGGCCCGGGCCACCCTGGGCTCTCGGACGTGGAGTCCTCCTTCTCGAGCGCGGGCGCGGTGCGCAGCCGGGGGAGTGGGGTCAGGGGCAACGTGCGGGACGATCGAAGTGGGCACGGAAGAATGGGTACGTACAGAGACCGACAGCCGGTCCTGTCGCCGCAGACGTTGTCCATTTGAGGCAGAAGGCCGCTTGCCCAGCAGCGGCCGCTGCCGGTTTTCGGACAACACTTGTTGTTGGGTACTGTACCTAATTTTCCGCATCCATCTCGGGCGTTCCAAACTGTTAGGGGGGGATAGGTCGGGGGCGGCCAAGACGGTGGTGGTGACTAGGGGGCGACTACCATGGCGGGGGCCATGAGATCTCCCAGATCTAATGCCCGTCTCCTGGCCCTCCCTGGGGCCGCGCACATGCCTTGGGCCATGATTTGCGCCCCCCTCTTGGACGCCCCCCTCATGGACGTCCCGCTCAGGGGGCAGGGACAACGTTGTTATATCCGTATGGGCTTCGCCCCCTGCCGCCGGCCCCCTCTCTCGGATAATGGGCAATGCAAGAGCGAAATTATGAGGCCTTGGCGCCGCCGTGAAGCAGCGTCGGGACTTCACGCGAAGACGATGAGTCACCGGCAAGACAAATTGAGATGCTGATGGTATTGTTGAATTCGGTATTGTAGTTCGAGGGTTTATGGCTTTGGATACGCGAGTAGCGAGTAAGTTACAACGGTGTTTGGCTTCGGGGTCGCAACTGTAGCGTAATTTACACAGGTGTTTGGCTTCGGGCACGCGAATATTGCGTAATGTACGCGGCCGTATGGCTTCGGACACGCGATTAGTTGGTAACTTACGAGGGTTTATTGTAATTAGTTGGTTTCCTACGAGGGTTTATTGATTCGGGGTCGCAAATCTTGCATCATTTACGCAGGTGTATGGCTTCGGAGACGCGAACATGGTGTAATTTGCAAAGGTGTATGGCTTCGGGGACCCGAATATCGCGTGATTTACTAGCGTTGGTGGCCTCGGAGACGCAAGCATTGCATATTTTACGAGGGTTTATTGCTTCGGGGACACGAACATGGCGTATGTTGTAAGGGTTTATGGGTTCGGGGACACGAATTTGGTGTAATTCGCGAGGGTCTATGGCCTCGGGAACGCGAACACGGTGTAATTTGCGAGGGATTGTGGCCTCGGGGGCGCGACTTTCATGTATTTTGACGTGTCCCACGCCCCTCCCCCGGGAATTCAGAGCACCCGATTCAGGCGTGGTAACCAGTTTCCTTCTCGACTCCCCCTCCTCGCGCGGTCCATCAACAAAGAACAGTAAGCAGCAAGAAGCAGAACTGTAACAATGGAAACTGGAAATTGGGACTGGCGCAGGGAACGGCAAACCTAGGTCCCACAGCCTGGTGGCCCCACAAGAGGGCTGGCGGATTATGGAAGAAACATCCCGGAGAGGCTTGTCCAAATGGGGGGTTGTCTGGTGTCGGGGGCGGCCAGGAGGGGGTGATGACTAGTGGGAGAATATCATGGCAGGGCCATGCTATCCTCCCAGATTTCATGGCGCCTCTGTTTATTTCAATACGTCACTGGCCCCCCCCTTCCTGAGCCGCGCGCATGCCGCCGGCCATGATTTTCGCCACCCCCCTCTTGGACGTCCCCCTCTTGACCGCCCTTGATGGTGGGGTTGTCCGAATCCCCGCTGGGTTGTCCAAGGGGTTTTCCGGGGCAGGTCGTTTGTCGTCATGAATCTGCATGGGTTGTCCAGGTTGTCTGGGGGGTTGTCTTGCTTGGGTGATCTATCCCTTGAACAGGAGGGGGGTCGGCTCAGGTTTCAGTAGGGACGGCAGGTTCGCGGTTCGAGGTTTTCGGACGGTTTTTTCGGTTCGTAAACGATTCCCAGCCTCGGGATGCGCTCCAGCAGGTGCGTCTGGCCGAGGGTGTTCCGGGGGTGCCTGGAGCCTTGAACGTCCCGAACGGCCGCTGGAGACAACTTATGATCCGAAAAACAACGGGCAACGTGCTGGGGGGGATAGACTCAAGAGGGGATGCATCCACCCCCGATCGCCCGCTCATCGCCGATGGGGGCCCGAGACCCCCACCCCGCCCAGGAGCGTGCGGACTCGGCATGGATCCAGGGCCTATCGCCGGTCTATCGGCGAGGTACCGCGGGGGCGTTCGTTAAGCAATGTGCCCGAGAGGAATCATACCCTGGAGGATTCCTTATCCGACGAGGGCGGCGGCGATACCCGCCCCGCTGGTCCTCTGCCTAACAGCACCCCGCAGGGAGGCACGCCCGCGCGCGCCCCCTCAGCCGCTGCCGTCTCTCTTCCCTCTTCCGCCGCCGCCTCCTCCCCATTGCCTCCCTCCTCCCCCGCCTCCTGGAGGATACAACAAGCGAGTATAGCCATTTCCTGGGAGAGATAACAAGCGAGTGCACAGGGCGCAATTATTAGGGGGTGATTCAAAGGGGGGGAAGAACGGTATTCTTTTCGGGCCCTGAAGGCCCCCTGTTGGGCCCTACAGGGCCCCTTCAGGGCCCCTATTTGCAGCCCTCGCTGCTCCCCCCCATATCGCCCGCAGTAAATTCGCGCCCGAGTATAGCAGTCGACAGCCGTTGGCTTGGGGGTTTGCAACCCCACACCGATCTGCGCTACGCGCTGTGTTCGCTGCGGAAGGTTCGTGTCGCGTGGACGCGTCTGCGGCCCCGCGGCGGGCGGGCGTTCGAGGCTGAACGTCGCTGGTGGCCCATCATCGCCCAACTTGGAAAGATCTGAACGCGATCGAACAGCCGCCGATCTTTCAAGGTTGAACGATCCACGCGGTGTCGCAAACCAGCGCCGGGGTCGTCACTGCGTGAACCTGCCGTACGGCCCTGAAATGCGTTGCGCTCACAAGGCTCCTGGTGGACAGACCTTCCCACATCCGCGTGCCGGTTCTTCTCCGCCCTCCACCTCCTCCTCCCTCCTCGTCGCTGCTGCCGTCTCCTCCTTCCTCCGCCGCCTCTTCTCGACGCCTCCGCCTCACTTGAGGCAAGCGGAGCCGACCTGGCCCGGCTCGCCCAATATATGCTACAGGCTGTGCTATCCAGTTGGCTACGATCCTCGTCTTGTTAATTCCTTGTCTTTTCGGACCACGGCTCCCCCTGGCACACAATCCTGGCAGGAGGTGGGAGAGGTTGAGTGTGTAGATCACCTTCTTTCCACTTGTCGCCTATTCCAATGTACACTCAACCCGCATAAGAAGCATGGGCAGCCTTCCAAGGGTGCCCTTGCATCCTTGCCCGTTCGGCCATCCTTGGCCACTGTCGCTGGCCAACCTCGTTCGAAAAAAAGTTCACATGGGCCTCCAAGGCCTTTGCATCCTTTCCGCGCATCCTTCTGATACGGGCCGCCTATGGTACGGGTTGAGTGTATCAACCTCCCGAGCTAGCAGAGTGAATGTCTGCTGAACCATGCGGCTTGATTTGGCGGTGGCTTGTGATCTTGTCTACCGTGCCCGGAGTGCGCTCGCGCACAAGGAAAGGCGTTTCCGAGGCCGCTCTGGCCTTGCGCGGGCCGCACACAGCCAGATATGTTTCACACCTTCTCGTGCACTGTTGTTGTCAGAAAAGCGGCTGCGTTTCTCTCGTGCGTGACGTGCCCATTGTTTGAATAGTTTTCATATAGTTGTTCACGTATGTGATGAGGTTCGGTTTTGCTTCTGCAGTGACACTGCCATGCCATACGGCGCCAAATTTGGAAACTCGATCTACAACAGCGTGTACTTGTTTCACTGGCCGCCTCTGCTACATCTGCCACGGTGACATCGTCTACTCTCCATGCCCCGTCGCCTTCCCTCCTCTCGCTTTGTCTTCCAGCCCATCCTCCCCGTTTCGCTGCCCTCGTCCTTTTCGCCTCCGCAGCATTCCCCCCCATCCCTTCGCCAGATCACTCTCCTCTTCTCCATCCACAAAGTCCGCCGACCCCCATTCTCCTCCCCTTCCTTTTACCTCCCTCCCACGTCTTTCCCTCACCGCCCTCCCCTCTCTCCCTCCCCTCTTTCCCTCGATCCCAATACGTTTTTGGCTCAACTCCGCACCGCTGGGCTGCGGCCGCGCCGCCCCCGCTCTGGGGCGATGCCTGATACGCTCCTGCAGCAGCGCGGCGGCGCCCAGGATGCGGCCTCGCTCGGCGCTCCTCCCTGTCCGGGGGTGCGCCTGGTGCTGGCCGCCGAGGGCCTGCTGCGCGCGGCGGTGGCGAGCCTGGCGGCTCCCGCCACGCCGCCGCCCACGGGCGCCCCTTGCCGCGCGGCCGCCCCTCGGAGGCGGCGGCGGCGGCGGCGCGAGCGCGGCGGCCGTGGCGGGGGCGCTGCGGGCCGCGGTGCGCCTTGGGCCGACGAGGCTCGTGCCGACGGTGGCGAGGCGAGGGGTGACGACGCGGGGGGCGGCCGCAGGCCCTTGTGGGCCTCCCTCTTGCTCCTGTCGCTGCCGGACGGCTTCGAGGATGAGCTGACCGATGAGCGGACGGAGGGTCTCGTGCTGCGCGGCCCTGGCCTGGGCCCGCCCGCTCTCGCCCCCGGCTCGCGATCGCGCGCTGGCGCGGGCACCGAGGTGTTTGTCGCCGCCGTCGGGGTGTGCTTCGCCTCCGTCCGCTTCGTTACGGATGACCCTGTCGCCGCGCCTCTCGAGATGTCCCAGAACATCCCAGAGCCGCTGCTGCTGGCGGCGCCAGGAGGTGGTGGCAGACGGGGACGGCATGGGGGTCTCGCCGCATTGCGTGGCAGGACCGTTGTCCCTCCCCACCCACCGCCACATGGCGTTCGCGTTCTGCGACCGCCCCAACATGTACCTCTGATGGCACGGTGCTAATCACCCACATGCACCACCGCCAGCTTGCTCGCTCGCTCGCATCCTCCCCGGATCCCTCCGCTGGTCCTCCTCTCTCTCTCTCTCTCGTTCTCTCTCTCTCTCTCTCCTTCTCTCTTTCCTGATCCCCCCTATATCCCTCGCCGCCCTCCGCCGTCCCCCCCCCCTCCCCAAACCGCCACCTTTTTCCTCGAGGGCCCGCCAGGGGGCCGAACACGGACCTCCGCGCAGCCCAGCATTTTTTGGTCGTGGCGAAGGGCGTATTCGACGCTTTCTTTCGAGACAATGGATGTCCCGCGAGGCCGTTGGACGCTTCCGAGCACCTCGATCCTCGATCTTGGATCCTCATCGACCGGCCCCCGTCTCGGAAGGACTTCCTCGGCCCTTGATCCTGGATCCTCGATCTTGCGCCCTCTCTCCTCGCGGTACCTGGTGCAGGGGGACGGCGGCTGGAGACTCGAGACGTCGAACGAGTTGGGGGGCGCGTGACAGGGGGGCGACAGCTGAGGGGGCGGCGAATGCTACAAAAAAGGGCCCTTCGGGGCGCCTAAGAAGGCCTTTCCGGGCCCAAGAGGGCTCAAGCGGGGGTCTTCAGGGCTCGAACAGGGAACCTCTCCCCCCCGCCCGTTGATCGCCCCCCCCGTGAATTCGAACCCGAACGAGAAGGCGGCCGTCGCGTTTTCTCTCGCCGCAGCCTTGCCCCCTTTCCCCTCGTCCCCGCGACGCCCGAAAATCTCATGGCCCGCGCCCGCCTGCTCCTCCCTGCCATCTCCCTGCCCCGCCCCCCGAATGCGGCTGAATGGGCGGTGGAGAAGGAGGAGGAGGAGCAGGAGGAGCAGGAGGAGGAGGAGGAACAGGAGCAGGAGGAGGAGGACGACGAAGAGGAGGACGAAGAGGAGGGACAGCGAGAAGCGAGAAGCGAGAAGCGAGAAGCGAGGAGGAGGAGGAGGAGGAGGAGGTGGCGGCGGAAACGGAAGCGGAGGAGGAGGAGGAGGAGGAAGAGGAGGAGGAGGAGGAGGAGGAAGAGGAGGAGGAGGAGGAGGAGGAGGAGGAGGGAGGAGGAGGAGAGGAGGGAGGGGGGAGGAGGGAGGATGGGAAAGGGAAGAGGGAGGAGGGAGGAGGAGGAGGGAGGAGGGAGGAGGGAGGAGGAGGATGGAGGGAGGGGGAGGAGGGAGGAGGGAGGGAGAGGAGGAAGGAGGGAGGAAGGAGGTGGAAGGAGGAGGGGAGGGAGGAGGAGGAAGAGGAGGAGAAGAAGAAGGAGGAGGAGGAGAGTGAGAAAGAGGAGGAGGAGGAGGAGGAGGAAGAAGTGCTGGGGTCGCGGGGGCTCGGGGGTGTTGGGGTCGCGGCAGCAGGAGGAGGAGGAGGAGGAGGAGGAGGAGGAGGAAGAGGACGATGCGGAGGAGGAGGAAGAGGAAGAGGAGGGGGTGGATGAGGAGGGGTGAGGGGGTGGAGGAGGTGGAGATGGAGGTGGAGGTGGCGGCGGAGGTGGAGGCGGAAGAGGCGGAGGAGGAGGAGAAGGAGGAGGATGAAAAGGATGGATGATGAGGATGGTGATGCTGATGATGATCATGATCCTGATGATGATGAAGATGACGATGACGATGACGATGATGATGATGATGATGATGATGATGATGATGATGATGATGATGATGGTGATGATGATGATGATGATGCTGATGCTGATGCTGATGCTGATGTTGATGCTGATGCTGCTGCTGATGATGATGATGATGCGGATGATGATGACGATTATGATTATGATGGTGGTGGTGATGATGCTGCTGATGATGACGATGATGATGATGCTGA
Organism: Prorocentrum cordatum; assembly: GCA_963575745.1. Classification (NCBI taxonomy): domain Eukaryota; class Dinophyceae; order Prorocentrales; family Prorocentraceae; genus Prorocentrum; species Prorocentrum cordatum. Next base: position 386 of record CAUYUJ010005736.1, on the reverse strand, counting down.
TGCTGCTGCTGCTGATGATGCTGATGCTGATGATGATGCTGATGATGATGAAGATGATGATGATGATGATGACGATGATGCTGATAGTGATGGTGATGGTGGTGATACTGATGATGATGATGATGATGATGATGATGATGATGATGATGATGATGATGATTATGATGATGTTGATGATGATGATGATGATGATGATGAAGGTAATGATCATGATGATGATGATGATGATGATGCTGATGTTGATGCTGATGATGATGCTGCTGATGCTGATGATTATGATGCTGATGATGGTGCTGATGCTGATGATGATGATGGTGATGATGATGATGATGGTGATGATGATGCTGATGATGCTGATGATGATGATGATTACGATGGTGATGATG